>ML682106.1:880161-940238 GCA_007922195.1 Podocnemis expansa
TTCGAAAAGCGCACGGCTATTTCGAAAGAAGCGGTTTGCTTCTTTCGAAATGGCCGTGCGTCGTGTGGCCATGCCATTCCTTATTTCGAAACAACCTCTGTTGTTTCGAAATAAGGAGTGTGTGTGGACATACCCTAGTAGATCAAAGGAGGAGAATGTGTGAACTGGGACAATCCCTTTTTGTAATGTGCTAACCATTAGATTGAGTCAAATTTGCAAATAAGCTCCAGCTCTGCAGTTTCACACTGAAGAGTGTTTTTTAAGATTTTTTTTTTTGTTGAAGTATGGCAAATTTCAAGTCTACTGCTGAGTGTCCAGGGAGATTTAAGTTTTCTCCTATTGGTTTATGGAGGCTGCCATTTTTAATGTCTGATTTGAGTCCATTTATCCTTTTGCGTAAGGACAGCCCAGTTTGGCCACTGTACATGGCAGAGGGACATTGCTGGCACATGATGTTGAATGAGCCTCTGAGCCCTTTTTTTTTTTTTGGAGCCCCTGTATTTTCATCAACAGAATGGCTCAGACATCTGAAGGATGGGGACATGGAGTAGTTGTAGTGAGGGATGTCTAAGTCAAAATGGAGCCTTGTGTAGCAGAGGGGGGCAGATTAAATCAGGGTTTAGAGGGGTTGAAGCCCGCCATCATGGCTGAAAGGGGGGGCCCCATGGCCACCCATGTATCCAACCCTGGCTGGTTTCTGCTGCTCTGCTCACCTTTGGCCTGCCTGCCCAATCCCTGGGCTAGGTGGTCTGCTTCAGACCAATAAGCCTGGAGAGGGACATGAGTATCTTAGACCATGATCTTTTGCCTCCTGCCCACCACCTCTTGGTAGCGCTGTTTCACCCGTGCTGGTCTGTGGCCCCTGAGCTGTCCTCTCCTCCATCAGTGCCAGCCCACAGGCCCCACAGACCCTCCACAGAAGCATCAGCCGGGTCCCTGGAGCCCATGACTTGCTCCCAAGCACCAATAGGACTGGGCACCCTGTCCAAAGGCAGGGTGCCCCGTCAATAGCATGTCCCTGCAAGGATGGGCAGCACGCCCCTCCCCCTTGAGCTTTGGTCCGGCCCTGGTAGCAGATGCCTATCTGGCTAGGTAGCAGTTTTGAAGAAAAAGACTTGGGGTTACAGTGAAAAAGAATCTGGATATAAGTCAACAGTGTGCCCTTGTTTCCAGGATGGCTAGTTGTATATAGGGCTGCATTATTAGGAGCTTTGCCAGCAGATGGAGGGAAGTGATTATTCCCCTCTCTTGGACACTGATGAGGCTGCTTTTGGTGTACTGTGTCAATTTTTGGACCTCCCACTACAGGAAGGATGTGGAGAAATTGGAAAGAGTCCAGCAGAGGACAAAAAGAATGATGAGGGGGCTGGAGCACATGACTTACAAGGAGAGGCTGATTGCCCTGGCTGGGGTGATTTAGCTGGTGTTGCTCCTGTTTTGACTAAATGACCTCCTGAAGTCCCTTACAACTCTAATCTTCTGTGATTCTGTCTTTTCTTTGAAATAAATCCTGTGCTGAGGACCTCAGAGCCCAAATGGCAGGAGGAAATTACACACTTGTCACTTAGTACATTCTCTTTGGAACTTCTGACCTTTCAGAGATATAGCCCTTATTCTTCTTGGTGTTCCTAGCTGCCTACATGATCTTTCCAGCTAGAAACCTTCTCACATTCACCACGCTACTGGCAAATGCTTCTCTTCACACCCCCTGTGTACAGAGCCGTCCTTAGGGGAGGGCAGGTGGGACAGCTGAGGTGGGCACTGCTGCCCCCCCCCCCCACGCTGGGGGCCTGCATGAGCCCCTGCACTTCCCCAGCAAGCCCCCAATGTTTTTCCCCAGCAGACACAGGTTCACTCAGAGGCTGCTCTGCCAGTGAGTAGCCTGTCGTCCCTCCCTTCTGGAGCAAGCCGCTGAGTGATTAGTTGGAGGTGGAGGGAGGTTAGACCCTTTCCTCCGCCAGCAGACCAGCCCAGGCAACACACAGCCAGGTAAGTATTGTGTGGGTGGGTAGGGGGTTTGGTGGGACTCTGAGCCTGAGCCAAGGGGGGAGTTGGCTGGTGATATGTCCCTCCTTCCCCTGGGGACCCTCGGTCAGGCCAGCAGCCAGGCCAGGGATAGGGGTCTGGGAGACCTGGGGATCCAGGATTCCCCATGGGCCCTGGATCTTGCCAGGTCAATGTGGGGCAGGTGGACAGGGATCAGGCCCAGCTGGGCCTTTTGTCAGGCCAGTGGCCAGGCTGGGCGGGGTCTGGAGGTCTAGGGATCCAGGACTCTCCCTGAGCCCCAAGTCATATTGGGTTAGTGGGGTGCAGGTAGATCAGGGATTATGCCCCTCTAGGCTCCAGGTCATGCTGCTGGCCAGGCAAGAGGATGGCAGGCAGGCCAGGCCCAGGACTGACCTTCCCCATCCCCCCCAGCCCAGGCTGCAAGGCCAAGGGGCAGGCTGGGCCAAGGGTTGTTTCCACCTAGGCCAGGCAGCAAGGGTTGGGGGGCCAGCAGTCAGGCTGGGCCATGCATCGCCTCCTCCAAGCCCAGGTGGTGAAGCTCAGTGGGCAGGGCAGGCCAGGGGTCTTTCCCTCCATAAGCCCAAGCAGTGAGGCTGGGGGGAGCCTTGGCCAGTGGTCAAACCCAGGTGGCGAGGCTGGGGAGCCAGCAGGCAGGCTGGGCCATTGGTCATTTCCCCTAAGTGCAGGTGGTGAGGTCAGGGCCAGGGTTACCTCCTCCTCTCCTATGCTCAGGTGGTGAGCCCCATGGGGCAGACCCAAGCAGCTGTCATTCCTGTCTAAAGCCAAAGTGGCAGGGCTGGGGAGGCCCAAGGGCTTGGGGTTGTCCACCACAAGCCCAGGCAGCAAGGGCAGAGGTCAGGCTGAGCCAAGCATCATCTGCACCCCCCGCCCCAAGCCCAGGTAGCAATACTGGCAGCTCTGGCTGGGATCCCCTCCACCTAGCTCAGGGGCAAGGCTCGTGGACAGCAGGCAGGCCTGGCCAGGGATCTTGTGTGATCTTTAATCACCAGCCATTTACAAACATGACTTTCACGTTTTGTTTTGTTCTTTTCTTTCTGGGGTGGATTCTTGCTTTTGTGGGAATTGTTTGCATGGCTTAGCCATTAAGGTAGCACTTGAATTTCATCAGGACAGGCTGGTGTTGACTGATTCCATCACACACACACCCTTCCTTTACCCATCTTGTTCACACATTTAAATGAAATTCCAGAGTATACACCTAGAACAAGTTCTACAAAACAGAGTTCTAAATTTGCAACATCCAACTTTGTTGGACATTGGTTATAACGTCTATTAAACAGAGTTAATTATTTCAGTTATGATATTAAAGAACAGATACAGTGGTGCCTAGCAGATGCTTTAAAGGTACATTCAATTCATTTTATCTATCTGTGTCCGTACATTGTGGCTACAGAAGCCTGACCCTATACTAGCAGGAAGAATACAGTTAGGGAAAGGAACTCCTTGAGTGAAGTGTATGGTATTAACTTATACAGTATTGCCAGTTTCAAGCAATCAAAAAATGGCAAAAATAAGTTTTTTGGGGGTTTTTTTGGCCAAAGATTATACTATGTTTTAAAACTAATCTCTTGAGGTTTGAATTCCCCCTGCCCATCCCAGGGTGAGTAGGTGACAATTAGTGAGTGTTGCCTGCCAGTGTTCCCTCTAATTTTCCATAGGCTGTGTGTGCAAAAAATTTCTTCTGTGCAAATTTTTGGAACCAGTGTCCAAACTGGTGTGCACTCCAGTGAGTGTGATCAGACTTGTGACTGCAACGCAGTAAGTGTGTGATGCAAATAATAGCTAAATTTTATTTTGATATGGTGATGGAAATGATTTTATAAATTACGAAACCTTATTTGAAACATGCTACTTGAAGTCACCTTCTTAAAGTAGCATAAAAATATTAGCACTGTTGAATTTTTTTGTGCATGCTTTATTTTGTTGTGTGTGCGGGTTTCACAACCTGTGTGTGTGTGCACACATGCACAGCTTAGAGGGAACGTAGTTGCCTGCCCATTCTCCCACAGATACTGGGTAAGTTTTCATCTTTCTACCCATCTTTTATATTTGCTGACTCTCAGGTTAATCTATGGAACTTCCTATGTCTTGCTTCCCCAGAGCTCCTGTGTGATCATTGTAAACAGCTGGTGATCAGACATGACTTTCATCTTGTATTTTGTTATTTTCCTTTATTCCCCCCCCCCCACACTTTCTGGAGTGGATCCTTCTTGCTTTTTCCATCCTGAGTGAAATGGACTGGTTTGCCTCATGGGTTCCATAACTCCCCCCACCTGGTTTGCATGCACCTGTTAGCTGGGACCAGGCCAGAGACTTTTTAAATTTCCTGCCCTGCAGCATGCCCAAGCATTTGGCCTAGGGCAGGAACAGCATGGGAGATTGTAGTAGATGCTGTGCTGCCTTCCCTGGTGCCTGACACCCACCTGCACCTCTCCCCTTATTCTCCTGACACCCCACTTTATCCTCCCCTGCTCCCCATTCTCCTGCTGCCACTGAGAAGGGGAAGGCAAGCATCACAGCAAAGTTCATGGGAGGGGTGGGATCTATTTAAAAATCTTGAGAACCACAGAAGTAGATGTGTCTGCTATGGGTCAGCAAGGTAGCATCTCACAGCTGGGCATGGAGCCATGTGTCTGCTGCGCACTCAGATGCCATCAACTTCCCTAGTGCATGGGGAACCTATGCAAGTTGGCTGAAAGTCCCAGGGACAGTATGATCCATCAGTCTCCCTCCTACTCCTATTTGCAAAGCTTCTTGGCTCCTGATATTCAGCAACAGGAACCTGGAGGGGTTAGGGTATGATTTGCCCTGTCAGACACTCCCCTGGGCCAGTTGGCCCTGCCTCCCCAGTGCTGGTGGGGGTGTTTGTGCCCCACATAGGGTGCTTCACCCAGGGCCCTGCACTCCCCTAGGGACAGCCCTGCCTGTGTATTTCTCCATCATGAACCTGCACTTCTTGTGGTTCTGCAATACACTGGACACCCTGTCCAAGATCCTGGGCAACCTCCTTTCAGAGGATAAAATCATCTCCTTCACTGGCTGTTCAGTGAAGATGTATTTCTTTGTGTTCTTGGGGGCACTGAATGTTTTCTCTTGGGGGCTATGGTTTATGACTGCTATGTCACGATATGTTACCCTGGTGCAATATGCACACGATGAACAACACCATGTGCTCAGAGAGGGCAGTTGTTTCATGAAAGCAGATTCCTCACATCCTTGGGCCACACCTTGGTCATCTTTATTTTCCTTTTTTGGGAATCCAGTGAAATTAGCCATTTTGTCAGTGACATCTCTCTAGTATTTAAACCGACCTCTGAAATGACCTGTATAAAATAACTGTCAGCGTTGCCCACCTGTTCACAGCATTTCCTTGATGTTGCTTCTGATGTTTTCTCCTCTCGTCATCTTGAAGATGACCTCAGCTCAGAGTTGGCATAAGTTTCTCTCTACCTATTCTTTACATCTTGTGCTGGTGATATGGTTCTAAGGGACAGGTATTGCCACATATCTGTCCCCTAATTCTGTAGAGGTTCCAGATACTGGCAAGCTGCTGTCTTTCTTCTACATGATCATCACTCCCTTGTGGAATTCCTTCATCTACAACTAGGGAAACAAGGAGGTGAAATGAGCGCTCAAGCGAACAATGGCCAGAAAGTGCTTCCTTAAATAATGGAACAAATTTATTATACTTATGGGGCCAGAGCCCCAAAAAGTACAAATAGTTTTGAGTTCAGCACAGTTAATTTTTTTAGCCATTAGTCAGAAAACTCAGCAGGGAGGCAGAAATTTTCATGAAAGGAGGGACAAAGAATAGTTTTGAATGAACCTGAAAATAAAATGATAGAGATATGGAGCTGAAGGCTATACTGTCAATATCAGTCGTCTACATGTCTGCCTTGTCAAAGACAGGCTTAAGAAATATCCAGCTTGACAAAACTAGTAGAACTAGTCAACATTATTTTCCTAAAATATTCTCTTTCCCCATAATGGAAAATGGTTCTTCTTTTCCAGAGAAATTTTCACCTCCAATCAAAAAAGCAGTCATTGAATGATTTGGAGGAGGGGCATGTCAAAAGCCTCAAATTTGGAAATATTTTTCTTTCCTACAACCAAGCTGCAAAATGTCAAAATCCCTACTAAATAAATAAACACATTGGTATGTTTGTGAAAAATAAACAGAAAAGAAACGTGGGGTTTTTTTCAGGTTTTTCAATAAAATATTTAAGATCTTGAAGAAAAAAAATCGGTAATTCTTTTTCACAGAACTATACCCCAATTTTCCCCCAATAAATACATGAATAAAGTTTCTGAGCCTGATAGCAGACAGGGAATTAGAAAGACAGAGAGAACCACAGGGCCTATCTGTGTCTAGCACTTTCAGTAAAGAATCCTTTTTATACCCTTTACAGGCTACTCCTGTCTCTTTTCTGTTGTGAGGTTCATTATGGAGAGTGGAGCTTATGGCCAGACGAAGATATGAAGAATATGGAAGACACCTGTGATGTATGATTAATATACTATATACATCTCTTCATGTCATTGTTACTGGATTGCATTGTCTGCTAGACAGTTATAAAGAGTTAAATCAAACATAACCAGAAGAAAGGAGCTCAAATCCCGGACAGGCATTCTCCAGCAACACTCCACCCCTGCCTAATGGGCTACTTCAGTTGGTTAGACCAAGGTCAAGAGATGGAGACACTGTTTAGGCAATTCAATTACCCAGAAGTGAGGTTGTCAAGATAAGTCAGAGGACATCATGTTTATTTATAGAAACTTAGCCTTAGGCCAACGCGCAAACAGCAAAGGATATTAAAATAAGACTGAAAAATGAATCCATGATTTTAAAATATAGATAAAAACCAACACAAATCTATTACACTATATATACTTATTGAGGAAATATTATTAAGAGTACATGTCCTTGGTGTGGCCCACATTGTGCATCAGGCTTGGGACTTCAGTGTCATTTGTGTAGCCACAGTTGAGAATTGTGACAATGTGTCATGGTTGTCAGCAACGGACTTACCAAGATCTGTGACACTTTTCTTTATTTTAATGGAAAATCATGCAAAAAAGGACAACAATCTAGATCACAGACACACTGATATGACTATCGCATGGCTTAATTCCTTCACCTCACATTCAACTATATCAATGATCTTTAAGATATTGTTCTGGTCTGTTTGATGACATTTCTAAATCCAGGGTGTTTGAAAGCTACTTAACATTCTTCTAATTGCCTTTCCTAAGACTTCCTTCACCTCTTTGTTTCTTAGCGTGTAAATGAAAGGGTTTAATAGTGGAGTAACAATAGTGTTAAAGATGTTGATTGTTTTGCTCAAATCCAGTGAGTTCTGTGCCGAAGGCTTGACGTACAGAAAAATGGCTGTGCCATACCAGATAGTCACAACAGTGAGATGGGCAGAGCAAGTGGAAAAAGCCTTTTGTCGGCCTTGAACTGATGGGATTTTCAAGATAGTGACAATAATGTAAACATAGGACACCAGGGTTATGGTGCATGAGATCATGACAACAATAAATGAGTCAATGAACGTTGCCAGCTCAATGAGGTGTGTGTCTGTGCAGGAGAGTGCTATCCAGGAATCTATGTCACAAAGGAAATGGTTAATGACATTAGGGCCACAGAAAGACAACCTCGATATTAGAAATGCCAGCACTGAGATAGCCAGGAACCCACAGATCCAAGAGAGGAGGGCCAGCTGAGCAGAGAAGCTGCTGTTCATGAGGGAGCTGTAGTGCAGTGGGTGACATATGGCCAGATAGCGGTCATATGCCATGATGGCCAGGAGGAAGCATTCTGTAGAGCCCATGGAGAGGAGAAAAAACAACTGTAGAAGGCAGGCAGTGAAAGAGATGGTTTGGCTTGTGCCTAACATGACACATATGGCCTTGGGGACACATGCTGTGGTCAACCAGATCTCTAGGAAGGAGAGATTGCAGAGGAAGAAGTACATGGGGGTGCATAGATGTGGATGGCTTCTTACTAGGACTATGATAGACACATTCCCTATGATTGTTAGGATGTACATCACAGTACACACCACAGTAAGGGACATCTGGAAGTACCAATTGTTGGGAAAGCCCAGGAGAATGAACTCCTGCACGTTGGTTTGGTTTCTTATTTCTTTCCCAGCCATCAAGTCCACCTGTCAAGACATGAGAGATCATAAGGCATTTCCACATGTCGAACACACACTGGGATGTGCAAAAGTGCTAATTTCAGAAATCTGGTACTAATAATAAAAGGGCAGAAGAGAAAATAGATGTTGCTTCATGCTATACTGCCATGTACATCTTTCAACCTCAAAAATATGGATGAGATATACACTCACTATTCTTCTAAGGCCAACAAGTATGCAATGGAGTGGCTGGCCCCATGATACCTTTTCTCTTGTGAAGACCTAGCCCATCAACTCCACTCTACACCCCCTGAGAAAGCTTATTATTAAGACACAATGTTCTCCTCCCATAATCTGGTCTGGTGTGCCACTGTGCCCTCACTTCTGCTGACTCCTAGACTCCAATACCCCCTGGTTCGCTAGGTGGACATCCCCACCCCCGGATTGGATCACACCAGCCTCCTGTGTGCAATCAGTCCCTGGCAGTGGGTGTGCACTCTACAGACACTAAGGGGCCAGTCACACATTGTACCTCCCCTAGCCCCAAGATACCACATAGGAATTTCTGTCCTAAAAGGGAATGGGACCCTTGCCCTATCTCAGTAGACTCATAGACTCCAGATCACCAATTTATCAAGGAAATAGGACTGCCCCCGTTTTGCTGTCTCACACCCTCCAAAGTTCATACAGCCTTAGATAAAAAAAGTCAGTTTATTGATTAGAATATGATTTTAAGTGAGTATATAGTAAATCAATGCACAATCATTTAATAAAGTGGTCAGGAGTTCACAGAAGCAAATACGAGATATAAAACATATCCTACCCTAATACCATTGTTTTGCTTCACTCTCTAGCTTATTCTTACCCGCAAGACTGACTGCTGGTGCTATTCAGCCAATTTTGGCCCTCCTGGCCATGTGGATAGGCCAAGTCTCTTGGAATTGTTTTCAAGATGGTGTTTCTCTGGCCAAAAACCTCTAACAATTAAAAAAAAGAGTCCTGTGACACATAAAGACTAACAAATTTATTTATTGCATGACCTTTTGTGGGAGAAAATACCACTTCATCAGGTGCAGGAATCCTTTTTTGTTTTGCTGAAGTAGACTAACACAGCCTCTTTGGAAATTAACAATTCAAATCATCTGTATTTGTTTCTGAACCCCATTCCCTCCTCCTCCATCTCTCTGTGATTTTCTTTGTTCAGGAAGGGCAGGAGATCTCCCCTTCCCCTCCTTAGATGCTACTGACATTTAGCTAGTCCTTTGTCATTGTTATTTTCTCTGGCTGTGTGCTTGCCACACTGACTGTTTACCTGCCGCTAGGACTCCTCTCTGATCATCTCCCTCCCCCTTGAGCCATGTGAGATACCTAGGAACAGGCTTCACGTCTTTAGCAATATATTATGCTGTAGGAAAGATGATATCATGAAACAAAATAATGTTACACATGATTACATGAACCATACTAATCAAGAACATGTCATGAACAGCCACAAAGGACCCCTTGCATAGCATATCTGGCATAAAACCATACAGTTTCATTAAAAAGTGAACAGGAAAATTACACAGATCATACCCTAGGTGTGCATGGATGTACTTAGCATGACGTAAGCTCATTCCCTTCATGCTTCATCTTGAAAGATAATTTTTCCCTCTGCTCTGTACAGAGTGGGTGTTTTTGCTCAAGACCCACTGAAATTTGATAGGGTTTCTACTAAATTATTTATAGTCTTCTGACCTTCAATGGTACTTGTGTTACTTAGCCCTAGAGTAGGCCCCCCAAAATTCTACAAAATAGTTTCCTTTTGAAAGATACCGTTTTGCTAAAACTGACATATTTCATGGAAACATGGTATGTGTAGCTGAAAATTCCATCAAGGTGATATCTCAAATCTAGCACAGGGTCAAAACAAAAACCTGAAGAAAAGAAAAAAAACATTTCTATAGGGCCATTTTATTTGGCATGTCAGGGACCATAATTTGAGTCTCCTTTTGTTCTCTATTAGAATGAAAACAAAAATCTGAAACAGTGACATTTTCCACAAGATGGAATTCTTGTTTCTGGCCAGGCTGTTAGGCTATGTTCACACACAAAGGGCATGTTTCAAAACAAGAGGTTTCGAAACAAGCTGTTTCAAAATAAATGGTTATTTTGAAACACCTTATTTCCAAAGACAAAAAAGGTGTCTTGGAAACAAGGGAGCGAAATAGCATGTCCACAGTGTGGACATGCTATTTCAGTTGGGGACGAGACTGCAGGCACCCTGCGGGGTGAAGCGCAGCTGCGCCTCACCCGGCAGGTGTCTGCAGGGGGACTGCAGGCAAGGGGGGAGAGCCGCACAGCCGGGTGCTGCACCTCCCGCCCGGGCTGCCCCCAAAGCCCGCTGCGTGGTCCAGGGTGCCCGGCTCAGTCCGCAGCTGCAGGGGCCGAGGTGAGCGCGGTGTTGGGGTTCCCTGGTGCCCCACTCCTGCCAGGGGAGGGGCTGGGGACCGGCACCACCCCCCGCAGGAGCGAGGGGCCGGGGAATCCCGGGGCGGCACTCACCCCGGACCCTGCAGCAGGCTTTGGGGGCAGCCCGGGCGGGGGTTGCAGCACCTGGTTGCGTGGCTCTCCCCCCTTGCCTGCAGTCCCCCTGCAGACACCTGCCGGGTGAGGCGCGGCTGCGCTTCATCCTGCAGGGTGCCTGCAGTCCCCACAGACACCTGTGGGGTGAGGTGCTGCTCTGCCTCACCCCGCTGGTGCATGCAGCCCCCTGCAGACACCCGCAGGGTGAGGTGCTGCTGCGCTTCACCCTGCGGGTGTCTACAGTCCCCCTCTGCCGGCCAGGGGACACCCCTCAGCACCTTGGCCAGGGTACTGAGGGTTCCCTGGCCAGGGTGCTGAGGGGGCAGCACTTCCTCCCAGGGTGCTTAACACCCTGGGAGGAAGGGTCAAATTCCCTTTCAAAACAGGCATTGTTTCGAAACAGCATGTCCCGTTGGCGTTGTTTTGAAACTAGCTGTTTCGAAACAATGCTGTTTTGATGGGAAAACAGGTTTAAGCCGTTCCGAAAGAACGGCTCCCATTTCGAAACAAGGGGTTTCCTTGTTTTGAAATGGCTGTGCGTCGTGTGGCCATGGCAATTCTTATTTCAAAACAACCTTGCTGTTTCGAAATAAGAATGCTGTGTGAACACACCCTTAGCCTCTCTAGAAAACCGCACCTCAAATTCTCAGCAACAAGGAAACACCATTAGGCATTAACACCTCTGTTTATTATTTCTTGTGTGTCTTCTGGTAGAAACTTAAGGTCCCACTTATAGCTGGGAGCCATTTGAGCTTGGCAAAGCAAAATCATAGAATAGAAACTGTTGATACTCCAAAGAACTTAAAATTGAAATGGCAAGACAGCAAAGCAACAGAAACAAACAACAAAAAAGCAGCTTCCCAGACAACTGGTGCAATAGTTTTCAGTGTCTGTTTAACATCACAAGCCTCTCTCACCTTCTCTGTGTTCAAACCTTACAATATGGGCTAAGAGCATAACAATATTTAGGAATAAACAAGGAATCCTCTGGCACTTTTTTGTTTTTCTGAACCACTAGACTTACCTGGCTACCCCTTTGAAACTTGTCAATATTTTAAAATTATGTTCCAAGCATTGTTCAATGCAGAATGCTTACTAAACAATTTATAACCCACCCCACTATTACAGATGCTTTTGCAACATTCCAAAGGCCATTCTGTAAGTTCCTCCATCACCAAAGCATCTGACAAAGTGGGATTTTCTCCCATGAAAGCTCATGTGAAAAATAAATCTGTTAGTCTTTAAGTGCCACATGCCTCCTTTGTCTTTTTTTGCTGGACTAGACTAACACAGCTACCCCTTTGGACATTGATCTCTTACCTGAGAATGGCATCAGTTTAGGGCAAGAAGAATTAATGGGAGATCATTGTGGTAGCCTGGTATTTTCGAAGAGGTCTAAGGAAGTGAGGCACACAGCTGTCAATAACATTGGAAACTGGGGGATTAACTACCTTGTGCATTTTTAAAAATCCATGCTGCATGTCCATCCTCAGTTATATTAAGCACACTCTCCACTTCAGTATCCATGTCAATAATGAAAATATTAGTGAGTACGAAACCCAGATTAAGAGTGAATAGAACCATCCTTTCAGTACGTTTTTTCAAACAGTTCAGTACCCACTTTATAGTATTTTCATCTAGACCACATTTCTCCAGGTTGCTTAGGAGAATGCCATGCAGAAGTGTGTCAAAAGCCTTACTTACATCAAGGGTTTTTATTTATAGTACTTCTGCATGACTGCTAGGCTGGCAAACCTGTCAAAGACATGTTTTGATTTAAAAAATGAACATTTTTAGCTGGTTTTGCAAGGAAAGCTGAAAAAAATATTACAGGACATTTTTTTTTTGATCAGAACTAAAATGTTTTTGTTTCTGACCACATATTTGATTTTAAAAAAGTTAGCAGTGTTAAATTTAAGATTTATAAAGAATACTATTTCCTTTTAGTTCCTTCTAAATGATCTACTATATTAAAACCAAGGGATGGGTTATATCTGTTCCTTCAGTACACTTATGCTGGATCCTCAATGAGGCAAATTTTTGGAACAATGGAGGTATTGTCAGCTGGCTCACATTAACAAGTATGACAATGCTATTTCCCTAGATAGTTATTTTAAACTACAATTCCATCTTTATCTGATGAGTGGTTTTAACTTACCAGCTCTTTTGATGGAACTCACCAATATAAAATTCCTTCATTTGTGATCTTTGTCTCTCCAGAGGATATTCAATAGCATTAGCTGCTGACTCATGATGCTTTGCAAAGCATTACAGTTTACTTTTCCCACACCTAGACTCATATCAGCTACAGGAAGATTTCATATCCCATTCTTATTTCCATGAAGGTCACTTTACACCAGTGTAACAATGTCAAGGGGATTTAAAATCTAAGCTATCATCTTAAATCCCTTCCAGGTATAAAAGAGAATCTGCCACATCAAAATGAAGAGAGTCTGGCAAAGTCTGCAGATATCAACATCAGACAGAAGTTCTTACTGTCACCATTCAACTGTGTTTAGTGCACCAACCTTATTTATGAACTGTAGCTTAAATTGATCACATGAGGGGAAGTGTTTGGTACTCAATTCTCAGCTCCCCATCACCCTGAGGACACCGCATCTCAAAATAATTTCACAGAGTTCCCTAGGCAGTATAGAATATTTGCAAAGTCAGGATCATCTCGTGGCTGAAGTACAGTGATAAAAGAAGTCAGGGGACTTCTTTCCCAAAAGCTTCCTACATTGTGTGAGCCTCTGTGTCTTATGTAAGCTCATCCCTCAGCCTCATTTTCCTCATCAGTGAAATAATTAGAAGTGCCATAATTTGACCCAAACCAGTTCCCGAACACTGACAAAAAGCTTACAGAAGAAGCCACAAAAGTGAGCTTTATCAGTGCTAGGAAAGCAATTACTCTCGCTGTAAAAATTAACATATTGTTTCCTGTTTGAATTTTCCCTGCTTCAACTTCGTGCCATTGGGTCATATTACACGTTTCTCTTCCATACTGAAGAACGTTTTACAAATACTTATTCCCCATGTAGGAAGTTAACTTTCTTTGTGTTATGCTAAATAGTCTGAGCTATTTGAATTTATCACTCTCAGGCATGCAGGGCCAGCCCAAAGATTTCTGGCACCCTAGGTGCCTGTGATTTTGGTGTCCCCCTGGGGGCATGTGGGGCCTGGGGCAATTGGTCTGTGTGCCCCCCATGTTAGCCCCCCCACACTGTGCACCCCCATGTGAGGGGCTGGCCCTGCACTTCTTCCTCTCCCCTGAGCCAGGGGCAGAACAGGATGGTCTGGGGACTGGGCTCCATTCTCCTACCCTCCCTCTGGGCCAGGCCAAACCATCTCCATGGAGGAACACCAGGGAAGGGGCGGAAGAGTGGATCCTGGGCTCTGGGCTGGCCCATTCACCCCCTGTCCGACTTTTTCTCAGCTGGGGGTGGGATGCACTGGCCTAGCCCAGAGGCCAGCTGAAGGCTCTTGACTCCCCCCTCAGCTGACTTCAGTTCTGCACCAAAAGCAGAGGGGAGGGTGCAGGGGACAGAGTGGCTGTGGGGGGGACAGCAGTGTGGGCTCTGTGTTGCCCTGCACAGAACTGGAGGGCCAGGGGCAAACACTGCTCTCACCCCCCAAGGACAGCCCTGCTTTTGGGGAGTACTCTTGGTGTTACCAGAATTCAGGTACCAGGATTGTCTTGGTGCCGTCAGAGCCAATAAACACACCAAGAGTGAAAAGGAATTTTCTTTATTGCATTTGTGATCACAAATGGGCCTCCCGCTCTAGTAGCAGAGAGACCCCGATTACATCCAACAGTCAGTTTATATACCCCTTTATTCCATTACACGTAATATGCCATATAGGGTAATGAATAACTAGGGGATATATGATTGGTTAGCGTGGATATGGGGAGTTAGGGGATTTACAGGAATAGGGAAAGTTAGGGGATTTCAAAAAGAGAAGTTCAGTAATTCCAAAACTGTTAGTTTCTTATAAACAACAAAATGGCTGTGTTAAAATAAAATGGCTCTTCGCTTATGCTAACAACAGTTATATGTAACGCCTGCTTACGTTGGCACCCCCTACTGGTTGGCACCGTAGGCAACCGCCTAGGTCGCCTCTATGGACAGACTGGTCCTGCAAGCATCTTTTCTAGTCTTTTAGCCATTCACATGATTTTTCTGAACCCACTCCAATTTATCAACATCCTTCTTGAATTACTAGCACAAGAACTAAATACAGTACCCTAACCAGTAGACCATGTTGTCTATTAAAGCTTTTATTTTAGGTAGGCAAGTAGACAGGTAGGTAAGAAGATAGATATTTAGCCCGTTCTGCCTATGGGCCAGGCATGAGGTGCTAAATGTAGGGGAAGTCTGTTTTGTGGCCTTTTACACAGATTTAGGAAATTAGGCCTGAGGCTCCTCTGTGTGTTCTGCGTTTTGTGTTAGTGTGTGTGTTCACTCAGACCAGACCCTCAGACCAATCACTGGGCATAAAGTCTTATTCTGAAAGAAACACAGAGCAGCATTACAGTCCATCAACATGTTCCCTGCTTGTCTGCCACATGCTCCCAGCCTCAGTCAGTGCAGACCCTCCCTGCAGCGAAGAAGAGAGGGTGCTACCTATAATGCAACCTCCATTACAAACCAGTCCTAACACCCAAAATACTGAACCCCAAAACAAACAAGCCAGCATTGTCCTTTGGCCTCATTTCAAATCCTCTCATGGCGTTCTTTAAGCCCCTTTTGGTCTTAACTGAAAGACACATACTCTTAAAATAATATGAATGCAGTTAGCATCAGGGGAAGAAACAGCAGGTGGTTTAGTGGAGAAGGAACTGGACTGGCCCTTGGAAGAATGGGACTTTAGTCCCAGCTTTCCAACTTCATTGCTATGTGACTTGGAACAAATCTCATTCCCTTTGTGTGCTACTGTTTCACATTGTCACTTAAACTGGCAGGGGCTTGAGCCAAGGGACATCTTTTTGTTCTGTGTTTCTACAGCTTCTAGTATTATAAGGTCCCATTACATGGCTGGGGCTAGGTCGGTGGTCTCCAACCTTTCATCAACGGATGGCCCAATGGTCATTGGTATTAACTGCAACTGCTGTTTAGAAGTAATTGTGATGTATTGGTTGGAGGCCACTGTCCTAGGTGCTACCACCAAACATTTACTAAATAATCAAAATCATAATCATATTCATAATCATAATCATAATCATAATAAAGTTAACTGTAAGCCTAACTCTTGTTACATGTTTGGATAGTGACTTTGTTTGGGATTAAAGCTAGTTAAAGTTTTTCAATAGAAAAATGTTGCTGTGAATATATAGGATTTTTGTCTAAACTGATATTTGCAATAGAGAATGGTTGATTTCAATTAAACATTCTATTCTATTAAAAAGAAAATTTAAGCCAAATGCTTCAATTTGAATTGACTCTTTGGAAGAGTTGTCTTGTTGCTGTAGAAAATGTCAGCATATTTCCTTGTGACATTCCCAGATTAAAATGTCTTCAAACATTTTATTCTTCAAATTATTTTAAATGTTTCAACTCTTTATCTCATTTTGGGATGAAAACAAATGTAAAAAGATTTCCCAAAGAATAAAATTTTTCCTTGGGACAGAAATTTCTAGCTGGTTCCAGATTGGATTGATGGATGGTATTGTTATGCAAATAAGAATAACAATAATAAAAGACAGAGAGAGGCAGTATGCAAAGAATCATAAAGAAAACAGAACTTCAGTGGGGACTGTGTGACTAACTCCCACTGGCTTTTTGAAAATCTAAGCCTGACTTGTTATAGGAAGGATTTATTTGAATACATACATGCATACATATAGATAGAAAAGCAAACAACAACTTAATGAATCATCACACTGCCCTGATTTATGCTAGAAGGTGATAGAATAAAGGAGCCATCCTGGTGGTGACTTGTGATATCTTAAATAAGGTACCCAAATGTTCAATTTATTGGAGTCAATGAAGAACCTTTACTCATTGCAGAAATAGGTAAGGGGCTGGATGAGGGTTTTTTTTTTCTTCCAGGGTCAAACTGTAACACTCCTAAGCTATGTCTACACAACAAAAAATAAGTCAAATTTATACAGTCGACTTAATGAAGTCCACCTAAAGTCGACTTTATTAACTCAACTTAGTGAGTCCACACTTAAGTCAATTTAACAAAGTTGGTTAAGTTGACTTAAGAAAGCGTCCTTATAAAAAACGTATTTGTTTGGTTCAAATTTACTAAGTCAACTTAAGCAGGAACATTTTATTACATAGGGCTTTTTAAGTGGACTTAGATGGCCACATTGCATTAAGTCAACTCAGTAAAGTTGACTTAATGCCTAAGTCAACTTAAAGAGTGAGAGGAAGCCCTTAAGTTGACTTAATGAACTCCAAATGTGGCCAGGGCTTTGCTTAAATTGACTTAGGCCTCCTTAAGTCCACTTAAGCACATTATGTAGACATACCCTTATAAAGGTGGGTATTCCTTCTGACTTCCATGAGCCTACCTCAGTGAAAAAGTATCTATCAATGGGCATGTCTACACTATGGATTTAAGTTGACTTAAAGCTCCTTAATTGGACTTAAACAAAGCCTTGGCCACATTGAGAAGGTATTAAGCCAACTTAAGCATTTGCTTAAGTTGACTTAATAACTCGCTTGTAAATTCGACTTAGCAGTTAAGTTGACTTTACTAAGTAGCCTTAAGCCGATGTAGCCCAGGAGTTGGCTTAAGCTGACTTAATTGGCCTCCTACCAATTAGGGGGGTTTGGGGATGGGGGTTGGAGAGATGGCACAACACAGTTGGGAGCATTCCTATCTGTGTGTAACCCACCAAAATCTCCCATGTCTTAGCCTCAGCCCTGCATCCTAGCACTACAGCAAACACAGCCTTCTCTCAACGTGATCCGACGTCTCTCCCCCTCTCAGTCCAACCCCACATCTCTCCCTCTTCTCCAGCCCAACTCCGCATCTCTCCCTCTCTCAGCTGGACCCCACATCTCTCCTCTTCGCAGCCCGACCATGTGTGTCTCCACTCCTCAGCCCGACCCCCCCCCCCAATATTGTTGTAAAACAAAGAAGTTCTTTGGCACTTTTTAAGACTAACATATTTATTTGTTGAATGATTGTTCACGGGAAGAAAAATTGTACTTTGTCAGACAGTTTGAAGATAGGGGAACTTGCAGAATGAGAGGAAAATAAATGCAGAAGAGTGTAAGACATAGGATCAAATCATGCTGTAATAACAAATCAAAGCAGTTGTTAAGATTCAAAAACTGGGAAACAGCACATAGAGAAAAAGAAAGAAAGAAAGAAAGAAGTTACATTATAACAGGTGATTTGACTTCACCTTCTGCTGTGAACTGTTTCCCAGTGTTTGAATCTTAGCAACTGCTGTGCCCTGCCCCTGCGCTGGCAGCAGGGGCATCGCTGCTCTGTGGTCAGCAGGGCATGGCCCCTGGATCTCTGGCCTGCAGCGAAGCCAGAAGGCTCCTGATCTGACTCTGGGCCACTTCTGACAAGCATTGGAGGCTCAGAGATGGATCCTGTCACTTGCTGGCAGCAGCAGGGGCCTGATCAGGCTTCAAGCCTCATGCAAGAGGCCTGGAGCTGCAGATGGCTCCCGCTGCTTGTGAAAAGTGGCACAGGCTGTCTGGCTGTGAGCCTCTCACAAGAATCTTGAAGCTGGATCAGGCCCCTGCTGCTGCCGGCTAGCAACAGTGGCAGTGGCCAGATCGGGCCCTAGAGAAGGATCAGGGCCCCATGTGTGTGGGGGGGTGACCCCAAGTCAAGATTCCCCTCCAGTAAAGCCCCTGGCTGGCAGCTGCCCTGTGGCACCTGGTCCAGAGCCAGAAGAGTCTGACCAACACATGGAGAGTGTGGAGTTCTGTGTTGGCACATCGCTGGGCCACATCAGGCTCTCTGACCTCCCTGGGCTCCCTGTGGCCACACACAGTATGGAGGGTGGTATGGTCACTCACTTCCTGTAGTAAAAGAGAGGCCAGGAGAGAGGGGCACTTCTGCTGTGGTGTACTTTGGCTCAGCTACCCACAATGCACCACTCCTAAAGTGACCTAGCAGTTGCTAGTGTGGATACTGGCAGTCCCTTGATATTTTGAGTGTGGACAATCTAAGATGACTTAATAAAGTCAACTTTAAGATGGTTTAAAGTAGACCTTATTAAGCCAGCTTAACCGAGCCCTGTAGTGTAGGCATAGCCAATAAAAGTAAAGGCTCCAGTTTGCCTACAGATGCTTTCAAATGCTTTCAAGACTATAAGCACTGGTTGCTTCACTTACTGTTAAATTTGGGTTGCTATGGAAGTAAACTACATGGATTATACCAGTGATTTACCTTCATTATACAAGAGAAATCATTCTAATATTGTACATTTATATTTTCCATGATCCTTACCTTACCACACTGTTATTACTGCTGTTTGCTGTATTGCTGTATTTGTGTGAGTCTGAGGATATGGCAGAGAGAAGGCAAGCAAGATAGTATCTTTTGTTGAACCAATTTCTTTTGGTGGAATCTATCTATCTATCTAACACAGTATTTGGAGATCTTCACCAAACACTGTCAGTATTATCCGTCAGTATTATCAATCACCTTTCTGCATTCCTTACCCTTCTTGTATTTTCTTTCCATCCAATAATTAAGCTGTATGGTGCTTTCTCAAAGTCCACCCCAAAAAACTTCAGTCATCCTCCTTGAATTAATTATAAAGGTTGCTTCTCAAATTCTTCAGTCTCTCTTTTTGATAAATTGTATAATCAATAGCTTGAACACACTTGGGTTTGTTATTTCTTTATGAAATATAAACAAGAGACCAAATAACCATGTCAGTCAGATATATTAAGATGTTTCAATACAATAGCCATCTCTGAAGAGCAATCCTATGCAGCAATATTCTGCTCAGTCTATGGAGAAGGAGTCCTTTGCATGTTACACATTTTAATTGGTATTGCTTATGTAATTTTACAGATATCTTTATGTCACTCAGATCCCACCTATCCGTTTGTCCCAGTTCCCTGACTAGTTGTTCTTTTCCTTCCATATCTTAGTTCTGCATACTAATATTGCAGGTACTAGTTTGTGAAGATACCATGCTGGGACATGGAACCAACATATCTTGATTTTGATGTGTATCTTACTTGCTTCTGCCGGACTGTCAACCAGTGTAAGGAATTTCAGTTACATTTTATGGAATTTATTTAAATATTTATGTAAATGTATGGATTTTTTTTATGTGTCCTATGATTACTATTATTTACTTCTTTGTATTCTGGTAACTCTGAGGAAGCCCACATGTACCAAGTGGTGTACAAACATAGACTAAAGACCCACAGACTCTATAGAGGCATAGAATAAAAATGTCTAGTTCTATGAATAATTTCAGATCGAATCATAAGAGCACATCCAAGTAACATGCCTTTATTTTTATGACAACTATGTGTGTAAATCCCCTAAGTGGCTTAGAAAAATCCATACTGAAATCCCAATTCTTTGAGACACTGAGAACTGGGAATATTGGCACACTGTAGGAGACATTGAGCACCACTGACTATCTGATGTTCTACCTGTTGTTGTGTTTGTATCAAAGCAAATAGGAGCAGAATCTAAACCTGGCCACACCTTTACTACAGTAAATAAGTGACTGCACCACCCTCCATACTGTGCATGGCAACAGGGAGCCCAGGGAAGTCACGGACACCGCTGTGCACCAGCAATGTGCCAACATAGCACTCCACACCTTCCATGCATTGCCCAGACACTTCCAGCTCTGGACCAGGTACCTCAGGGCAACTGCCAGCGCAGAGGAAGGCTGCAGCAGGCTGACCCTCTTGCCTTCCCTGGGAGCTCAGGTGAACAGGTTGCCTGCTGTGCACATGCACATCTATCTGGGCATGGGAAACTAGCAGCCACTGGTGGCACCAGATCAGTCTCATCACATTGAACAATAACCATTAGCTGCAGAGCCTGTAGATGAGAAAAAACACCTGCCTCCAGCTGTCATGACCCCCCCCATTCCTGCCCCAACCACGTCTCTGCTTTCCCCAACACAATAAAAGGATGGACTGCACACAGAATGGATCTGTTTTATTTACAGGGGGGAGCTGGTGGGGACCTGAAGGGGTGGGAGCTGTAGGGGTTGGTGGGGTTTGCACAGAGTGAGGGGGTTTAGAGGGAATGAATGGGATGGGGTGATGAGGGAGATTCAGGGGGAATGAGGGGAGTTAGGGGAATGAGGAAGGTGGGGGTGGGTGCCTAGTGGTCTTGGGCAGGCAGGCCCTGGGCCTGCAGCCAGCCACCCTGACTCCTGGGCTACCGGCAGGAAAGGCTGATGCTGGGATCCCAGACAGGGGAATTCTTGGTCTGCTGAGAGCCCTGGCCCTTGCCAGGTACTCCAGGGCATGGGTGTGGCACTTAGGCTACGTCCACATGTTGGTTTTAAAGTGAAACAATCACTGTTGTTTCAGCTTAAAAAAGTTATGTCCGCACAATGTTTCCTTGTTTCGAAAGGACAAGCCCCATCATATCGAAACAAGGAACCTTAACTCGAAACACTAAAACCTACTAGGAAATTGAAATAACCCTTGAATCGGAAGGGCTGTTTCAAAATAATGCCATTTGGTTGTGTTATTTTGAAACAGCACTGTTTCGAATTAAAGGTTTGACCTTCCTTGCAGGGTGCATGGCATCCTGGAAGGAAGGCCTCCCCCACCCCCCCCCCACCTTATCAGCACCCTGGCCAAGGAGAGAGTGGGGTGCGGGGGGGATGGTAGGGTGGGGGGGCTGAGCTCTGGGGGTCCCCCACTATCCCTGCTGCTGGCCGAACGGCAGGGGCTGAGCTGTCAGGACAGCTCCCTACACCTGCCGCTGGCTAAGCAAAGAACCCAACCTTGAAAGGACACCAAAACTGCATCTGCCCTAAGACAGGTGTTGCCCTTTTTTCCTCAGATGGATTTTACTTCATCTGTCATTTTGTTGAACACAGTGGGACTAATCACTTTACAATTAGGTACTATTCTGTCTAGGGTAAGAGTGGCTGAGCTGGACTTCTAAATTGCTAGTGGCCGCAGTCCTATATATAGGCATTATTATTAATCCTTTGCTCAAATTCATTAATGATGTGGAGAGTGTAGTGGACTTCATCTACATTAAGTTTGCAGATGATAAAAGATCAGGGGAATTGTAGATACATTGGAGAGCAGGAATAGGATACAGAGTGCCCAAGAGAAAAGAAATCTGGTGAGGTTCAACAATGACAGATGCAGAGTCCTGAACTTAGGGCAGTAGAATCCGCTGCACTGCTACAGACTCAAGACTGGCTGACTGAGCAGCAGTTCTGCAGAAAAGGACCTAGGGGATACAGTGGACAAGAAGCTGGATATGGGTCAGCCGTGTGCCCTTGATGACAAGAAGGCTAATGGCATATTGAGTTGCATTAGTAGGAGCACTGCAAGCAGATTGAAGAAAGTGATTATTTCCCTCTATTCAGCACTAGTGAGGCCTCAATTAGCATACTGTGTCCAGTTTTTGGCCTTCCACTCCAGAATGGATGTGGACAAATTGGAAAGAGTCCAGCAGGAGACAACAAAAATGACTAGGGGGCTGGAACATATGAATTATGAAAAGAGGCGGAGGGAATTTAGCTAGTTTAGTCTGCAGAAGAGAAGAAATGGGGGAGGGATTAAAAGCAGCCTTTAACTACTTGAAAGGGGGCTCAAGGGTTGATGGAGCTAGGCTGTTCTCAGTGGTAGTAGATGACAGAACTAGGAACAATGGTTACAGTGTTGTTGGATATTAGGAACAACTTTTTCACTAGGAGGATGATGAAGCAATGGTATGGGTTACCTTAGGAAACTGTGGAATCACCATTGTTAGAGGCTTTCAAGGCCTAACTTGAAAAAGCCCTGTCTGGGATGTTCTGGTCAGGTTTGGTCCTGCTAGCTAGGTCCTGTTAGCAAGGGTTGGACTAGATACCTCCTGAACTCCCTTCCAAACCTCATCTTTTGTAATTCTATGAAACTGGGAAGCAATTACTCTTATCATTAGCTTCAGGGATTGTTCTAAGAGCATGTTCACTTAAGTAACTATTCTCCAGTGCAGGGCAGGGGTGAAACAGACTGATCCTTAGTTAGCACCCACAACTGGTCAGCAGCATCCTAGTGGACAGATATTAATCTGTGTAAATGTAGATTTTTAAACACAATTGGGCTCCATTCCCCTCAGCCATGCAGCTCCTTAATTGTTCTGAGACTTTTCCTAATTTCATGTAGGCCTAAACTTATCCTTGGATGATCCCACTGGCTAGAATGGCATCACTCCAGGGTCATTTTGGCCCCTTTTGTTAATATACACATGTGTAGATTCCCCTTGATGACTTTTGGAGTGATGACTATCTGTAAATAACTAATAGCTGTTTTGGTTCTATTGAAGATGAATTGGCCGTCTCCAAAGACAGCTCCACAACTTATTACTTTGGGACTAAGGGAGCAGATGTGCTGGGGATATTCCTATTTGCAAATGAAGTCTTCCATTATCTACCATAATTAATAGCACCAGATCCTCAGCTGGTAAAAAGTAAAATAGCTGCATTGACTTCCAAGAGGCAATGCCAACACCAGATGAACAACTTGGCCAGATAGTTTTGTTCTTCGTGCGTCTGACAAGGTCTCACTGAATTATTGAACAAAACATTGGTTCAGTTTTGTCCTTAATTATTACTGAGAAATTCATAAGCACGTTCTGTTCCTAGGGATTTAATGTAATGGGCCAAATTCATCCTGGGTATAACTTTGTGGCCTCTAGTAGCAATACGCCAGATGAGACTACTGTATTTTAACAGTCCTTCTGTGCCTTGTTTGAAGTTGAAACTCTGTTTCGTGACTTTTTAATAATGCCCAGTGGGACCCATTAAAATCAATGTTATTTCATAGTTAGCTGATTACTAGAGTTAATTTTGAATGGCTACTTCAATACAAATCACAGATCAATAGCATTATTTTAATAGAAGTCCACATGCACACTGGATCAGGTAGTGACCAAGCTTAGATACCAAGGTGATGTGCACAATAGATCTATATAAGTAGGATAGATAAGTATTTTTCCAATACATAAGACCCCAGCAGAGTCCTTATATCTGAGACTGTGTGACTCAAGAGAATGCCAATTTGTCATTTGAGTGGGGCCCAGCAGCAGTGATACAGTATGAAGTCTGTGCTATGGCTCATGTGAAACGAATTGTGGGGACTCAGACTAGTCTATAGTGGAATGATAAAGTTAATGGAGTATAGGGCCATCCAAAGCTATTGACCAAGAAAGGATGCCACCCCATGGTGAGGTGACTGTAAACTTCTGACTACCCGAAGCCAAGAAAGATTTATTTATAATTGTCTAGTTCTATACACACCCCATGAAGTTCTGGTATAGTCCACTACTGGAGACAGAATACTGGACAAGGGTGACTGTAGACTGACTCAGTGTGGGCATCACTTATGTTCTTATAAAGATAGTCACATGAAGTAAAAGAAGCAATTCTGGGATTTTCCAGTGAGCTAGGAGAATTAAGCAACTGTCTCCCATTGACTTGCAATGGGATTAGGTGCCTTATTCCTTTAGGCCTCTTGGAAAAGCCCCAGCTAAATTGCCATCCAAGTTAACACCAAGTCAACAGGTGTGCAGGTTTAGATGAGAAGTCAAGAATTCATGGACCCAAAAGAGACCTTCTCTCCCACCCTGAGTCTCTGACCAATGCAGGCTCACCATAGCAAGTTCCACCAGTTACATGATTTGGTTTGCATCCAGGTCTTAGTCATAACAAGTGTGTTTATGAGTAGCAATGTATACTGGAAAAAAAATGTGAGGTTGTCCTATGACACCTGAGATGAGAGTGCTGTTCCAGAAGGACATAAGTGCACATTTGTACCTGGAGAAAGTCCTATGAGATGCCCTAGTGCACAGAAACTAGGAGGAAGGACTGGACACATGGCCTGGTTTCTCCACTGCAGAAAATCAGTGTGATGGATAACTTACTGAGAAGAAAAACACTGACCAGATTATGCTCTAGTCCAGAGTGATATAACGTTAGCAACCATTGCCCTGGCTTTTCAGACATGTCTAAAGATTCTGAGGGCTTGTGATTTATCAGGGCCTGTTAAGGTGCCTCTGTGAAGACACACCTAATCTGTTGTCACTCCTGAATACTTGGGGTGAAATTTTCAAAATGGCAACAAGAGGCGGGTGCTCAACTCCTACTGAAAGTCAATGGGAGTTAGAATACTAGATCCCTTGGGCTCCATTGAAAACACCAGCCTAACCATGGAACATGCAGTCAGAAACCATATTTTGAAACATACAAGTTAATAACTCAAGTAATGGGTCACCAACTATGTAAGAAATTATATAGCAGGCATGGCCAAACTGTGGCTCAGGAGCCACATGCGGCTCTTGAATGAAAAAGTGTGATTCCTGGAAGAAAGTCAGCAAATCAGTTCTGGAAAGCAGCCCCAGCCTAGGAGTTCACGAGGGGGTTGGGATGGTGGGGAGAAACGTGGTATGGTTGGGTATGGTAGGGAGAAGCACGGTATGGTCGGGATTTTAGAAAACTCATCACTAGCCTACAGTCTTCCACATCAAGCAGTAGCTAAGTTTTTACTGTATAGGCCTAATTTTCATGGTAACCTTAAGTGATCATTAAAATCTGACATTAGTGGAATCAATATTTGCCCTCTTTTTACAATACAATTAAAGTGTGCAATGATCTTTAAACTTAGTAATTTTGGAATAGGTGAAAGTATATGGCTATATGCCTCAGTGCAGCTCTGGAAGGTTTAATAATCAACTTGTGTGGCTCTTGAGTTCCATAAGTATGGCCACTCCTGTATAGTGAGCAGGCACTTACAGCCAGGTGGCAGCACCTACCAAAATAGGATTAACCAGGGGCTTAAAGTATAATCCACTGGGCCCTGGAACCCTCCTAATTGGGTGGGTCCCCCTCCCACACCCCAGCTCTTGCCCCCCCAAACACTTTCACCCCACCCAATCTCCTGCCCCCAAACCCTGCGTCGTGCCATGCCCTCTTCCCCCACTGCCATAGGCTGATCTGCCCCAGAACCCTGAGTCCAGGTCCCACTTACTTGGCCTCAGGGCAGAGTAGCTGAGGCCCTGACCCCGCCCACAACCCAACCCCAACCCCAGCCTGAGGCTCTGGCCCTCAGCCAGCTCTCATTGAGCATGCTCAGTAAGAGCTGGCTCAGGGAGGGAGATTTAAAATCTCCCTGCTCCCTGCCAGCTGGAACGTGGAGGAACACTGTTCCAGGGCCTGCTATTTTTAGGGGCTCTCCATTGAGGGGGGGCTAAAATAGAAAATGGAGCTGAAATTATGTGTTTTGGGGCCTGCTATTTTTAAATGGTAGGCCCTGGAACATAGCATTCTGGATCCATTTCCTATTTTTAGGGGCTCCAGAATGCTGAGCCCCTTAAAATAGTGGGCCCCAGAATGGCATTCCACCATGTTCCAGCTTACTTTAACTCTTGGGATGAAGGCACAGTTAGAACATAGGCCCTGAAATCAGTGCCAGAAATTAGGTGTCTGGGTGCTTTTGAAAGTCTCACTAGTTGTCCAAGTACTTCTAAAAGTCTTGCCCCAAAATATTTGTCTCAGTTCTTTCAGCAGAGTTGGGAACCGGAATCCTTCCTCCTGAGTAGAATGTTTTACTAATTAGTTGACATAACCTCTAGAAGGCAATGGAAAGGAGAGATGAACTTAAGTTTATGCTTCTAGGGACAGATATTTTAAAAAGCATTTAGGTGTCTTGTGGGGTCTTTATAAGCATGTAGCCATCCAACACCCACTAAAATAAATGAGTTTTAGGCAGCTAGATATCTTTGAAAATCCCAGTGAATGCCTAAAACCTTTAACAATATGGCCCTCATTCTTAGCAATTTTTTTTAATCCCTTTTCATCTGTGGACTACAAAGAACCTGAATTTATTAATGGCATGGTTAAAATTTTCAAAAGTGTCTAAGTGGCTTAGCAGCCTATGTCCTATTTTCAAGAGTAATTTAGGACCAGATTTTTAAAAAATGTTTATTGGCTGCATATTTGGCCTCTAAATGGCTTTAAAAACCTGCCCTACCCCACACATGTAGTTATCTCAATATCATGGAAGACCAATAAGCCATAGGGTCCTAAGTGCCTAAATCACTTTCAAAAGTGCGTTTTGGATTTCCAAGGCACAGGTGTCAGATTTTTAAACATATTTTAGAGATATAAAGATGCAAACAGGCATCTCTCACAAATTAAAAACAAAACCAAAAATGATTCCCTAGGAACCACACTTCCTTTACACCAATGTGTTTTTGAAAATCCCTCGTAGCCATTAGCCAGTTGTCTATTTTTTTTTTCAAAGCTTTGAAAATCTGGCCCTTTAGCAATTTAGAAAAAAACTTGCACTTTGTCAGAATGTTCACTGTATAGATGGGGGGGGGATGCAAAGGAACAGGAATGAATTGGTCTAGATCTCACATACAGATATGTGGTAGAGTCTAGAATAAAATTCAGGGGCCTTGCTTCTCAACCCAATCTCCAGATTATTAGATGACGAGCACTGCTGCTCTCGAGGCTATGGCTTGGAAAATCAATGATCCTATGAGTTTCCTCCTTGTTTGAGAACACTGGTGAGAAAAACATGCTAAAAGCTGCATGCTTAATTTCCCTGATTTGCTAATGCTTGTGTGTCTGTGTTTGTGTGTGTCTCCCTACACTCGGCAGATAGTCATAGAGGTGATGTACTTATGACCCAAATCTGCCTACTCCCTACATTTCCTTCCAATGTTGTACCATTTTTATTCCATTACTGATTCCCATTCTCTATAGCTTGTGTAATAGGGAGTTTTAAGGAACCCTTCATAAAATATCAAAGAAAATGTTTTTTTTCTCTGACTATCAAGTAGAGCTGGACAAGATTGTTATCTTTTGACATTTGGATTATATTTGTCATAGTAAAGTTCGTTTTAAATCAATCAAATCAAATCATAGGGCTGGAAGGGACCTCATGAGATCATCGAGTCCAACCCCCTGGGAATTGAACCCAGGACCTTCTGCATGTTAAGCAGAGGTGTTAGCCATGAAAATAAACTCCAAAGATTTTTGAAAGAAAGTTTTCACTTACAATAATCAGGATTTATTTGATTAGTTACTCTGTTGAGTGAATTATTTTTTAGCAGTTGTAAAGTTTCAGGAAAACTTTGAAATGGAAACATTTCTTAAAAGTTTGAAAGACCTTTACTATAAAGAAAACCCAGTGGCTATGTTCATACAGGGCGGGCTTGTTTTGAAACAAGATGCCCCCGGCAGGAGCGGCTGCGCTGGGGAATCCCGGGGGCCAGCGCTCACTCCGGCCCCTGCAGCAGCTGGCTCCAGCAGGCGCCCGGGACCCGCTGCCAGGTTTGGGGGCAGCTGGGGCTTTAAAACCCCTGGGGTGAGGCACCCCGCTGTGCCTCACCTGGCGGGTGCCTGCAGGGGACTGCAGGCACCTGCAGGGTGAGGCGCAGCCCTGCGCCTCCCCCCGTGGGTACCTGCAGTCCCTTCCGCCGGCCTGTTTCGAAACCAAACGAGGTTTTAGCCATTCCGAGAGAACGGCGGCCATTTTGAATTAAGCGGTTTGCTTGTTTCAAAATGGCCATGTGTCGTGTGGCCATGGCAGTTCTTATTTCGAAACAACCTCTGTTGTTTCAAAATAAGAAGTGTGTGAACATACCCAGTGGGTCACTCCCCTCCTCCTTTTGTTTGGTTTTGATTTTTTTCAACAGTTCTAACATCAAAAGGACAGTCTAATGCCTAACAAACTAGACTGATAATTAGATTATATGGCCAGGTTTTATGTTGGAGTTACTTCTGGTTTGTGTCTACTTGAATAAGCAAACTTAATGGCTCCAGTCTGAATGAGAGGAGAAATAGGGCAGAATTTTTTACCTTCTCAGCTGGATTTTACAAAAATTCTGGGAAAAATGTAAAGTTCTGCTGCAGGCCTCACTGAGGATATGAACCGACTGAAGATCCTAGGAAGAAGTTGGATTAAATTATTAGTTTCCTGTTGCATTTATCAGTGATATTATGAGTATTTTCCTCAGAACTGAAAAAGAGCTCCATACAGGTTAAAAGCCTGTATTTTCCATAGGCAGAAGATGGTTCAATGAATCATATTGCCTCACCAATGTTGTCTCTCTATACTCAGGCTTGGTCTACTGTCAATTTCAAAAGGGATAGCCATGTTAGTCTAGTCCAGTAAAAACTCCTTGTTGTTTTTTTATTGGTCTACTGTGCTGGTGGAATTCAGCAGCAGTTGATGGGAGATAAGCAAGCTGTAAAGAAGCAAGAAGTCCTGTGGCACTTAAAGACTAATGGATTTATTTATTATATGAGCTTTTGTGGGAGAAGATCCCACTTCATCAGATGCTTTGAAGATGGGTGAATTTACAGAATAGGGTGCAAATAAATGCAAGGGAGCGTAAGACATGGGATCAGGTCATACAGTAACAGCAAATCAGGGCAGTTGTTAAGATTCAAACAATGGGAAACAGCACATAGAGGAGGGTGAAGTCAAATCACCTGTTATAATGTGAAAAGAATTCATAGTAGCAATTTAATTCTGCTGTCACACAATCTAATCTGCATATCAATTCTAATTCAGCTGTTCTCTTTGGAGTCTTGATGTCCTATTGACTTTCTTGAATATAGTTGCTAACAAATCATTCACAGAGTGATTTAGAAAGGTGGAAGCGCTCATCAACTGGTTTTTGCATGTTGTGATTTGTGATGTCAGCTTTGTGCCCATTTATTCTTTTGCACAGTGATTGTCTTGTTTGTCCAATGTATAAGGTGTGGGGACATTTCTGGCACGATAGCATAAATCACATTAGGGGATGAGCACGTGAATGAGACCCTGATGGAGTAGCTGGCTTGATTATGTCCTTTGATGGTGTCTTTTGTGCAGATATGTGGGCAAAGTTGGCAACGTGGTTTGTTTCAGGGTGTGTGCTTGCTTTAATGTTTCTGTTGTTAGGTCTGCTGGTAAATATCTGTTTAAGGTTGGGGGCTGTCTCCCAAGGCTGAGCTGGTGGGAAATGGCCTCCTGTTGATGCAGTATTAATCTTTTTGCAGGGATAGATTAATGGTGTTGACCTCTCAATCAATTGAGCAGGTCTTCACTGCTGTTCAGTTGATCCCACAGAATCAATTCAGTCATGGCAACAGCAGAAACATTGCTGCCCCCAGGAAAGACCCCGGGCATGGGCCCAGGCCCTGCTCCCTGGGCCCAGGTCACATCCCCTAGACCATGATCTGGCACCCTGGGTCTGATGGTGCATTGGGCTCCTGCTGCCTCCATGCTGGCTAGGTTCAGGCTGGGAGAGGTGGGTGCCACCACAGGCATCCAGGCTCAATCCCCTGCCATAAGAAGCGGGCACCGCTGCAGGTTTCCCAGCCTCAATTCCCAGCCATGTCTGGGGCTGGAGAGCCAAGTGCTGCGGTGGGCGCCCTGGCCCCGGGTCCCCAGTCCAGGACGGGGCTGGCCTGGACACTTGGGGCAGCAGCACCGAGACTCGGGGTACGTGCCCCTTGTGCTGGGTGCCAGCAACACCCCTGGCCAATAGTGTCACTTCAATAAAGAGGTATCCTCGGAGGTACAGGTGTCATTCCAAAGTCACTTATGCAACTAAGAGTTAAATCTGTTCCAATTGAGCTACTTCAGATTAACACCTGTAGAGCTGAGATCAAAATCTGTCATTATTATTACTGTGATAATTATCATTATAGCTATAACTTTCATGTCTATTGTAAGATTGTAAGAGTGTTTTGTTTTACTTCTTTTCACTGAATCACAGAGTCATAGAAGGTGAGGGTTGGAAGGGACCTCAGGACATAATCTAGTACAACATCCTGCTCAAATCAGGACCAACCCCAACTAAATCATGTTCATTTTATATTTAGGGAAAAAAAACGTACCCAAACTATTAGTACAAATGCTGAAATATGTTTTATATTATTTAAAAGACCATTATATTTTTAAAAGAATCATCAGTTGAGCTAGATATTGCCAGTGGACTTTCTTTACTTAACGAAGAGCTGAGTACTTGGTCAATGACATTTTCTAACCATCAGAGGAGTGAAGTTCTGGAGCAGCCTTCCAAGGAGACAAGTGAGGACAAGAAAACTAACTGGCTTTAAGACTGAGCTTGATAAGTTTATGGAGGGGATAGTATGATGGGACAGCCTGATTTGGCAATTAACTGCTCTTTGATTACTAGCCATAAATATTCCCAGTAGCCTGCAATGTGATGTTAGAGAGGGTAGGTATTGAGTTACTACAGAGAATTTTTTCTGGGTTCCTGGTTTGTGAGTCTTTCCCACATGCTCAGAGTTTAGCTGATCACCATATTTGGGGCCAGGAAAGAAGTTTCCCCCAGAGCAATATAGCAGAGACCTTGGGATTTTTTACACCTTCCTTTGCAGCACTGGATACAGAGCAGTTGGTGGTGGATTCTTTCTGCCTTGACATCTTTAAGTCATTATGTGAGGAATTTAATAACTACGTCTTAGGTTAGGGGTCTATTACAGGAGTGGGTGAGTGAAGTTATGTGGACTATAGGTGACTAGACAAGATTATTATAATGGACCCTTCTAACCTTAAAGTGTGAGTCTATGAGACTTTGAGGGATAACTCAAGAGTAGGCCAACATTCCTTGACCCCAAAAGAGCAATGACTTTTTCATCAAATTACAAATTCCCTTGAAAATAAAAGCAGATGATTAATGAGCAAAGCCATTGTTTTAAGCTGGTGAATGGTTTTGAAGTAAATGGATTTACTTCACTGTAAAACAGGAACAAAGCTATGCAAGGATTAGGTTTCAGCTGTCACATCAGATCTTCAGCTGATATACCTTATCTGGCTCAGTTACTTGGTATTTGGTCCAATTACCCCAATAAAGAAGTAACCTATACCAACTGTGATTCAGCCCCAGTGGCTACTGGTACAAAAGATTGAACTAGATAGGGACATGGCTTCTTGACTTCAGTGGAACTGTGTTGATATCCAGCATCTGTGGAACTGGCATGACTGACTTTAAGGGATGGCTGAAAACTGATTTACATCAGCTGGGCATTTGAAGTAATGATAAAAAAAAAAAGGTTAGATGCCAATTTTACCCCCCAGTGAAAGCAATAGATATTCTGCCACTGATTTTATAGGGAGAAAGAGTGATACATTAATAGATATGTTATGAATTCATACAATGGGGTGTGTGAGATGTCTCAAGACCAGTTCCCTAGGGCTGCTAACAAAACTATTAAATACACCAGTTCCATCCATGATCAATTTCTTTGGTAAACAGAATGATGCAACCAGTGTGGGTTCTAGAGGTAGGTGAACATTTTCTTTATGTTAATAGAACGATGCTGACTTCCTTTAGATTATTCTGAAGGACGACTCTAGGTGAGTCTTGTTATAGTCCTTTTGTCGCTTGAATGGACATGTGCATTCTTTTAGTCTGGAGTCCTGATTCTTGTACTGTAGGGAAGACTTGTATAGACATACGGTACATGTCCAGCTCACATGGAGATGTACCTCGCACTAGCCTGCCCATGTATTGATGCCCACATAGACCCAGCGCCCACAGCCTAAAAATTCTTTCACCCACTTCCATCTACTCCTGTTTCAAACCAGGGATGGTCAAGTTCACTAAGGAAATTTTAGTATTGGGTAGCAAGATCTACAGGGGTAGTTAGCATTGATCAGCTAGAGAAGAGAGATTTGCACTCCAGCTTGCTGCAGTCTAAGAGCATATTTACTTCTAAGCAAGGGAATGTGATTCTTGAGCACAGTCCCACCTGATCCCTGATACGTATCTGAACCTGAACTGTTACCCACACTGCCACAGGCACAATATTATGGTTAGTCACCAGTTAAAGAAGAGGTAGCTAGAGTACACTTTTGAGAGCTTGGAATCAAATCTTCCAGCTCAAATGCAGATATTCCCTAAGTGTTTGTATAGATATGTAGGACTGTAATGAAGACATCAAGTTCACTCCCCTTCACTGTGTCAGGATCATGTTCACCTAGAACATACCTAAGAAATGCTTGTTTAATCTGTTCTTAAACATCTCTAATGATGTGGATGTCTCAATCCCCTGTTCCAGAGCTTAACTACCCTTAGAGTTAGGAAGGTTCCCCCCCCCATATGTAAACTAATCTCCCATACTGCTAATTAAGACCATATCTTTTTGATCTACTTTTAGTGGACAGTTGAGCACCATTCTCTTTGTAAGAGCCCTTCAGGTATTTGAAGACCATTATCAAGTCCTCTCGCAGTCTACTTTGCTTAAGAAAAGACATGTCCAGTTTTTCTTTTTAATTTTTTCTTGTGAGTCAGGTTTTCTAAGCCTATTACCATTTTTGTTGCTGTCCTTTGGGTTCTCTCCTGTTTGTCCACATCCTTCTCAAAGTATGGTGTCCAGACATGGACACAGTCTTCCAGCTGAGACCTCACCAGTGCTGAAGTGGACTGCTAACATAGGTCCTGTAGTCATAGGGCAAAAAAGGGGGGTTAGTGGGTACAAACTGTCCTAAATCAGCCATAAATCAAGGGTCTTTAGTGAGACCAGGATTTTTAGTGCCTTGCAAAGTTATGAGTTTAATGAATAACTCCCCTCAAGTTAAAAATACAGTTGCTCAAAAAAAAATCCAGCAGAATTGTTTTCCATCTAAAAATGATACTATGATGAAAGGAAAACATTATGGTAATGTATTAATTACATCTGTTTTCAAGAAAAAATATCAAATTTATTTTGACTTTAAGAATAGAATAGAATAGAATAGAATAGAATAGAAAATGATTCAGTCATTTCAAAATTGAACATACAAGCCTCATCAACATTAATTGTTCTGATTTATTCAAAACAGAGGAGGTTGAAATGAAATATTTATAGATTATTTTGCAAAACCTTATGAATTTTGGTACTTTAGTCCTGATTTGAGATGAAATGAAATTTCAGAAGCTGAAAATTGACCACAGGATAGTCTGTTCTTCGGTTAGATGTAGCTGACTGTAGGAAACCCTATCCTCTTGTCTAATATATGAATTGCTCTATTCAGTTGTCACCTATATTGAATATACACTGATGTAGGCACATTAAGTTTAATGAAGGGACAATTTATGTCAGATGAAGATTGGCTTTGTTAGCTGTAGAACTACCATGCTGTTATTCCTGTTTTAGATTGTAATTCCATTGATTTTAATTAATTGCATGGTCTAACACTATTTCTAATGGAGGAGAATTTCACTTTGGTTAGAAGCATTCTTATTTCCATCCTAAATGCATCTGTGGTAAGTTTATCCCTATTTGTTTTTATGCTGGCGTTGTCCTTTAGCTTTAATTGCTCTTCTCCCTCCCTAGTGTTTATCCCACTGATGTATTTAGTGGACAATCAAACCACTCTCAGTCTTGTCTTGGCTATACAGGACAAACTTTCTAGGCTTTGCTTGAAAGTTACGTTCTCCATTGAACTCATCATGCTCAAAGCACTTCTCTGCAGCTTTTCAGGTTTGAATTAGTCTTTTTTGAACTGGACTGACCACAACTGTACACAGTATTCCAGATGATGACATTAATAACTGTCCCTAGCTAACAAAAATACATCACCTGATATATCTTAGGATCTTACAGAGTATATCTTTTCATTTGAAATGCTACACTGTTAACTCATAGTCATTCTATGTTTTACTATAACACCAAGACCTTTTCTCTACTCTGTAACTTTCATAGAATCATAGACTCATAGAAAATGAAAGTTGGAAGAGACCTCAAGAGGTCAGCTAGTCCAACCTCTTGCTCAGAGAAGGACCAACTCCAACTAAATCATCTCAACCATGGCTTTGTCAAGCCACATCTTAAAAATGTATGAGTATGGAGATTTCAGAATCTCCCCAGACAATCTCATCCAATGCTTCACCACTCTCCCAGTGAAAAAAGCTTTTTCTAATATCCAACCTAGATTTCCTCTATAACTTAAGACCATAGCTCCTAGTTCTGTCATCTAATGCCACTAACAATAGCCTAGCTCTGTTCTCCCTGGAACCCCTTTCAGGTGAATAAAGTTATCATATCCCCCCAATGTTCTCTTTTGCCGACAAAACCAGCATAATTCCCATAGCCTTTCCTCAGAGGTCATATGTTCCAGCCCGCTGATCATTTCTATGGCTCTCCTCTGAACTCTCTCCATTTTGTCCACATCCTTCCTCTAGTTGGGGGTGGGGGGGCAAAACCGTTCACTCCAAATGTGACCTCACCATTGTTGAATGGAGAATAATAATCACTTCCCTCAATATGCTAGCAATGTTCCTACTTATGTAGCCCAGTATGCTACTAGTCTTCTTGGCAATAAAGGCACACCATTGACTTACACCCAGCTTCTTGTCCACTACAACTCCCAGTTCCTTTTCTGCAGAATTGAAGAACTCCCAGTTTACATAAGCAATTGATGTTACTAGCACCTCAGTGTGTGAACATACAATTTTCAAATGTCAACACACTTCAGTTACTCTGGTCCTCAACATTATCCATTTCCTTCTGTATGATATTCTGATCTTTCTCAGCATAATAAGGCATTCCGACTTTGGGTCATGAGGAAATGTCACTATCACACTCATATTTTTTATGCCAATGCCATTAATGATCAGATGCAAGACCAGTGTTTGAGAAAGTCCAGTATTAACCTTAGGCCAGTCCAATGGTTCACCTTTCATCATAATCTGTAATTGTCTCCCCTTCACCCAGTTCCTTGCTTACACTACAATTCTTGAATTAAACATAGTCTTCTCCAATTCAACTAATAATTCCCCATGTGTCACTGCATCAAATTGAAATTGAGGTCTATTAGATCTAACAGACACCCTTGTCTATTAATCAGTTACTTATAAAAGAAAGGTAACAGGTAAGTCTAGGATAGATAGATAGATAGATAGATATTAAAATTTAACACGCAATACACGAAACTCATGTGTAGACTTTCTTTTTAATTCTAAAGATGAAATCCACTGAAGAAGAGATGAGAAATGACACGTCCATGACCAAATTTGTCCTGCTCGGCTTCTCTAACCACCGGGACATGAATTTCATTTTGTTCTTGGTGTTTCTATGCACATACATCATCACAGTGCTAGGTAACATCCTCATCATCGTTGTCATAAATGTCGATTCAGCTCTTCACACCCCCATGTATTTCTTCCTCAGGAACCTGTCCTTCCTAGAGATCTGTTACACATCAGTCACACTACCCAAGATGCTGGCCAACCTCCTCTCAGAAGACAAAACCATCTCTTTTGTTGGTTGTGCTGTACAGATGTATTTCTTTCTATTTTTTGCTGTTACTGAGTGCTTCCTACTTGCTTCTATGGCTTATGACCGCTACAGTGCCATATGCAATCCACTGCGTTACACAGCCATCATGGATAACAAAATCTGCATCCGACTGGCTACAAGCTCCTGGATCTGTGGTATCCTAGTGGCCATGGGACATACAACCTTTGTCTTCACGCTCCCTTTCTGTGGGTCCAACGTGATCAACCACTTCTTCTGTGAAATCCAGCCAGTGCTGAAGCTGGTGTGTAGGGACACTTACTGGAATGAAATTCAAATAATTGTGGCTGCTGCCTTCGTTCTCATGATGCCCTTCTTGCTGATCCTGGTCTCCTATATCTGTATCATCTCCACCATCCTGAAAATGCAGTCTGCTGAAAGCAGGCACAGAGCTTTCTCTACTTGCTCCTCACACCTCATTGTAGTGACTTTGTTCTATGGGACAGCTCTTATCATGTATGTGCGCCCCAAATCTAGCTTCTCACCTGACGTAAACAAATTACTCTCTTTGTTCTACTCAGTGGTGACTCCAATTTTGAATCCTGTTATCTACAGCCTCAGGAACAAAGAAGTGAAGGATGCCTTGAGGAAAACAGGCATGAAGGTATTTCATCCGCCAAAATAGACATCTTTCCTTCAACTTCATTAACCTATGGCTCAAGTCTCAAGAGACTCTCCATTTCTAAAGAGACTAAGAGATATCTTAGCATAACAAAGAAAATCACTGCATCAAATGTAGTGTTGTTCAATTTTGAAGTTCATATTTTAATGACTTTATTTTCATTATGATTTCAAATGGCAACAAAATAAATGAGGATTTGTTTTCAATCGTCTTTTGACTTACAATCTGGGAAACTTGTAGAAAACCAAACCAAATCAAATCAAAGGAACAACAGTTGAAAACAATATAATAAAACATATTACATTGCTCCTTCCTCCCCTTGTGTGACTATTTCTGACTAAGTATATCTGCATTTCACAGAAAGATCCCCCAAATGTTAATTAGAGTTGGTTGATAGTTTCTATGTTTCCTAAATATTTCTCTTCCCAAAAGTTAATAGCAGAAAGGTGTATTGGATAGAGGAAATTAAAAATGCTTTGCAATTCTTTCTTTGCCCTCAGTAACTGGAGTTAATTTTTTAGAACTTTGCAATACATTTCAAAGGTGTTGTCATCTATCCTATTATGTTTCATACTTTTATAAGACAATTATACATTTGGCTCACAGAGTGCCTTATGAGGTATCTTTCAAAAAATCATAATCTGCTGTACAATATTTTGCAGAGAAAATATCTGTATCAGTATTGTATGTAAAGTTAGAACATTCTACTCTATAATACTGTTTTAATAAGCTCAAATGTCAAGAAAATTAGGTCCAAACCAACTTCTCAATGACAGTGGTTCACTGGCACCCTAGGCATAATCTGACAGTTATCATTGGCTGAAGCAGTGCACAACAAATGGAAGGTGTGAAAGAAATTTTCATTTCATCACAGGAGCAATTCAAATGTCACTCTCACAAGACACTGCCTGTAACTTATGTCCCAACTGGGGGCAATCTGCAAAATGGGAAGAGTGGTGGTGTAAGAATGAGAGACAGTGGCCTCCAAATAATTTTTTTTGTCTCCAATCACCACTCATGGAGTCTACAACATTCAAAGACAAAGAAAATATTGTTGAACTGGGAGGTGGTTGGTCCCAGTTGGAGGACTTTTCAGCCAATACAGACTGTGGTAGCATATTTTGAGACAAAACCTTTTTGATTTTAAGTTCACATAGCTTGTTTAATTAGGTATTAGCTTGTGGTTTACTCTTTTATTTTTTTAATTATTTATGTATATATTTATGTATATATTTATTTATTTATTGCAACTAATGCTTACTTGTATGTGTCATTTACAATCATTTAAAATCTACCTTTCTGTAGCCAATAAACTTATCTTATTGTTTTATCTTAACAATTATGTTTGGATAAAAATGTCTTGGAAACTCAATCTGAGACAACAAGGCTGGTGCATAGCATTTTCCTTTGAAGAAACGATAAACATTCTATGAACTTTGTAGTATGCCAAATAATGCAAAATGCACATTTCTGGGGAAAACCCTGGAACTAGAGAGCTTACTGATGTTGCCCTGAAGTTTAATTTAGGAATGGCTGGTCAGAGTATTCATATGAGCTACCTATGAGTGATTTTGCATGCTGAAGGAAATATGAACAGATCAGGAGTGGGTGTTCCCACAGCACAGCCATATAAAAGACACCCCCAGCCTAGAGAATTAAGGGGACACAGCTGTTCAAAGATCACTGTATAAGAATGTTAGGATTAGAAGGGACTTCAGGAGGTCAGCCTGTTACCCCAATTTGGGGGTCCCAGGATCTGTCTTGGTGCCGATTGCGCCCAAACACTGCACCAACAGTGAAAAAGAGCCTTTATTGTCTTTTGTGAGCACAAAAGGGTCACCTGTATCCAAAGCAGTGAGACCCCGAATAACAGAAGCAGGCTACATTTATACTCTTGCATGTATTGTCATTGGTTCCCTTACAAACCTTCATTAGAATGCATATGCACATTGGCTCCCGTACAGAACTCGCAGCGCTTCTTTTGGCTCTAACACAAAACTTACATTTGCATGTTCATAGGTAATTAACATAACTGTCAAAGTAACAACATTCTCTGTCAATCATAAAGTCTAGAAAGTTCCCTGAGAACTAGAAGTTTCTCTGCCATTCGAGGGATGGCTTCCATTTTGTCTTGCCGAGAACTCCATTTTGGCTGTAACACTAAGTTAAGCTGAATACACAAGTTTGGTTTACCCAGCATAACATTGTCTATCATAAATACCATAAACCTTTGGGTATATTTCTTGTAAACCCTTTATCCTGTCTACAAGCCAGCCCAAGCCCCTGCTCAAAGCAGGACCAACCCCAACTCAATAAGCCCTGCCAGGACTTTGTCAAGCAGGGCCTTAAAAATCTCTGTGAATAGAGTTACTACCACCCCCCTGGGTAACCCTGTCTAGTGTTTCACCACCCTAATGAAAATGCTTTTCCTAACATCCAACCTAGGCCTCTCCACTGTAACTTGAGATTTTTGCTCCTTGTTCTGTCCAGATTGTACCCTGAGAAATGTCACAGAAAGCATTTCATCTGTCTCAAAAGGAATGACAAACATCTTTGTCTCCAATTGTCAATCAGTTCTAATCCAACAACAGGTATTTCTAGATCAGAATATCCTTTATCACAATTTTGCATATGAAACATCTGAACTACAAGAAAAAACCTGTATTTTTAGTGAACTCATTTTCTTCATTCTCTGGTACTTGGATGTGTAAACCATTAATCACAGCATCTTTTCCATCAGAAATTTATTGTTAGTCAAAAGTACATCACATCATTATAATTTTTTTTCCTTTCTACCTCACCTAAATTGTAGATACATAGATTAACATTAGGATTCATAAAGCCTCGGTCAGGGTCCCAGGTTCCTTGTACAATGAATGGAGGGAGAGATGCAGCAAAGAATGGGATCTACACAAGCCAGGATGCTGTGTGGGGAAGTGCCTAAACTAGAGATGCCTAGTTCAAAAGTATGTGCTAAGCCTGTCCTCTCAACAGGAATTCAGTGCCTAAGTCTAGGCTGAAGGGAGGTGAATGCCTCTGCTTAGAATCTACAGAAAGGATTTGTCTCCTGTCCAGTACCAGGTTTGCAATGCCTCCACTGCCCTCTGACGAAAAGCCCACACTCCAAAGGGTCTCCACTGCCTGGAAGGTGGTCCTGCCCCCAATTCTGCCAGTGCTCCACCTCAAGCTACATCCCTTCTTGGCCTATTCCTCAGTAAGCCCCACCCTGTACTTGCTTTTCTCTGCCCCTTTCATGCTATGTGAGTTGTGGGTGAGGCCTCCAGAGAAAGAAGCTAAGTGGAGCCAGTGCCTCATGCTGGAGTGCATATGGGATCTTGGGATGAAGAAACAGGGTGGGACTTCAAAGTGGAGGATGCGCATGAGGCTGGGCCATGGTCCAGGCACTGAGGCCCACAAAAGATTAATCCAGCCCCATTCCCAGAGGTAGGATCCTGAGGGATTGCTTGCAAGAAACAATGTTAGTGGAACTGGGAAGAGCAGAAGCTCCACATTACTTTTAGCTTAGGGAGTAGGGTACTCACAAGAGAACTGGGAAACTGCCCTGTTCAGTTCCCCATCTGACTGATGAGGACAAGGGATTTGTAGAGGTGTTTCCCTACTCACGGGTGAGTGCTTCAACCATGGCCTCTCTCACTGACTAGAGTTCTACTTTACCTAAAGAATTAAAAAGTAATCACAAAAGGACAATTAGATCCTGGCGCTTCCACCTTTCAAGAGAACATCCTACCCACCATACCCTGCCTACAACAGTTGTGAGTGAGCCTGACTTACTCTGTAGCCCAAAGAACATGCAAGTATTTATAAAATGGAATGGCTTTAACAGGCAAGATTGAGGGGGATGTGTTAGAACATTTCACAGCACAGTGGTTAGGACACTGGCCTGAAATGCATAGGAAATATGTGTTGAAATTTTTTCTACAGTGTGATGTTCTCATCCCACTATCTGATGTGGTGTCCCACTGTGCCTCGCCAACCAGCCACTCCTGGATCCTGACTTACCCTTCTTTTCCAGTTGGCCACCCACTCCTGATTCAGTTCACAACAGCCTGCTATGTGTAACCCAGGGATCAGCAAGCTTTGCTGGCTCCCATGCCAGCCCTGTGAACACACCTTCAGCAGGTGCTGGGGGTGGAGCCAAAAGGAGGCATGGCCAGGCCTCCGAGTCGGGGCCTGGTCCAGCTCCCACCCCTACTGGTTGTCAGCCTCCAGGTCCCAGCTGAGGCCAGCTCTTGCCACCATCAGCAGGTGGCCTCTGGGACCTGGCCACGGCTGGCTCTCATGCCACCAGCAGTCATTTTCTGCCTCCAGGGTCAGAGCTGGAAGTGGAAGGGCCATCCCACTTCCTTTCAGTCCTGCCCAGCAGGTGTTGGGGTCAGCAGAGGCCAGGGGACTCACGCACCAGAGATTCTTTGTCCTTGTTGGCCATCCTGCCCAGTGGGAAAAATGGCCAGCAGGAGCCTAGCACCAGGGCATCTCCTCTTGCTGCCTGGCAATGTAGAGCTGCGGCAGCAGGGCCAGTGAGGAAGCCTGAGTGGTCCCACATGCTGCTCAGGTTCTGTCCCTGTCCCATTTTTGGTACAGGTGCCAGGGGTTGCTGACTCCTAGTGTAATCAGCCCTAGGCAGTGGCTGTGCACTCGCCAGCCACTCAGGAAATCCCATACAGTCCCCACCAAGCACCCCTAGACCCCAGATGCCACACTAGGAACCTCCATCTTGCAGGGACTGTGGCCCTTCCCAGATCACTGGAAGCTCATAAATTCAGAGTCTGGCCATTTGACAAAGAAACAGTAATTCCAAGTTTTTGCTCTTTCACCCTCTCTATAAACCATGCAGCTTTATATAAAACAAATACAAGTTTATTGATTAAAACATGATTCTGAGTATATAGAAAATCACTGCACAATCATTTAATAAAGCAGTCAGAAGTTAATCATTAGCAAATTAAAACATAAGACACATTCTGTCCTAAAACACTAACAAGTTCTGTGGCAGTTTAAAAAAACTAACAAATTAATTATTCGCATGAACTTTTGTCAGAAGTCACAGGACTCCTTGTTTGTTTTGTTGAACTAGACTACCATGGCTACCCCTTTGGAACTATTCTAATGTAAAGTGCACTTTCCAGACTTACTCACAATGTTTGACTGATGATGGTTTACAGACAGTCTCTGCCTTTCCCTGTGCAGGCTTAGATTTGCTTATAGATGGAGATGCTTCAAGATGGGGTTTCTCTGGCAAAAAGCCTCTAACATTCAAAGTGGCTCCTTTCCAAACCCACCTTCCCTCTTCTTTATTATTGTAAAAAAAAAGATATGAGATCTATTTAAAATGTCTCTGAGTGTAGTGAGAGATTGATATGCATAAGGAAGTAAAACTCTGACTCCTCTTCAAGAAAGATGCCCAAGTTAGGTCATGCAATTGGTTGGGAAGAGCAAGGGGGATAAACAGAAGTGTGAGAAAGAAATATTAAAGAGCCACAAAGTGAATATGGACAAAATTTAATCTTGCTCTTTACCCTTCTTATGGGGTAGAAAAGATATGGTACCAAAGCCCCCAGGCTCACGACCCTCCAAATGGAATAGGACCACAAATTGAAGGGGTGGTACCAGGGGTCAGCACTATAGGTATTGCATGTACTAGGAAACATACTAAAAGTCTTTAAAAGTGCCCCCAGACTCCATTTGTTTTGCTGAACTAGACTAACACAACTACCTGTTTGAAAAATACTAAGAAGAAGTAGGGAGAGGAGGAAGATCTGTTGACTATTGTTCAGGAAGAAAAAGCTCTATGGGCATATAGAGCTATGGTTAGGGAGAAGGAAGTACAGATACATGGTTATGCGAAAGGAATCATGACTGGTGTGAAGGTCTAAGGCTTCATGCTTGCATGTTCATCCACAGTAAACCCATTACATCACCTGCAGATTGAAATCTTGACTGTTACTTTTCAGGTAAGACGTCTGGGAACTGAGAAGGATGGGGTGGCAAGAGACCCCTAACAGTCATCAGTGATACTGACTGTGGTAAAAACATATTAGGGGTGTAGAAAATAATGAACATAGGTTATTGACTCAGAAAGATCTGAATAATTTGGTAACCATTCTGAAGCAAACAATTTGCCTTTCAATATGAGTAAATATAAATTCATACAGCAAGGAACAAAGAATGTAGGCCATACTTATAGGATGGGATACTGTATCCTGAGAAGCAGTAACTCTGAAACAGATTTTGTGATTGTAACAGGACAGGAGCCATATGGGAAAGCTCAGGCCCGTAGGTTCGGTAGGCACAACACCAGGAGACAAGCAGGCTACCTTTATTAAAAATTACACACAAGAAAAAAAAGGAAAAACACAAAAGACAAATGCTTACGCTCCTTCAGCAGATGGGAATCACAGATAAACAACTGAGGGTGAAGTGCATAGGGAGTGGAGTCTCGTGACAGTAGATACCCCAATGATGAAGTTTCAAAGAAGGAGGGGCTAAGCATTAGCTTTTATACACTATTGTTTACTAAGGGAGAAGATAGCTTGCACATCAGGTCAATTTTTTAGGGTGTGTCTACACTTAGGCTTGAATTTGAAATGATAACTAAAAATTCAGTTAAGTGCATGGCCACACTCTCTTGGAACTCCTCAGTTCAAATTGATGAAAGCTAACTTCGAATTGGTCAAACCTTAAGGTCTGGGTCAATTTGAACCCAGTAGTTGAAATTGACCCAGTTAGGCCATGTCAATTTGAACTCACTGAGTTTGAATTGACAAGGGTTGACCTTCCTCTCAGGATGCCATGCACCCTGGGAGAAAGACCAGGCCTTCAGCACCTGGCACCAGCAAACCGAAAGGTGCCTCCACTCCCTGCAGGCAGATCAGGCTGGGGGGACAATGGGGTTCCTGTCCCCTGGCTGGGGTCAGGGACCCAGACCCTCCTCTAGCCCCACTGGCCGCACTTGGGGAAGGCACTCCCATGCACAGCTTCTCCCCAGATGGCTGCACGTGGGGAAGACACCCACATGTGCGGCTTTGTCCCTGCAACACGTGCGTGGGTGCCTTCCCTGCGCGTGGTTGCCTGAGCAGGAGTGGTATGTGGGGGTGCCTTCGCCGTGTGCATCCGGCAGGGGGTCCTGCCATGCACCAGGATCCCTTCTCCTCCGTCCTGGCTGTGCTATCAGCACAGGGACAAGGGATTTCCCTGGCCCCACGCTAACAGCATAGGGGGGCGTGGGCAAGGTTTCCCCCAGCTCTGCACTGACAGCACAGCCAGGGTTGGGGAGAGGTGATTCCCCCAGCTGTGCTGACAGCACCAGGGATGGGGAGGAAGGATTCCCACAGCCCAGCACTGAGAGCACAGCCAGGGTGGGGAGAAGGGATTCCCCCAGCCGTGCTGACAGTGCAGGGCAGGGGAATCCCTTCCTCTTTGCCCCCCACTGTGCTGTGGGGGGTGGGGGGTGCCCTGGCACCAGGGAACCCTGGGAGGAGAAAACATCCCCTGCCAGGCTCCTGCCTTCTTAGCCTGGCATGGAGAAAAACATCCCCTGCCCAGCTCTAGGTGAACCACAGCTAGAGCTGGGCAGAGGATGCTTTTCCCTGTGCTGGGCTCAGAGTGCTGGACCCTGGCAGGGGATTGGATGGTTGGATGGCCCTTCTAGGGGACCATCTTGCCACACCTCCTATGGTGCCCCTTCTCCAATTCGAATTAGCAAGTCCAGTTCATGGATATGCTAATTCAAATTGGAGTTTCTTGTGTGGCCATGTTAATTCAAATGGACTGAATTCAAACTAATAATTATTAGTTTGAATTGACTAGTTCAAATTCAGTAATTTGAATTGACCCTCTTAGTGTAGACATAGCTTCACTTATTTACCACATTCTTTTGCTCCAGTGTTATCTCCTTATTTTTGCAAAGTTTGCAAATATTTTCTTGGTTCCCACCAGTACAGGGGCGGGTGGGGGCTGTGGAATTCCTGCCCAGGGCCAGGGCTGACCGTACAAGCCTTGGTTTGACTAAATAACACCTGGGCTTTATCATGCACAAACACGATTGGTTGGAGTCAAGGCTGAGAAATTGCTACACTGCCTACTAACTACACCATAAAAAAATCTTCTGTTGGTCAGTGCAGAGATCATAGTAGACAATCATTTGAATGTGGGCTTACAGTGTGACACTTTGATCAAAAGAACTAATGTAATTGTGCGGTGCATTAACAAGGTAAACTTGCATAAGAGTAGAGAGGTTGTTTCACTACTGTATTTGTGACCACTGCTGAAATTCTGTGTCTGGTTCTTCTGTTCACAGTTCCAGAAGTCTATTGATAAATTTGAGAGATGTCAGAGAATGGCCATGAAAATGATTAAAGATTGCAGGCCTTACAGTGATAGATGAAAGGAGCTCAATCTATTCAACATTTGAAAGAGAAAATTAAGGGGTGACTTGATTACAGTATGTTAAATATCTACCCCGGGAACAAATACTTAATTACACAAAATATTTAATGCCAAATTCTACCTCTATTGAAATCAGTAGATGTTTGGGACTGATTTCAGTGGGAGAAAGATTATTCCCTTAATAGTTACATTATGGCTTCATATAATGGGTCCTCAGAGGGATATACAAAACAGGTCATTGGAGCTTTTAAAGAAGCTATTAAATAGTGCAGTTTCATCCACGACCAAATTCTTTGGTCATCACTGAGAAGGATACAGAGTAGGTGAGACTTTTTAAAATTTGCTTACACATATGTTAATTTCCTCTGGATTATGCTAAAAGAGGTGAATCTCAATAAGGTTTGTTAAATTCCTATTATTTCTTAAGCTGAAATGTGCTCTGCTTTAAAATGTAAAGCCTTGATACTCATTTTTCACTTAGTCTAAAGTCATGACAGAGTCCACCCAAAGTCCACCACAGTTAATAGTAGAACAGGTAGAAACGAATTCAACAGAACTGTTTTCCATGAGAAACTGCTGACTTTATTAAATTAAAATATTTTACATGGGAACATATTGATTTTATCTTAGTTTTCATTGATTATCAGAAAGTTTTGGCTATTCTATTCTAGTCAAAATGATAAGATTAAAATATGTTATTCTGATATAGCTAAATAAATCGACATGAAAAAAAATCAACATTATTGAAATAAAACATTCCATTATGTGTTCATAACTTTCAAAATATATTGGAATATTTATTTTTTAAATATCCAATTGTTTGTCTTTGCATACTGATTTGTAATTAAGAAAAATTTAGAAATTTTAGCATTTCCCCTGGAACATTAATTCTGTTTTTTTGAGCAAGTGCATTTAACAGTATGAAAAAAGGCAAACAATTTGCTCAGTTCTGAATTCCCTTACATTGCTTTTAGACTAATGAAAGCACACTGACACCACAGAATTAAACATTTGCACCAGAAGAAGATCTGATGGGATGGTTATACAGCCATCATAACTTTCCTTCAACTTTTTACCAGGGTGATTAGTTTGATTTCAATGAATTGAAGGAGGATAAATTGTGTTATCAGTATTTATTCATAATTTACTTCCATGTTAGAGAGAGGGAAATGAGGCATTAAATGACTGTAACTTGAGGAAAAAAAAATTGGAGACTATCAGAATGTATATTCTAGATAATTCTTGCTTGGATTTGTAGTGGGCCTTAATGGAGTTCAGTACATAATTCAGTTTCAGTAAGGAGCAGGTTTATATGAACAGCTCAAATCAAATCAAAACTCAATTATAGAGATTCCTTTCTAATGTACAAATTCAAGAGGACAATATAATCTACTTGCATGATATAGCTATTTTACACAGGGACAGTTACTTCCTACTTCAAGCAAATTCAGTTTAGAAAAGAGACAAGCTGGTGGGGGCAATAAAGGTTTACAAAATCATGAATGGTAGCATACTATATGAATAGGGATGCATTATTTACCCCTTGACGTAACACAAGAACCAAAGATATTAATAGGAAGCAGAAATTAAACAAACATATGGGAATACTTCTTCACACAATGCAATATTAATCTGTGTAATTCATTTCCATGAGTTCTTTAGAAGGCCAAAAGTAAAACTGAGATTAAAAAAACAAACAAACAAACAAAAAAACAACAAAAAACAAAACCCTACATAAGTTCACAGAGGTTAGATCCATCAGTGACTTATAGTCAAAATGTTGAAGGAGGCAACCCAATGCTTGGAACTGGATTATGGGCATGGCTCACTGGTTAATTGACCTATTTTGTTCATTTCCCCTAAAAGATCTGATACTGTTACAAGGCAAAATACTGGGCTACATGGACTATTGTTCTAACTCAATTAGGTCATTCCTTTTGTTGTTATGTAAATAGAACTGGTATAAATGAAGAGGATTACACAAGAGAAAAAGAGACAACTTAATGGGTAGATAAAGTGGGCCACATACAGAGATGGAAGCATAAAGAAAGGGAACAAAATATGAATGAGATCAGGATTAGTGATAGTGAAGAGAATGAATTATTGTTGATCATCTTGAAAAGGGAAGTAGAGCATCTCTGTAGCATAGCTTCTACCTATGTTTCCCATGTAGTTAGCTGGAAATGTTATGCAGTGAAAGTGTAAGTGAGTCTATATTCTCAATTGATACTTCTCAGTCTAACTTAAATAGCTGTGTCACAAACCTGTAGAGAATCATGCAAAGGGAGGTATATTAATTGTGTGCCTCTTTATTTTAACAGACTTCAAGAAACTTGAAGGCAGATTTTGATGCCAGTTCCACCCGTATTAATCAATAGAACCTAATTCACACCAGTGTTGTATAGAATTATAAATCACCAATCTCAGTTTTTTTTTCTCCTTGATACTGGTGTGAGGTAACAGTTCCACAGGACAATAAACTGCTGTACAGATGGCGTAACTAAGAGGACAATCAGACCCATTGATTTTATGGAACTTACTCTGGATTTACAGCTTTATGACAGGAGAATATGACCAAAATGACATCCTCCATCCCGATTCATACCAGATGGAGAGAGTGATAGATTCATGGAAGAATATCTGAAAAGATATTGATGCATGCATGCGTGCGTGCGTGCGTGTGTGTGTGTGTGTGTGTTTATTTATAGATAGATAGATAGATAGATAGATAGATAGATAGATAGATGCCAATTTGACTTGATTGAAAGCATCAAACTAACATGTACTTTTTCTTTTTAATTTTAAAGATGAAATATTTTGAGGGAGAAAATGAGAAGGAACACCTCTTTTACTGAGTTTGTTATAATGGGCTTTTCTAATCACCCGGACATGAATTCCATTTTATTTGTAATATTTTTGTGCATTTACATCATCACAGTGGTGGGCAACATCCTCATTATCATCATCATTAACGTTGATCCAGCCCTTCAAAGCCCCATGTATTTCTTTCTCAAGAACTTGTCCTACCTGGAGATCTGCTACACCTCAGTCACTCTACCCAAGATGCTGGCCAACATGGTCTCACAAAATAAAACCATGTGCTTTGCCGGTTGTGCTGTACAGATGTATTTCTTTCTATTCTTTGGTGTTACTGAATGTTGTCTCCTGGCTTCTATGGCCTATGACCGCTATAGTGCCATATGTAGCCCACTGCACTACACAGCCATCATGAATAAGAGGATTTGTATCCAGCTGATTGGCGGCTCATGTCTCTGTGGCACTCTGGTGGCAGTGGGACACACAACTTTTGTTTTCACACTTCCTTTTTGTGGCTCCAATGTAATCAACCATTTCTTCTGTGAGATCCAGCCAGTGCTGAAGCTAGTGTGCGGGGACACTTACTGGATTGAAATGCAGATCATTGTGGGTGCAGCCTTCGTCCTCATGCTGCCTTTCATACTGGTGCTGGTCTCCTACATCTGTATCATCTCCACGATCCTCAAAATTAGGTCTGCTGAAGGCAGGCACAAAGCTTTCTCAACCTGTTCCTCCCACCTCATCGTGGTGACGCTGTTCTATGTGTCAGCGCTAATTATGTATGCTCACCCCAAGTCTGGCTTCTCTCCAGATGTGAACAAGTTGTTCTCTCTTTTCTACACAGTAGTGACACCAATATTGAACCCCATTATATACAGCCTCAGGAACAAGGAGGTGAAAGATGCCTTAACGAAAACCAGGGTGAAGATTTTTCATTGACAAAATAGACATTGATCCTTCATCCTATAGGGAATATTTCAGCTCTTAAAATGTTCTCTAGTGCTGAAGAGATTAAGAGATGCCTTGTCATCATAGAGAAATATATTTTATCAAAATGCTAGTCATCTGGTGAGGTTTGTATGTCAATGAAATTTTTCTATTAAATGAGAATTTTTTTTGATCCCCTTCTGTGTAAAAATCTGTGCATCTTTTACAAAATTCAAAAGAAAGAAAAGAACAACAAAATGAAAAATAATGCAGACAATTAAATTACATTACTCGCTCTTTCCATTGTCTGATTAGTTCTAAATATTGAGAACTACAGACAGGAACTATCTCCTGGAGATAGGTTCCTGAAGGGTTTCTTGGAAGAAACAATGGAGGAGATGCTGGGTGCAGCAGAAGCTTCCATGTAACTTTTATCTTTGGTGCTAGAGTACTCATCTGGGAGGTGGGAGATGTTCCTTTTCAGTTCCACAGCTGTTTGTTGAGAAGAAGGGATTTGTGGATGAGTGTCAGATGAGTGCCTCAGGTGAGTGCCTCAGCCACAGAGCCCTGGGATATTCAGCATCTTCTGTTAAATGTTGGTAAACCCTTTATAAATAATTAAACACTTGCTTGAGCAGGGTGACTTGATCCCAGGGCCAATTCTTTACAGAGGAATATCATATCCATCACAAAGGAGTCATTCTCACACACTTTCTGGCCCAATGAACATTCAAGTATTTCTCAAATATGGAAAAGCTTTCACAGATGGGATTGAGGGAGACTTGTACTGGAACATCCCATAGTGCGGCGGTTAGGACATTTACCTGGGAGGTAGGAGATGGCTGTTCAGATTTTTTGTACTTGATAGATAGAAAGAGATTTGAATAGCGGACGTCCCCTATCCCAGACGAGAATCTTAATTGTGTGTCTCCTCTACTAGAGTGGCCTCTGAACCGATCCAGTTGAGAAGATCCTCTGTGGTGCAACCAGTGCTGGAGACTAAAATTCCCATGACACTTTGGGGAAAAGGAGAGACTTTCACTGTTGTGGAATACCAAGGAGGAAATACAGTGGGCTCCACCTTTGTGTGGAGCTGAGATCCTGGTCACAGAGGTGGAGAATGCTTTGTGCAGCTCTGTCCAAGCCAAGAGCTTCTTCTGAGAAGCTGCTAGGGCTTTGAGCTAGCAAAGTGCTGGGCTTCACTGGAGCCAAGGCAGATGAGCTTGCTGTGTCCAGAACTGAGGGGCTGTAGTGGAAGCCATATGAGTAAGCACTGCCTTTATTATTCGGGAAAGTGCCTGAAAGGGAAGAGGGACTGCAAACAGACTGTGAAAGGTTGCCTGAGTCTGAGAGGATGAAGGGGTCTTACTGTCTACCCGGAATCCAAGGTGATTGATTTGTGATTATAATATCTCCTATCTGTGGTGTGCTTGTGTAGCTTTGAATGATTCCAGCATCTCTCTGTCCCTTGTTGCTTTGGTTGGATGTTTTCATTGGACCAACAAAACTCTGTCCCCACCTTCAGGATCTTCTGGTATGCCCCCTACCTCAAGCCAGCATCTACCACTGTGACCTTGAGAGGAAAACACACTCAAGGGTGGGATAACCAGTGCCAGTGCAAATGCAAGATGGTTAAGTTCCATTTCCTGCTGTATACTATGTTTATTAATTGGTTTACTGATGTGACTCTTTAAATTGGTTTGGATATTTTAATTAATCTTGGTCTATCACATTTTCTTAAATTTCTAAAAAAAAAAAAAAAAAAAAAGAAATGTTCACTCTAATATAAGCATATAACAGACACTTGTGAATTAGACCCACTGTGCAGATTAGCTCATGTTTATTCCTGACAGGCCATTGAGTATGTATGGGCCCCAGCCAGGTGGAGGAAACACCAAGATTAATGTATGTTACAAGTAAAAATAACTTCAGCATGGGAGTAGATCGAGGATTCCCAATTGTGACATCAGCATTTGGATATTCAGGATCTCCTTTCCGATCAACAAAACCAGATGCCCAGGCACACAAGTGAGTTTTGCATGCTCCCAGGTAATCCAGGAGGAAAGAGGGTTACCTAGCCAATGCACTCAAAGATATGAGGGATACCTGTGCAGTTACACAGCCACTCAGCATGTTTACTAGAAAGAGTTCATCAGATGAAACTCATGGAACTGTGTCTATATTCCCGGCTTTGTGGACCACACTGGGCTGTATGTACAGCATTGTCTTGCTACTGCACAACATTTTTATTAATAAATCAGAATAAGAATTAATAAATCAAACATAAGATGACTTCCATCAAATGTATTAAAAATTGACTAATTATTAGATCTGAAAATGTACATGTAAACAGGGGCTCATCACAGAATGGGAGTGTCTAGTGGGGTCCTTTGGGGATCAGTACTTAGTTCTAAGCTAGTAATAATCTTCATCAATGACCTGGAAGAAAACATGAAATCATCACTGAGGGTATTTACAGGTGACTCAAAAATTAAGGGAGTAGAAAATAATTAAGAGAACAGATTATTGATTCAGAAAGATCTGGGTTATTTTGTTAAATGTGCTCAAACAAACAATTTGCTTTTAAATATGGCTATGCGTAAATGCATACATAAAGGAATAAGGAATGCAGGTCAAACTTACAGGAGGGGGAGCTCTATCCTGGGAAACAATGACTCTGAAAAAGATTTTGGGATCATAGAAGAAAATCTGTAAAACATGAGCTTCTAGTATGATGTTTTGGCCAAAAGAGTCAATGTTAACGTGTGATGCATAAATGGAAATTTTGAGTAGGAACAAAAGAGTTATTTCACCACTTTTTTTGCTGGTGTTGTGAAAAGTGCTGAAAAGCTATCTTTAGCTCTTTTGCCCACTATTCCAGAAGGTTATTGATAAATTTGAGGGATTTCAGAGAAGAGCCATGAAAATGATTAAAGGATAAGAAAACATACTTTACAGTGATAGACAAAAGGAGCTCAATCTATTTAGCCTTAGAAAACTCAAATTAAGGGGTGATTTTATTATACCATACAAATATTTACATAGAGAACAAGTCTCTAATGTGGGGCTCCTCAAACTAGGAGAAAAAAAACCTAAGTGTTAAAAACTAACAAATTTATTTGTTGCATGACCTTCCATGGGAGAAATTCCCACTTTGTCAGCTGCTGATGAAGTGGGATTTTCTCCCACAAAAGCTCATGAGACAAATACATTTCTTAGTCTTCAAGCGCCACAGGACTCCTTGATTGTTTTGCTGAACCAGACTAACACGGCTACTCCTTTGGAAGTAGGAAAAAGGGTCAAGGGTTAGTGTAGATTCTCCCTCCTTGACAATTTTTAAAACAAAATTGGATGTTTTTCATGAAGATCTGTTCTAGGAGTTATTTTGGGGGACTGTGTCGTATAGGAGGTCGAACAGAGGCACTGTAGGACCAATTTTGCAGATTTGATTGAATAGCAATGAAGATTCATTCAAATTAACCCAGAAATCAACCCTGTTAATCCACCCTGGTGAGGAGTGTTGGCTGCATCAATGGGGGGGGGGCGCTTTTTCCTATCTGTGTAGGGTGCTGGAAACCCTGCTTTAATTAGACATTAGAAAGTCAGTGGAAGAAACACAAGTTACTGTATGTAACTTGCATATCACCTGTTGACTGCCACTGAAATTCACTGTCAGTGTATACAGGATACTGTGATCACAACAGGCCCTTCTGTTCTTAGAATGTGTGAAACCACAAGCCTAGAGAGAGAGGCTACAGGCCTCATGCCAAAAACCTTAGAAATAGATATCTAAGGAATGTTGACACCAAGACACTGAGGGGCCTCCAGGATTTTGCAAATACTAGTGGTAGCTAAATCTGGGCATTCATGACCTAAAATGTCAATTAGGCACATTAGTCCCTTTCTGACTCTCATCCTAACTCTTCTTCACTAGGAGGCTATGAGTCTTGGGGTAACGTTTTCACCTTTCCATTTACTTTCATTCAAAGCCAGATTTTCAAAGATATTCTGGTGATTCAGATATCTAACTCCTAGTCAAATCAATGACAGTTAGGAACATACATACTTGATAAATGGGCCTAGCTTCCTAAGTCATTTTAAAAAAAAATGGCACTGAAGACTGTAAATCACTAAGATTTTTAGAATATTTGTGTGGCAAATGGGGTCTCTCAATCACCATGAGCCCTTTGCTCCTGGCTCTGACAGTCAGCTGGAGCATGGCTCTCCCACATTCAGACTCCCAGTATAACAGTTCTGTGCTGCCTCCTGCACTGGGGCAGGACTCTCCACCCTACAGGCCATGAGACCTAAGGCCCACCTGGGCAAACTGGCCCTGACTGCCTATACCTTCCAGCTGCTGGCAGCAACAGCTACAGGCTGAGTCTGACCTATTCTCCAAACACCAAAACTCCACTCCTAGCTCTGCCTCCAAACTCAACACCCAAGCTGCACACTGCCTCGATGCAACAAGAGCTTTTTTATCTAATGTGGCTAATTACCTTAACTGGTCTCAGGTGCCCTAATTGACCTACAGTAACATTGCCCTAGATACCCAGGAAACAGGATTTGCTGATATTGAGGCTGATATATCTGCCCCACCCAGCCATAGCCATCAGTACTGGCTCTGTCACATTAAATTAAATTATTTAAATTATTTAATTTAATTATTTAATAAATGTTGTCGTTCATTAATTAGGAACAGGTTCTGTTAATCTTATTCACACTGAAAATAATGCTGAAGACACTACTTTTAGCTGAAGATACTATTCATTGTTTTGAAGACTCTTCTCTTTGCCTTAGTGAATGCGTAATTTATTGAAAGCAGCACCGACTCAGGCACTTGATGGTAGTGGGCTGCTTTGATTCTGTCATTTCCTTTGGGTGAGAATTGTATGCACACAACCACATTTTGCTGGAGACATGACTGCCTTTGGACCAAACCTTGAGGTCCTTGCTTACTTATGAGAGATGGAATTGGAAAGGTGCTCCTGGGATTTAAGATCTTAACACACAACCAAAGATGCAAAATATTCCATGCTGCATTTCACTCTTACTGAAATCAAGAAGCACTTGGCCCTCATTCGAATGGGAGGAAAAATACTGGTTGAATAGATCTTTACCAAGGGTAAATCATGCCTGACCAACCTCATCGCCTTCTATGATGAGATGACTGGATTTGTGGATGCGGGAAGAGCCGTTGATGTCATATACCTTGACTTTAGCAAGGCTTTTGATACGGTTTCCCACAGCATTCTCATTGGCAAATTAAGGAAGTATGGGTTAGATGCATGGACTGTAAGGTGGATAGAAAACTGGCTAGAACAACGGTTTCAGCGTGTAGGAATCAATGGCTCCATGTCAAGTTGGCAGGCAGTAACAAGTGGTGTGCCCCAGGGGTCGGTCCTGGGGCCAGTTCTGTTCAATGTTTTCATTAATGATCTGGATGATGGGATAGATTGCACACTTAGTAAGTTTGCAGATGATACCAAACTGGGGGGAACGGTAGACACCCTAGAGGGCAGAGACAGGATTCAGGGAGACCTAGACAAACTGGAGCAGTGGGCCAAGAGGAATCTCATGAGGTTCAACAAGGATAAGTGTAAAATCCTGCACTTGGGACGAAAAAACCCCATGTACTGCTACAGGCTGGGGAGTGATCAGCTAAATAGCAGCACTGGAGAAAAGGACCTGGGAGTCATGGTGGATGGGAAGCTGGACATGAGTCAGCAGTGTGCTCTTGCTGCCAAAAAGGCCAATGGCATACTGGGCTGCATCAGAAGAAGTGTTACCAGCAGATCGAGGGATGTGATCATTCCCCTCTATTCTGCACTAGTGAGGCCACATCTGGAATACTGTGTCCAGTTTTGGGCTCCCCGCTACAAAAAGGACATGGACAAATTAGAGAGAGTCCAGAGGAGGGCAACCAAAATGATCAAAGGGCTGGAGCACAAGCCCTATGAAGAAAGACTGAAGGAACTAGGCTTATTTAGCCTGCAGAAGAGAAGACTGAGGGGGGATTTGATAGCAACCTTCAACTACTTGAAGGGTTGCTCCAAGGAGGAGGGAGCTCGACTGTTCTCGGTAGTAACAGAGGGCAGAACGAGAAGCAATGGTTTCAAGTTACAGCTGGGGCGGTCCAGGCTGGATATTAGGAAAAACTTCCTTACTAGGCGAGTGGTGAAGCAGTGGAATAAGTTGCCTAGGGAGGTGGTGGAATCTCCATCTCTGGAGGTGTTCAAGTCCCAGCTGGACAAAACACTGACTGGGATGATCTAATGGGAGTGGTCCTGCTTTTTTTGGCAGGGGGTTGGACTAGATGACCTTGTGGGGTCCCTTCCAACCCTATGATTCTATGATTCTATGATACAGCTTCATATAATGGGGCATTTGAGGTGAATTAAAGAGCAGTTCCCCAAGGCTTTCAAAGAAGCTGTTTAATTTTCCAGTTCCATCTGAGACTGAATTCTTTGTTGATCACAAAAAGGAGATGAATGTAGGCTACAGAGGAGGTGAGAAATTTCTTTTTTACTATATTTCCTTTGAAGTCTTCTGAATGAACAGAATTTAGGAGAGTCTTGTTAAATTTCTGTTCTTTCTTGAACTGAAATATGCTCTAAGGCTCCAGTTCCTAATACTCATACCTGACAGTGCAAAATCACAAGTGACCATACTGCAAAAAGTAGTACAGCCGGTGAAAAATATTCCAACAAACAAGTTTTCCATCAGAAAATGCTGATTTGATTAACTCAAAACATCTTACACTGCAAAATACTGATTTGCTCTAAATTTTGACGGTCATTATAAGCAATGTTTGGCTAGTCTAGTCAATGTTCCAAAGGGGCAGCTATGTTAGTCTACTCCAGAAAGGAAAAAAAAAAAAAAAAAGCTAAAAACCAAGAAGTCGTGTGGCACTTAAAGACTTAACAGATTTATTTTTCACATGAACTTTCATGAGAGAAAATCCTACTTCATAAGTTCCCCCATCTTTGAAGCATCTGATGAAGTGAGATTTTCTGTTAGTTTTTAAGTGCCACATGACTGCTTGTTTTTTGTTTGTTTGTTTGTTTGTTTTTTAATTCTAGTCCAGTCACATCAAAATGATTACACTGGAAGATATTCAAACGTACCAAACTTTAGATGTTCTTACATTATTGAATTAAATGTTCCATCCTGTGTTCCTAAATTTCAAATAGAATATTTTTGGAATACATAATCTTATAAAATATAATCCAAGATTTTCCCTGTTCATCCTGGTTTGTAAATAATTGACATTTTAGAAATGGTGTTCGAGCAAATGTAATTAATAACATGAAAAAAGTAAAATAAGCTGCTTGACTGTGCTCTCATTTCATTAAGTTTACATTGACTGAATCCAAAGGGCTTTAATGAAATGATTATATACATCGAAAGATCCGATCTGATCAGTGCTTAGCTGTTTTACTGGGCCAGTTGCATTGGTATCAATGAGTTACACAAAATAAACTGGGATTGTAGGGGTTACTCAACATATACATCCGTTTAAGAAAAAGGAGAGCCATAGCATAAATAATTGTAATATTAAAAAAAAAAAAGGAAGAATTTCAAAATATTTCTTCTGTAATAATCCATGCTTGAACTTTTGATGACAAAGGGTGCTAGGCACCCAACTGTATTTCAATGAGAAGCAGGACTTGTATATAAATCAAATGAGAAGAAATAAAAAAGGCACTCAACAGAAGTTCTGATTCCCTTTAAAGGTACAGATTCAAGAGGACAATGAGCTTTACAATAATGATCTAGAGCAGGGATCCACAGTCCAAAAGATAAGAACCATTTTAAAAAAAATCCTTCACTAACCGAGTGCTTTGAGATCCACAATGGGTGTAACCTCCAGGTGGAGGGGTGAGAGAAGCTGGGCCAGGGTGCCTGCTGGAGGGTACTCTGGTGAGGGGGTGGGATCCTGGAATCAGGAGTGGGGGCTCCACAGACTTCCTGGTAGAAGGGGGAACCTGAACCCTGGTGCGGGCCACCTGCAGGGTTCCCCAGGGGCAGGAGGGTACCTGCAGCGGCAAGGGGCAGCCAAAGAGCCACATGTGTCTCTGGAGACACAGGTTGCACATACCTCTTCTATAGGGTTTACAGTGAGAGAGACACATGCTGTCATCAGTACAGAAGTGTAATATTGCTGCAACTCATTTGGCTAATGTGAACAAAATCCTGATCTGGCCTACTGTAAACAAGTTCAGCTTAGAAAAGAGATACAACTAACAGGGAGAATGCTCGTGTTCTATAAAATCCTGAATGGTGTGATTTAAGCATATATATCATGTAAATTGCTCTGCAGCAAGGCTGGATTAGCACTCACTCCTGCCTGCCCAGGGCTGTAAGATATTATGGAGTCCTTCCTTGGTCACTGGCCACGCAGGAGTTGGGGTCTCTGGTGCATGGGGAGCTGTATTTACATCAGCACCCCAACCCTCATTGGGGCATGTAACAAGCCCATGTCTTACCCTCTCCCTCTGCCTCCCAGTGGTGGTGACGGCGGCAGCAGAACCTCACTGGAAGAGTCTGGGAACCTGTGTCTTACTATCCCCCTGCTGTGGGGGTGGTAGGGGCTGCACCTGCCTGGTGTGCAGGGTGGGAGCTGTGGGTCCATGGTGAGCTTTTTGCTGCTCCCTTCTTGTTCCCAGGGCCAGGAGCAAATGGGCTGAAGGAATCCCTGGCTGACTGCGAGTTGTGACAAACTGGGAGCTGTGGGGCTCCTACCTTCACATTTTCCATCCAGCCTCCACTCCCCACATCACCTTCCCTTACAATATCCCCCCACTCACATCCCCCTCTACTCAGCCTCCTTCTCCTTGTCCCATAACACCCTGATTCTCCTGTGTTGCCTCATCTCCCTTCCAGCCCCTATCCATTGCCTCTTGCCCCCCTCCCATCCTGCCCCATGCATCTCGCATCACTTCCTCCATCCCGGTTCACACCTCTGGCCCAGCCCCTCCCCACCCCTCTTCAGCCCCTTCTGATCCCTGCCCCTCCATGCCTCCACCCCCCAGAGGTCACAGTCCCACACTCAGCCTGGCCCAGGCTGAGTCCCATAACCTTCCCCCACCCCTGCAAACAAAGGCAACTGGTAGCAGCTTCCCTGAGCAGGGCCAGGTGGGAATTACAGCCAGCTCAGCTGGAAGCAGTCCAGGTGCAAACCTTACCCCTGAAGTCAGGGTGTGGCTGCGATGCACCACTCCCCAGATGTGGGGAGTGAGAATGTCTCCTAATACTCCAAGCAGTGCCTCCCTGGGAGCCAGGACCAGGCTGGGACCAGGAATGGGCCCCTGGCCAGGCTGGCATCTGCCTTGAAAGAGGTTCCAGTCTTGGGTACTAGCGGGAATGTTACTCTTCTATGCATATTTACTGCTTCCAACTGCAGCCTTGCCTCAGGGGCCCCAGGAGTTGCCACCAGGGTTTGGGGTCTTGCAAGTAGCCTATCTTGGACCCAGAGTTAATATGCAGCCAGAGTATGGGAGTCACACAGGCCTCTTCTCTTGTCTTCCTCCCACTGCATGCCTGCCGCCTTGACTGAATGACCTCATTGATTGCCCCCAGCCAGCTTCTCCGGGATCCTAGAGGTATCCCAGCCCAATGATCTGCCTCTGTGGCAGGTATGGGCTGGCAGTGCTAAGAGTGTGGCAGAGTGGATTATTGCAGGGTTCCCCTTAGCCCAGGATCCTGGGTTGTGAACCCTAAAGCAGCTGCATTAATGCAGTCCAATTCTGGAGCATTCATTCTCTCCGAAGCATTTGGCATTGGCCACTGTAAAAAGGCAATATATTGAACTAGACGGATCAGACTGAGCACTCATATTCTTTTATATGAGTAGAATTGGCAGCAATGAGGATTAGCAAAATATTGGCATAAGAGAGAAGGGGAAGGTTAATACATAGATAACATAGGGCACAGACATAGAGGGATGAAAAAAGTACAAAATAAATGCAATCAGGATTAAGGGTACTGAAGTTAATAGACTGTTATTGATCTTGTGGGAAAGAGTCATTGCTAGAGCACAGTGAATAATACTGCCCACACAGATGTTTCTTATAGAGAGTTGGACTTGCTGTGATGCCAAATTACAATTAACCAGGCCATAGGCTGAACTGAAGTATATCGGCCTAGATTTTCAGCTTGTGTCACGCTTCTGTTGAGAATCAAATAAATGGTAATATGTTATTGTAATATACATTCTTCAAGAGATTTGAGTGCAGATTTTGATATTAGTTCCACCAGTGTAAATCCATGGAACTTGATTCTGGTTACACCTATGTATTATTCAATTGCAATGCCACTGATCCAATTGTTTTCTCCTCGGATACTAGTAGAGTACAGGTACATTTCCACTGAGTTTATTAACATATACTAATAGAACATTGGGAACATTGAGAGAGGAATGAGGACCATTTACTTCAGTGAGTTACTCTGGATTTACTATATTGGAACAGGGGGAATGGTTCTGTTGTCAGTTCTGATTCTTATCAGCTAGACAGAGAGACGGGATGGAGAGATTGTTGAAAGGACATAGATAGATAGATAGATAGATAGATAGATAGATAGATAGATAGATAAAATCAATGGTTTTCAACCAGTGTACTGTGGCACATTTGTGTGCCCTGAGAACTATCCAAGTATTCCATGAAATTTTGTAGAAAAGTTATAAAAATCAATGTAAAACAAGCATTGTTTTATCTTAAAGAATGTTCTTTTCAACTAAAATTGCAACCCATAAAACTCATGAAAATTAATAATCAGATTAAAGGCAAGGTGTCCACCTATCAATTCTAAAATGTGAATGCTCTAAACATAATTGGTCAAAGGGCAAAATTGAGATGACAAGTATTTTTTTCCCAGTGGATTTGAAATATTAATTCATTTGATCCTTCTTTAGCTTGTTGTATGCACTATGTTTCGAACCTCTCCAGTAAGACTGCAAACATAATAAATATAACTAAATGTGATGTTTATGAACAGTCAATTCAGGTGAAAAAAGTGGGTGTGCTATGGAATTGTTTATCTCATTGAAGTGTGTTGTGTTACTGAAAAGATTGGGAACCACTTAGATAGATAGATAGATAGATAGATAGATAGATAGATAGATAGATAG
>ML682106.1:940248-962902 GCA_007922195.1 Podocnemis expansa
GATAGATAGATAGATAGATAGATAGATAGATAGATAGATAGATAGATTTAATCCACTTTCCTAAATTAATATGTAATTTTTCTTTTTATGTTTCAGGTTAAAATATACAGATGGAGAGAATGAGAAATAAGACATCTGTGACTGAATTTGTCTTACTGGGCTTTTCTAATTACCCAGACGTCAGTCTCATTCTGTTTGTGGTGTTTCTGTGCATTTATGTCATCACACTGCTGGGCAACATCCTCATCATCGTCATCATCAATATCAATTCAGCCCTTCACACCCCTATGTATTTCTTCCTCAGGAACTTGTCCTGCTTGGAAATCTGCTATACCTCAGTCACTCTACCCAAGATGCTGGCCAACCTCTGCTCTGAAGATAAGACCATCTCCTTTGCAAGTTGTGCAGTACAGCTGTATTTCTTTCTATTCTTTGGTGGAACAGAGTGCTTCCTTCTCACTGCTATGGCCTATGATCGCTACAGTGCCATATGCAACCCATTGCGCTACACAGCTATCATGAGTAAGAAGGCTTGCATTCGGTTGTCTTGTGGCTCATGGATCTGTGGCACGATGGTGGCCCTGGAGCACACAGTCTTTATCTTTACGCTTCCTTTTTGTGGATCCAATGTGATCAACCACTTCTTCTGCGAGATCCAGCCATTGCTGAAGCTGGTGTGTAGGGACACCTACTGGATTGAGATGCAGATCATTGTGGGTGCTGCTGTCATCCTCATACTGCCATTGATGCTGATTCTGGTCTCCTACATCTGTATCATCTCCACCATTCTTAAAATTAGGTCTGCTGAAAGCAGGCACAAAGCTTTCTCCACCTGCTCCTCCCACTTCATTGTGGTGACTTTGTTCTATGGGATGGCCCTTATCATGTACATACGCCCCAAATCTAGCTTCTCTCCTGATGTGAACAAGTCACTCTCTCTTTTCTATTCAGTGATAACTCCAGTCTTGAACCCCATTGTCTACAGCCTCAGGAATAAGGAGGTGAAAGATGCCTTGAAGAAAACAGGAATGAAGCTATTCATCTAAGAAACAAAATTTTCATTCATTTGGTGTATTCTCTGTGGAATGTCTGAACTCTATTGGGAATTCGCAGCTCTAAAACACACATGATATTTGATCTCTGTAAAAAAAAATCTCTTTATTGAATATAGTAGTGGTTAGTCTCTTCTGAATTATTTTATTTCCATAAGATTTTTCATTACTATTATGAATCTTGGAAAAACAATTGAGGAAATATCAATTGATTTATTTATTTGAAATTGCCTTCTGGCATTAAAAACTACTAATTTTGTTAAAATAAAGAAAAAGAAAGGAAAAGTTATAACTGAAATTTAATTCTCACTTTTGTTTGATAAACTCTAATTCTGTAACTGAAGAATATGTGGATTTTACAGAAAAGTCTCCCTTATCCCCTTACTTTGTTAATCAAATCAGAATTTTTCAAGTGATCTCTGCTCCCACCCATAAGTGATGATAGAAATGTAAGATAGAGAAACTTCCATGAGACATCTGACATCTAGAATAAACTTGCTTCAGTGGTGTGATGTTTTCCAGGTCAACCCAGGGTTCTTTATAGTGAAATCAAGCATAAGTTTATTTAATAAAGGATAAATAGTCAAGCGATAGTAGGAAGAAGCATTTGAAATCAAGGTTTACGTATAAAATAAAATCATGACGCACCCTTCTAGAGCCTAGATTTAATTAACAACATACTGTCATGTCTCATGAAGTACAACTCACCAGGACTTTGCTGCCAAGGTGACTATGACCCCCTCTTCCATGATACACTACATAATGATGGTTTGTCTACTCAGGGAAGAATGTAGGCTACCTGTTTGTGCCCTTAGATATATCAGAATTGCCCTTTGTTCATTATTCATAAACAAGACACCCTCCTTCTGAATCTTTTTTTCCCTATATTGCTTTCTTGTAGATATCCAACGATGATGGAGCTAGGTTGTTCTTAGTGGTGACAAACTTCCAAATCTCACACATGAGCTACTTCCAGTTATTTCTTGGAACACTTTTCCACAACTCTTCCCCTGGTCTCAGGGGCTGGTGCTGGGGAAGGGCAAGGAGGCAAGTTCAGAGAAACTGATAATTGTCTGCTGTTCATGGAATCAGACCCAAGGTGTTAGGTTTATATATAGCTCCTTATGCCAAAGTGTCACTTCTGGTATCCTTTGACTTGTGTGAAGACCCTCCTTTATACATATAATGAATGTTAGATGGTCATAGAATCATAGGATAGAGCTGGAAGGGACCTCAGGAGGTCATCTAATCCAAACCCCTGCTAAAAGCAGCACTACTTCAACTAAATCATCCTAGCCAGGTTTTTGTCCAACCGGGTCTTAAATGCTTCCAAAGATGGAGATTCCACTACCTCCTTAGGCAACCCATTCCAGTGCATCACCACCCTCCTAAGCGAGAAAGATGTTGTCAGGTCAAGAAGTGGGCCCCACGATTGAAAGCATGTGAATTAGAGCATCGGTTTAGTAGTATACAATTCAGGGTTGTATAAATATTTAGGTCTGTGTATCTGCCTGAGATGATATTCTGGGCCTATTTTTGAGCCTCCTTCCCTGCCTGAAAGCTAAGATCTTCAAGACACGCATGCAAATAAAGAACAAAGACATTGAATGTTCCTCTTGCCTATCGACATCCAGATGGATTTTCTTTATTACTGTGAGAGTGGATAAAGTATATATTTAAGATGTTTCAAAGGATGGGAATTTGATATATGAATGTGCATATGAAGGAAAGCTCTGATTCCTCTTCAAGACAGATGTCAGAGTAAGGTCAAGCAATGGGTTGGGAGGAGCAAGGACGTTAAAGGGGAGTGTAAGAAAGAAACCTTTAAGTGCCATAATGTGAATATGGACAAAATATAACTTCTCTCCTTACCCCTCCCACGGGGTACAAAAGACCTGATACCAAAGCCTCCAGACTCAAGACCCTTCAAATACAGCATTACCATATATTGTACAGGGTAGTACCAAAGACTGGCACTACAGGCATAATTTTGCCTACTGAGAAGGAGAAGAAAGAGAGCTCTATCGGCATACAGAAATATGCTTAAAGAAGAAGGAAACTCTATAGCAGTAGTCTCCAACCTTTTTGGCTCAAGGGCCACAGAAAATATTGTAAAGCCTTGATGGGCCTCCGGCCTTCTCCAGCAGTCCTCCCAAGTCCCCCCAAAAACAGTTTGCGTGCTTACTTGCTGATCTCCCATCTCCCTGGTTGCAATGGGGAAACTGCATGTTTCCTGTAGCTCTGTGCACCCCATCTGGATCCCTAGCTAGTAGTGCCCGTCTGCAGGCAGGGGGGTGGAAAATCTGTGCTCCCCTCCCCTCCCCTCTCTCTGGCTCCACCAAGAACCAGAGCAGCTATGGACCTAAGCAGAGTATTTTGCTATGCTCCTTACTACAGGCAGGGTGATGACAGCTTTAATCTGCTATCCTTTTGACTGCAGCAGTGAGCCTGCATCAATCATTTGGCTCCATGGAAACACGCTCTATGTTGGTCCTTAGGCAATGACTCTATTCTGTGCCCAGCAGGAGGGGAGCTGAGTGACACTTTGAAAGCCCCAGAGGGACACTTTTCACCCCCAGAATACAGGTTGGGAACCACTGCTCTATAGCACATAGAATTATGGCTAATGGGAAAGGAAACTGTATCAACATATAGGCCATGTCCACACATACATCATTATTTCAAAATAAGTTAATTTGAATTAAGAAAATGTTAATTCAAATTAAGGGAAAGCCTGCTTTCGAAACAGCTGTTATTTTGAAATGGTTATTTAGAAATAAGGCCATTTGGACATGTTGTTTCGAAACAGTTGTTTTGAAACAATGGTCTTGTTTCGAAACATGTCCAAACGGCGTTATTTCAAAATAACCATTTCAAAATAACAGCTGTTTTGAAATGACAGTTCTTATTTTGAAATGACAGAGCCTGTCATTTCGAAATAAGAAAACGTCATGTGGACATTCAGTTTTTTATTTCGAAACAACCAGTGTTGTTTTGAAATAAAAGAGTCATGTGGACATACCCATAGAGATATGGACATGGGAAAGAAAGTCCAAAAAGTATGAAATACCATAGTTCCATGCTTGCCTGTTTAGGTGCAGTAAACCCACCACTTTTCCCACACTTTGGACTCTGGAGTACTGCCTTCTGTCTCTGAATCTGTCTGGGAACTGAGAGAAATGGGGCAGTGGTGCCTTAATAGAGAATAACGAAGCTGTCTGTTGCCATAAATCTGAAAAAAAAAATTGTCTATCCATCCAACCTGCAGGTCCATACATATGTCATGTCCTAAGGATACATAGGACGGACGGGGAAGTGAAATTTTATAGGCTTAAAAACACTGGTAGTTTTAAAAGCGGCAGAACTCAGATTGGGGAAAAAAATCAATAAAACATCTTTGTGGTTTAGTTAACACCAAAGAGGGAAACACAACTAAAGGAACAATATAGGCAGAGCTGCCCTTATGGGGAGGGGGCCAAGGGGGCGATCACCCCAGGATCCATGGTTCTGTGGGACCCGTGCAGTTCAGGGCCTGCACTGCTGATCCTTCCCAAGGCTGTGCTCTCCTCCCGACCACTGCAGCAGGGTGTGGGTGGGAGTCTGGAACACAGCCTCTGCTCTGGGCTAGCCCTCCCCATTCTCTTGGGCAGGGAACAAGTCACCCCAGGGGCGCAGCAGGCCAGCCCAGAGTCTGAGCTCTGGTCTCCTGCCCTCCCCTTTGGCAGCTGTTCTGCCTTTGGGGCAGGGAGGGCTGGCCTGGAGGTGGGGTGGGAGAGCAGACCCTGGCCTCTGGGCTGGCCTGTTTCACCTCCAGGGGCGGAGTGGCTGACCTTGGTGGGGGCGGGAGTGTGGAGTGCATCCCCTGGGCTGGCCTGCCTACCCTTCAGCATGGGAGAGGTGCAGGGCGGTCCCACAGACCGATTGACCTCAGGCTCTGTTCCCCTAGGTACGGGCTTGAATACAGGCTTCTGCCACAGATCAGTGATTAAACATCCCTGCCTCCCGCTCAGCTTCCCTCCCCAAACCTTGACCAGTTACGGCCTTGTTTTACGTGGCCCATAACAGCCACTAATGGTACATATTCGCACCATCTAGACACCTACAGCTGAGCTCTGCCTGCCAGTGAGGACTCATGGGGCTTCAGCTAGGCTCTTTGATTCTTTGTAGAGGTCTGGGATTGGGTGGACCCTGGCCCCTAGGAAAGTCTGAAGTAGGAGGATCTTCAGTCTAGAACTCCAGCCCAAGCCTGGTAATCTTCAAAGCAACTACCCTACATCCATAAACCCACCAGCCCCAGTCAGCTGGCATAGGCCAACTGTGGGATTTCTTTGTTGTGTAGATGCGCCCTACGTGCACTTAAGAGCACCAGCAGTGAACAGTGAAAGAAAAGCATCTTGAGGTTTTTTCAGACCAGCTGAGTGTTCTCCATTCAAACAAGTTTTGTGAATAACTGGGAACATTAACACAAAAGTGTTTGCACAGTGATTACATTATGATGAGGCTGTCACTCTCCATGGCACAAAGCCCTACCCCAATGGAGGCAAACAGTAACTATCTGTAACAAGCAAATAGTCGCAGAAAAAAATTGCTAATGATCATCATCTACCAGGGAAAAAACACTGATAAAGCTTTGAGTGCCAGAGGTCCCTACTGTGTATTTCCAGCAACTAGCAACTACAAAGATAGTATTGCTTTAGAATAGATGGTTATGTCACCAGACATGGGCCATGGAGCCTATGCCCTGAATCTATTGCAAAGGGCACTGAGCCCATTGGCCTGGAAGAGTGGTTTGTCCTGTCTCCACATCCCCTGCCACTGCACCAGCACTCCTCTCCTTGGCTGCACCAGCAACAGCCACTACAGCCCCAGCAGGGGTTGGAGTGACACGAGATGGTTGCTTGGGGGCAGGCTGGTATTGTCAGCAGCACAGCAGGCAGTGGTGCAGAGACTGGAGCAGTGGTAAGGTGTATTCATTTGCAGCCAGGCGTTGGGACTTGCCCATCTCAGGGTTGAGGTAGGCAGGCGTTGTGGCATAGAATAGGTGAGTGCCTTCATGGTACTCTGGAATTGGGACAGGACCAGATATCTTTTGGTGGACAGAAGGACACCTATTAGCCCAGGGACTAGGGATGCAGCCCTTGCTTTGATCTGTCCTGCAGAATATTTAGAGGCTGCACCTCAGGGCCCTACACAAATGGGAGGCCCCACCAGCCCAGAGTACTACCAGTCTGCATTGCGCTACAGACCTGGGTTACCACACCATTGAGCTGGGTTGGTCCCAGCCCCTGGCCCAGAACCAGATTTATCATTCCACTGCTGGTGTCACTCTGGTTTGTATCCCTACAAGGCTGTCCTGTCCCTGAGTGCAAGCTCTGCCCCTCCCCACTGCTTTGGATGGAGTTGCCTCTGGAGTGGCAAGCCCAGCCTTCTGCTTTGCTCTGCTCCACCCCCTGCTGGGAACAGAGTGTACATCCATACCATCTGCCCCACCATACCACGTCCTCTTGCTGATGAATCTTTTTTTAAAGTTTTAAACACATCTGGGAACAGGCAGAGCGGGTTGGGCCAAACATGTACACAAATGACATCCCTGATTTCTCCTTCCCCTGGAAGTCAGGAATAGTCTCATGTGGGTTGTATTGGCTTGCCTGGAGAGTGTTTGTGAACCAGACAGGTCCTGTGCCTACATTGGTTGGAAGTTCTGCTCTGTACCCTAACAGAAATAATGCAACTTGCAGCAGATAATGATCAGGTGAACTGTGATAGCCAGGTTGGCATCTGGATGGGAGTGCAGGCAGAGTCATTCAGTTTTTAGGCTTCCAAACATGCTCTATAAAACCATTCTGTGGCTACTGAATTTTTAATAGACTCACCATCAGGACATGATTTTATGAACCAAGTTAGGAGTGGGTATGCAGGTTCCTCAAAACAACAAATTATCAGCTTGTGCAGACACACCCTATTGAACTACTTTGTTTCTGGGGAATAAAGTCTCTTCTTCCACCTTCCAATACAATCTCAACCTCAGCAAATGGAGACCATTGCTCTTAGTTCAGTCATTTGCTGCCACTGAAAACATCCTACCTCGATCCTCCTTGTAAACTTCTCTCAGGTAATCGTCGCTGCTAACTAACCCCCCCTCATTCTTCTCTTCTACTGACAAAACAAGCCTAGTTCCCTCAGTCTAGCCTTATAAATCGTGTGCTTCATCCCCATAATCATTTTCATTGCCTGCCACTGGATTCTATCCAATACATCCACCACCTTTCCGAAGTGGGAGTCCCAAACCTGGACATAGTACTCCAAAAGAAACTTCACCAGTACTCCGAATGAGGCCACCTTCTATTACTACAGAAATCATTAGTTGTTTGGTTCTCATTGTGATAGGAGGGTGAGTATTCCCTTCATCATTGTGTTGTATCTTCACATAATGGGGCACTGGGGGATATATGAAAAATCAAATCCCTATGGTTTTCAAAGAGTCTGTTAAATATTCCAGTTCTAACTGTGACTGAATTCTTTGGCAATTACAGACAGGAGATGAATTCAGAATACAGAAGAGGTGAGAAATGTCTTGATTTGTCTAGAATTATGTTTATTTCTTTTTGATTATTTTAATAACCTGAACTGAATGGACAAATATCAGAATGGACACATTGGCTCAGACAAACAGTCCTTTTAGCCCGGTGTCCTGTCTTCCAGTAATTGTCAGTGGCAGGTGTTTCATAATAAATAAAGAGAACAGGCTATTATAAAGTGATCAGTCCCCTGCTCCCCATTCCCACCTTCTGGCAAACACAGGCACACTTAAAAGCATGTTTTTGCTTGTACCTGGGTCCTGCTAGAGAACACAACAGGTTGCCTCAGACATGGATTGTATCAAACATTATTTTTTATTGTCTGCTCCTTCCACCTTAATGCTGTGAATGAGCAAAGGAGGATGGGTCATTACAGTCCTTTTATGCTTAAAAATATGCAAAAGCTTACATTTTCAACAACTCTCCAGAGATCCTTATTTTGTTACATTGACACTAGTAATGAATATTAATAACTATGTGATTAATATAATTATCCTCATTCCTGTTTATTGTTTACACATTCTGCATATATTGCTCAGACACTTCAACTTCAAATGCATTATTTCCTACAGTTAAAGTAATGATGATATCATGGAGGAAAGGAGAGGAAAAGAGATAAAGGGCACATTTCCATGAAGGATCTAAGAGAGAATAATCCTGGCCACATTGTTTGCTCTGCTGGCTGGGGTGGGAGGAAAATAAAGGGGGAGATAACACACACTAATGAGAATTTCACAGAAACTCAAACCACTTACAGGAGATGTATGGCTTGCCTAAGAAAATACTGGGTTATTGAGATAATCTATGCCTCAGACCTGGTCTGTTGTCTAGTTGTCCATTATCAAATGTATACTGTCCTACAATGCCCCCCTGACCATCCTTCCAAAGAAGGAAATAGGCACCCTTCCTTCCCACACACTGGCTGACAGGGAACTGGTGATGGAGGCCCTGGTTCTAGGTTGGCCAATGCTTTGGTCCATTAATCATGCTATGGGGAGATGGAAAAGATGAGTTAACCAGCTAGGTAGTACAAGTGAAATCACAGGTATGGTTTTTGGAAAAGTCTAAGGCAGCACACGTTTTCAAGTATTCCATAAGCATAATTAGTAAAATAATTAATATGATTAGCAATTTCACTGTCTAAGTAATATGACTGGGGAGTGAATGAGAATCTGTGAAGCCTGTCTGATGGGCACAAGCTACATCAGTCCAATAACATTCAGCAGGCAATTCAGCTGCCAGTTGGAATGCATTTGTTACTTGGAGGCCCGGACTTTCAGAATTTATATTTTTCATTACTTGGTCTGGAGTTATTTTAACAGCTGTGTCAGGTGGTCCTGACTGATTCATGGAGAGTCTGGGTACAGCGTTACCTTAGCTCATAGGTAATATTAGGTGTCCTTTGACCTTAAACTGTTGAATGGCAAGGAAATGGATTTTATAGTGGAGTTTCCTAGTTCAAGAAAAAGTTCCCCAGTCTAAATTCCAACCAATGCACTCGTATACTATCACCTATTTCCAGGACATCAAGCCAATCCATCCAAGCAAATTCTATTTCCCTGTTCAAGTCAGTGTTGTAAGGATACTGGTTCTGAACACTGGTGGTGGCTTTTGTGACCATCTATCCCATGCATTACCCAGTCATGCCCACATGAGACCCATCCATCCATAACATACTTCAGAGTCAACCGGAAACCATGTGTTGTTTCTTCAAATCTTCACTTCCCACACTGCCTCTCATGACCAACCCCATTTACTTCCACCCCAGAAACTGGCCTACAGAAGTGTAGCAGAGGTCCAATCCCCTTCAGCAACTCTTTTTGTAATGAGTGTACACTGGCATGGGGTACTTCCGCCAAATGTTCATGGGGGGTTTCTGAAAAACCAGTATTTTTTTAATTGGTTTGCAACATTGGCTCCTCCTAACCAAGAATGTGATGCTTCCTGGTGAGCATCACATGGGGGTTACAAAATGATTGGCTAACCTTTGATGTGCCAGCTCATGTGTTTCTTCCTGTTAAACAGATTTTTTTTTTTTTATGATCCCTACCAAAGACTTGGAGATGTTTCCAAGGATTAAAATAATTGTTCCCAAGAAGTAATCACTTTGTTCATTGGGGAATGGTTTTGGCTCAATGCTGTTACCATTTCAGGTCTGGATTTTTCTTCCAGATTGGTATCCATACCATGTGTAGGATTACATTTGACAAACCAGTTAAATTAAATATCCTTGTGTACTGGTACTTTCCTCCAGATTCTCTCACTATAGCAGAATAAATCACATTTAAATCAGAGGACATCTTTTGGTTCCAGCATCCCAGGTGTCCAAAAAGATATCAGAGTTCAGTCCCCTTTAACTGGTACCATTGTAAAGAATGAATCAGTGACTTAATCCAACATTACACCCTTTTGTCACTTATTTGCAATAATGTTTCTCTGGCACTTCCCTTTATTGCACCACTATTCTACACCCACCATGTGATGTTTCCTGATAAATTCCCAAACTGCAAGCATGGGGACCTTGGTCCACCCCAGTGTTTCCCAAAATAGTTTGACCATAGCACATTTTTGGATTAGAACATACTGGTGGAACACATATATGCTGGTTGTGAGAGGCAGAGTTCATACCCCAAAATTGCTGCATATATTGCTCAAAAGTTGAGTTAAAAGCATCCCTTTTTAAGGGGATGCCTTTTATTTTACAATGAACAAAAATAATAAATAGGAAGAAAGAAGGAAAATTATCTGAATGAACAACTGTATTTGGAATAGGAGAATGGTTAGCAACCCTATAATTAAGTATAAAAATTAAAAATTAAGTACAAACCAAAACCAAAACATCAAAGTAACCATTAAAAGAAGAATGCTAACTGTCCCTCTTGTGCATAAGAATAGGAAAGACAATTTTGTTCAAGAAAGGACTGTCCTTCCTTAAAGTTTAAAAAAACAGTTTTATGAAAATTAAACAAAAAACAATTAGGTGTGGAAAAATATTTTTAAATTCTGTGTTTTTATAAATTTGTTATGAGAGAAACCTACTGGAAAATAAAAATAAGTAAAATAGACAGTTTTTTTAATGGAAAGAGTGCTTTTGCATCTTTTGATAACAAATCATTTCCCTGCCTCTCCCTGCACATTGGCTTCTCTCCCACCTTGTCTTTCCAGAGCTTTGGTTCATCTGCCACCCCTGTCTTTTCCCGCATATCAGCTCCTCCCCCTTTGCTGCTGCTTCCACGTCATAAGAGGTGCTCCCTAACGCCTGCCATGACTTGTTCCACAGGAGCTCACCACCTCTTTCCTGGGCCTCCTTCTACCTGCCAGGGGCTGATGCCAGCTCTTGAACTCACCTTTCCAGCTAGGGCACACCCTTCTGTGACTGTGTGCAGGGTGGTAGGTTTTAAAGGGCCCTGTTGGGCCTTTTATTTTTATTTGTTTTATTTGGAACACTGCTCACATCTCACAGAACATGTGTTCTGCAGCACACAGTTTGGGAAAGACGGATCTACCTATGTACTGTCCATTGGTGTTTTCATTCTCATTTCCCATTCTTTTTTAACCTGTTTGTCCACGTGCTAGAATTGGTTCCCATTTCTTTTCCCCTTTTGTTAACTTAGAGGTGGGTATTTGGTGAATGGTTACACCTGTCTAGTGGATTATTAAACATGACCTTACCCATACTCATTGGTAACATTTACCTCTTTATAGTTTAGCACTGCTGATTTTTTTTCTTTTGCCAATTTCTTTCATTTCCTGTAAAACACATAGTATTATAATGTCTATGTTTTTCACTCCTTGCATTCTTTTACTTCTTATCTGTGTGCAATGAATCCACTTTCACCTCTATTTCCTCTTTGATTCCAGTATGTGATTCCAGTGTGTGCTGTGAGCTCACTCATCAGGTTTGATCAAGAAGCAGTTTCTTGGTTAAAGTCTATTACCTGTGGGACATTCCAACAAGTGAATACTTTAATTTCATTACTTTCCTAGCTGTTATTCTGGCCATTTGGTACCTCATAGGAAGTGTGCCCCCCAGTCACTTAAGGTATTTGCTACTATTAGCATAAACCAATTCCTCTTATGATTTAGTGGCAGGGGCCCCATTTATTTCATTTGTATCCTTTCCCAAGGCCCTTGTGGAGCTTTTTTCATTAGGCTCCCTTTAACCACATTGTGAGGTGGGTGGCGCCTAGTACAATTGAGGCAGTAAATATTTCTGGTGTGACTTCAGGTCAGCTGTCATTCCAGGCCACCAACACATTTTTTTTTAAAGTTTCCTTTAATTCAAGAGGCCCCCCACCAAGCTTCAATCTATCCAACATAGCAAAGCCATATGACTTCCATGAGGGCTCAGAATTACTGATCTCTTGGTTGCTCTAGCACACCAAATACTTTCTCTTAGTTCCCTTTGATGAATGTTTAGTGCCTCGTTTTGTGATGCCCATCAGTCTTGGGTTAGATTTGTGCAGTTCTAGTATTTGACATCCCTATCCAGAAATTCATTGTGCCACTATTTTTTACTGACCATGTAACACTGTGGTTCCCAGCCTTTTTGTCATGAAGGTCACAGATATAATTTTTACTAACTTGAAGGGCCAGCAATCTCTGCCAGCAGGTCCCACTCCTTGCAGCCAGATGGAGAAGGAGTTCAGCAAAGAGACTGACTCCTCACTGTTCTGCTGTTCCCCTGGCTGCAACATGGAAACCACATGCATCCTGAGTCCCTAGGCAGTGTCTCCTTCCTTTGGGAAGCAGAAGGAGAGAGGATGGAAGATCAGTTCACGTTCCAGCAGGGACTGCAGCACCTATGGACCCAGATGGAGCGCTTTTGCTCTCTGCTGAAGCTGGGGGGAAAAAGCACTGATCTCCCACCACCTTGGATACAGCAAGGAGCCTGCACTTGTTTTTAGTCTCATGGAAACATGTTCCACCTGGGTCCTTAGGCAGTAGATTCTTTCTTGAGAGTAAGGAAGAGTTAAGAAATACAGTTTGGATGAAAGGACAGTAAGGTGGATAGAAAACTGGCTAAATCATTGGGCTCAGCAAGTAGGGATCAATGGCTCAATGTCTAGTTGACAACCAGTAACAAGCAGAGTGTCCCATGGGTTGGTCCTGGGGTCAATTTTGTTCAACGTCTTCATTAATTAACTGGATTATGGGATAGATTGCATGTTAAATAAGTTTGAGGATGACACCAAGCTGGGGATGGGGAAATGGTAGCTATGTTGGAGGAAAGGGTTAAAGTAAGGGGGAATGCACCAGAACACAGTTCCAGGGGCCCCTATTTTTAGGCCAGCAGTGTTCCAGGGTGCCAAAAAATAGAGGAAGGCACTGGGATGCTGCATTCCGGGGCCTCACTAAAAATAGCAGGAACAGTCAAAACACAGCCTTCCAGTGGCTCCACCTTAAGTGCTGCTCCTCCTTAAGACCAGCCAGCAGAGAGCTGCTGCAGGCTGGGAGTTTTTGAACCTTCCTCCTGCAGGGAGGAGCGGCTTGTGTCAGCCATTCTGCCAAGAGTGGAGGTAAGGGCTTGGGGGGGGGGCTGCTGGGGATTTTGTATGTGTCTGTGTGTGTGTCTGGTGGTGGCTGTGTGTTTGTCTGTCTGCAGGTGGGTATTGCAGCAGGGGCAGGGTTCTGGGGATGGGTATGGGGGGGCTCACCCATGCTGGAGGGGGGCCCACCCGTGCCAGGTTCTGGGGCCCACCAAATTATACTTTAATCTCTGGTTGAAGGGCAGTGAGAGGATTCAGACAGGTCTACAAAAATTGGACCATTGGGCCAAATGAAATCTCAGAATGTTCAGATCTCATGAGGTTCAAATGCAAAGTCCTTCACTTAAGACAGAAAAATCCCATGTACTGGTACAGGCTAAATAGCAGCTCTGTAGAAAAGGACTTGGCAGTTATTTTGGATGGAAAGTTGGATATGAGTCACCAGTGTGCCCTTGTTGCCAAAAAGTCCAACAGCATACAGGGCTTCATCAGTAGGAACATGGCCAGCAGATCAAGGCATGTAGTTATTCTACTCTATTCAGCACTGGTGAGTCAGCATCTAGAATGGTGTATCCGGTTTTGGCCTCCCCACTGCGGAAAGGATGTGGACAAATTAGAAAGATTCCAGCAGAAGGCAACAAAATTGATTAGTGGGGTGGGACACATGACTTATGAGGAGAGACTGAAGGAACTAGGCTTATTTAGTTTGCAAAAGAGAAGACTGAAGGAGAATATGATAGCAACCTTCAACAACTTGACAGGAAGCTCCAAAGTGAAGGGGGCTAAGCTATTCTTGATGGTGACAGAGGACAAAACAAGGAACAAAGGTTTCAAGTTGCAGCTGGGGAAGTTGCGGGCTGATATTAGGACAAGCTTTCTCACTAGCAGGATGGTGAAGCACTGGAATGGGTTGCCAAAGGAGGTGGTGGAATCTCCTTCTCTGGAAGCTTTTAAGACTTTTTTGGACAGAACACTAACTGGGATGGTTTAGTGGGAGTGGTCCTGCTTTTTTCAGTGGGTTGGACTAGGTGACCTCATGAGGTCCCTTCCAGCCTTAATATTCTATGTTTCTATGGTTCTATGATTATGCAGCCAGCAAAATGGAGCCGTGGACCACTCTGAAAGCTCGGGACACCCACAGGATGGGAAGAATCCATGTAAAGTTTCCTGATAAATTTTCAATTTGCTTTGCAGTCTTAAGTGCCAATTTTAATCCTTTTGGAGTAAACCCATGAGTAACTCTGCTGCAGTTAATTGTAGAGCTGATTGAAAATATTCCAACAAAAGAATTTTCCATTAGAAACTGCTAGTTGGTTGGAAGCAGAATACTTTACATAGAAACATACTGAATTTTTATGCATTTTGAAATAACATTGTCAAAATGTTTTGTTATTCTATTCTAGTTGAAATGATAACATGGAAAGATCCTGCTTTTTTGAAATGGCTGGACTGGAATACTAGATGATGTCTTGAGGTCCCTTGCAACCCTAACATTTTATGATTCTATCATTCTATGATAGAATACACCCTTATTAAAATGAAATATTTTTGTTTCACAAAATGTATGTTTATAAAGTACAAAGGAAATATATTTTGAAACATTTCATGTTCAATAAAAATATGTGAGATAGTGCCATTCATCCTAATTTGTGATTAAATTAAATTATTAAAATGAGCATTTACCCAGGGTCACAAATTCCCACTTTTGACCAAATATACCTAATAGAATTAAACAGATAGATCAATTGCTTGATTCTAATCTCACTTAACTTGAATTTACATGATGGGATGACCTTAATCAGGGCCATCCTTTGGGGGGGGGCAAGAGGGGGGATTACCCTAGGCCCTGAGGTTCCCTGGGCCCTGTGCTGGCCAGCCATGAGCAGGACAGCACAGGGCTTGTACAACTGTCCCCCCCCCCCACGGCCGCAAGCATTGTCCCTGCCCGTTCCCCGCTGCCTTTGGTGTGGAGCAGAAGGCCATTGGGAAGCAGGGCTGGGAGTGCAGAGCTGGCCTCTGCTCTGGACTGGCTCTTTCCAGCTCCCAGGGCACGAAACAGCTAGTCCAGGGATGGAGCGGGCCAGCTCAGAAGCCAGGCTCTGCTCTCCTGTCCCTCTCCTGGGACAGCTCTTCTGTTCTGGGGCAGGAAAAGACAGCCCAGAGGCGGGGGGAGAGGAGAGCCCAGCCCCTGGACTGGCCAACTCTGCCCTCCCCTGGCTCAAGGGAGGAGTGGGAATTCAGGGCTGGCCTGCACCTTTCAGCATGGGGATGGGGGAGGATGCACAGGCCGATTGGCCCCTGGCCCTGCAGCCCCCGGGGGACAGTCTTGACCTTAATGTCAGTTAAATGATTATTCACATCAAAAAGGGTCTGCTGGGGTAAATGTAGAACTCCTACCACTTTACTTCTATCTTTTGAAGTTGCATCTCCATCTATTTCAGTGAGTTTCACTGTGATATATGGTAGTATTGATAAGTAGTTGTGATTTACTTCCATTCAAGAGGAAGGAGAAACATACCTTCAGCAACTGTTGATTGACAAAGACATTGGGAGACAGTCAAAATATTTATTCAGGTCAGGCTGGGACTTTCAAATGTACAAAAGGAAGTTAAACATCCAATTCCGTTTCAGTGAAAAATAGGCCTCTTATAGATAGAAAATAAATAAAATCTTGTTAATATTGATTACTTTTTACAATACAGATGAAGAGGACAATAACACCTTCCAAACCGTATCTATGTTTCGTACCTCTCTTTGTCTTCACTCATGGCAGTGTGTAGGGCACAGGAGACACCTGAATATCTCTCTGCAAAGGGAGGCTGTTTCCACATCAAACTGTGGAGCTATGTGTGTGACCATGGCTGTGTTCACACAGCACTCTTATTTCGAAACAACAGAGGTTGTTTCAAAATAAGAAATACCCTGTTCACACGACGCACGGTTGTTTTGAAAAAACGGAAACCCCATGTGGGGACGAAAAAATGTTTCAAAACGATTGTTTCGAAACAATGCCGTCCGAACATGTTGTTTCGAAACAACAGTGACTTGTTTCGAAATAACTGTTGCCTGAAACTGCTATTTCACTTTGAGCTTTTTTCCTTAACTCGAATTAACAAACTGTTAATTCGAATTAAGTTATTTTGAAATAAGGCATTATTTCTATACTATTTGTTTCGACACAACTTGTATCGAAATAATGCCTGTGTGTGAACACAGCCTATGTGAGAGGTTTTGGGGAGGTGCCAAAAGGCTTTGACCACTGCATGTCCTCTGCCAGAGCCTTTCAGCATTTCCAGACTTCTTCTCTGTAGTAGGGAAAAGCACTAAGAGGAGGGAGTGTGCAGGACACTATAGTGATAAAAATAGCTGTATAGAAGGGGTGGCATTGCTTAAGATTAGAGAGAATGATGGAAGATGTGACCCATCCATGCCTAAGACAGTCTGTGTAAAAACACAGTGGTCAGGGCATGGCAGGCTGGAAAAGGATAGCAATTATGACAAGAAAGTCTTTGCTCTCAGGTGATGTATATTAGCCTCGCTTCCCAAAGTATGCTGTGGGCTAGCCAAGAATACAGGACAAGTTGCTATGTTACCCTATCAGAGGCATCGCTGGTGCTGGACACATGGGGTACAAGCCTCGGGAATCCCAGCGAGAGCCCCAAATCATGGTTCCCAGCAGTGCAGGCACAGATAAGTTTGTGTCTGCCCTGATGAGCTCTGCCTCAAGCAAAGTGCTGCTGGCCTCTCCCCCACTGCAACAGCAGCATGGGACAGAGAGGGAAGTTTCAGTCCCTTTCGCCAGGCAGTGTGGACCACAGTGGAGGGAGGGAAGGAGCTGGGGTAGAAGTAGGTGAATGCTGAGCAGGCCTTGAGTGGAGGGCCTAGGGAAGCCTGGAGCTGGGTTCAGGCTACAGGGGTCCCTGATGGTATGGGAAACCTGGAGCTGGACTGACAGTGCATGGGTCCCTTGTGGTGGTGGGAACCTGGAGCTGGGTACACAGGCTGGGGGGAGCCCAGAGCTGGGCACAGGGTCCCTGATGCTGGGGGACAGGTGAAGCTTTGAGCTGGGTGCAACCTGCAAAGCTCCCTGGTGATGGAGGTAATCTGGAGCGGGGTACAAGAGGAAAGGAGAGACAAGAGCTAAGCAAAGGCTGTTGGTGGTGGGGAGAGAGGGGCCAGAGCCCAGCTCACGCCATGCCTGCCAGATCCCAGCTCATGCCATGTTCCCCAGTGGCAGGAGAAATTGGGCACAGGGCTGGGGGGGATCTGGGCCTGCACATGGGGGAGGCAGAGGAAGCAGGCCCTGGTGGATGGGGGAGCATGATGAGAGGGTGAGTGTGCCTGGGTTGGTGAGAGAAATGTAAGGGGTGGTGGGTTGGGTGTAAGCCTAGGTGCCAAGTGTTTTTTTTGCAGTTAGCAATGCCCCTGACCTTAATATGTTCTAAGAGATGAGGAGGCAGTTTTTGACATTTAGTTCCACCAATATAAGTCCATTGGAGTTGTTTCTGATTGCACTCATGGTTTTATAAAATTAAAATTTTATTGGTCAGATTATTTTCCCTCCAATCTACATGTGGTTTGGAAGGTGTTATTATTCCCTTCTATCTGTATTGTTACAGAGTTACAATATTCTGAGAGGAGAATTGGACCTAATTAGTTGTCAGTGCTGAATCTTTTCAGACTGAGAGGTGTACATATAAATGGAAAGCTAGGGGAAAAGTCATGATTAGATAGATAGATAGATAGATACCAATTTGACTTGATTTGATCTATCAGACTAAAAAAACTTTTTTTTTTTAATTTCTCAAGATATTATGTGCTGAGGGATAATATGATAAAAAACACTTCTGTGACTGAGTTTGTCGTACTGGGTTTCTCTGATCACACCAAGATGAATCTCATTCTGTTTTTGGTGTTTTTGTGCATTTACATTGTCGCAGTTCTGGGCAATGTCCTCCTCATCATCGTCATATACATCGATCCAATTCTTCACTCCCCCATGTATTTTTTCCTCAGGAACTTGTCCTTCTTGGACCTATGTTACACTTCAGTCACTCTCCCAAAGATGCTGGCCAATCTCCTCTCAGATACAAAAACCATTTCCTTTGTGGATTGTGGCGTACAGATGTTTTTCTTCCTTTTCTTTGGCCTTACCGAATGCTTCCTGGTGGCTTCCATGGCCTATGATCGTTACAGTGCCATATGTAACCCACTGCGTTACACGGCCATCATGAATAAGAGGGTTTGCATCCAGCTGACTGGTGGCTCATGGATGTGTGGTGCTTTGGTGGCTGTGGGGCATACAGTCTCTGTCTTCACACTTCCTTTTTGTGGCTCTAATGTGATCGACCACTTCTTCTGTGATATACAGCCAATACTGAAACTGGTGTGCTGGGACACCTCCTGGATTGAAATCGAAATAATTATAGGTGCAGCCTTTGTCCTTATGATGCCTTTATTGCTGAGTCTGGTTTCCTACATCTGTATCATCTCCACCATTCTTAAAATTAGGTCTGCTGAAGGCAGACGCAAAGCCTTCTCCACCTGCTCCTCACACCTCATCGTGGTGACCTTGTGCTATGGAACGGCCCTTATCATGTATGTGCGCCCCAAGTCCAGCTACAGCCTGAATGTGGACAAGTTGTTTTCCTTGTTTTACTCAGTGGGGATTGCAGTCTTGAACCCCATTATCTACAGCTTCAGGAACAAGGAGGTGAAAGAAGCTTTTAGGAAAATGGCAATGAAAACATCTTTAACCTGATCAGAGCATTTTCTTTTAATCCAATGAGCTTCTGAGAAAAATCCCAGCAGCAACAAACATCTCCTTTACCGTAATAGCTTTAAAATGGCATCACATAGTTAATGGAGAATGTTCCTTTGTGTAATAGTCTGCTGTTAAAATATAACAATTTTTTTTATTTCCATGACATTTTCCCTTAATTTCTTTATTTAAAAGAATAAATAAGGATATGCTTTCAGTTTTAGAATTTTGTTTCATTATTTCTTGCATGCTCTCCTAGCTTTAAAATCCTATCAATATTTGATGGGAAAATGTAAAATGACAATATGAATTAAAATTTATTACTACTGCCTTCCATTGTTTTACCATGGCTAAGTCACAAATATGGAAGATTTAAAGCAAAGTGTCCTTGGGTGATTGACCTTTCCTGAATTTCCATAATATTTTCACAGAAATATTGATAAATATGGTCTTAGGGAAGAGGAAATCAAACATATTTTACATATTTTTAGAAAATGATCCAGCTATAATTGCCCATAAAATATCATACTATCTGTGGTCCTTTTTTTTAAGGTACTTTAACTAGGGCTGCTAAAGAGGGACATGAGAATTGCATATGTGGTTTAACAGTAATGCTGAGAAACAAGGGGAATTCTTGTCCCAATGCAGAAGGCAGCATTTTAAAGGTTGTTTTCATTCCCAAAAGATCAATGGTTAAAATAAGTTGGAGTGCCCTAGAACACCATTCTGAGGCCCACAAATTTAAGAGGCCAGCCTTCCACGGCCACAAAAAATAGAAACTGGGCAGAATGCATATTCCACCTTGCCCTGGCTGCTGGCAGGTCTCAGCAACAGAACTTGAGCAATTTTCCCTGTAAGCTGCAAGAGTCAAATATCCCACCTTCAGCATGCTCAGATGTGTGTTCAGAGAATGAGCAATACCAGCCAGATAAGAGGAAGGGCCCCTTGGGCTCGGGGACACGGAGCAAACAGAGAAAGGAGGATTTGGGGTCAAAGTTGGCAAGGAAGGCATGAGAGTTCGGGGAGCTGACAAGTGAGTCAGGGAAGAGATTAGCGGAACTGGCGGCTGGCAAGGAGCAGGGAAGGATTGCTGGGGAGGGTTGGGGAACTAGTGAGTGGGCAGGGAAGGTGCCTGGGGGTCATCCACCAGTGAGGAAGTGGCCCAGGGGGATCAGGGAGCCAGAAGGAAGGCAGGTCAGGGAAGGGGGTCAGGGAGCCAGCAGATGGGTGAGAAAGGGTCCCAAGGGCTCAGGGAGCCAGCAGGAAAGTTACTTGGGTTGAGGGAGCCAGCGGGCAGTGGAAAGGGTCTGAGGGGGGTCGGGGAGCCAGTGGGAAATGTACAGGAGGTTGGGGAGCCAGTGGGTGGCTTATGAAGGAGGTTGGGGGTGGAGCCGGAAGGCAGTAGGGAAGGAGTTGAGGGAGCTGATGGGAAAGGTATAGGGGATCAGGGATCTGGTGGATGGGGTAGGGAAGGGTATTGAGGAGCTGATGGGGAAGCATGGGGGACTGAGGAGCCAGCAAACAGGTTAGGGAAGGGGGTTGGGGTGGGAATCGGTGGGAGGGTTATGGAAGGGATTGGGTTAGCTGGTGGCCGGGTGGGTAAAAGCATTATCTTTCTTGGATCTGCTATGATGTCATTGCCCTGTGGTGGTCTTCCACGAAGCTACCTGAAATAGCACTGTTCTGCTGCCATCAAGCCTTCGTATCTCCTCTCCCCTTTAACAGATGTCTAAAGATGCAAATAGGCACCTAGTGGGTTTTTCAAAAATATCTAGGAAGTTGGGCACCTGGGTGCTTTTGAAAATGCAAGTAGGCTTCTAGCTGCATTTTTAGTCAGTTAAATATCTTTAATAATTTGTCTTGTAGATCCTTTTGAAAAATGTACTATGAGAAATTTCATGCCTTAAATGGGATTTGAGCATATGCTTAGAGTTAATGTATTGAAGACAAATTCCAGTGTCTTGTGGATCTATATAAACCTTCAGTGGAGTTACTCTAGATTTACACCTATTATTTCAACTTGCCTCTTGCTTTTGAACACCTTTGAATAGAACTCCATGTGAAAGGTGAAAAATTTAGGCAGTATTTTCTGAGTATGTCTAAAGTTGCTTGCAATTTTTGTGGTAAATGGTCTTTGGACAAGCTTCTTCCTTCTGTTGCACTTATGCAATTGTCCTGGGGATAGCTGGTTGGAGAGATGTAGCAGAAGGCATTCTTGGCCCGTTCATTATGTCACTCACTACAGTTTTGGTTTGCTCCTGACTGGAGCCAGGGACCTGTGATTCCCAATGAGGTCAATGGGATCAGTGGTAGCTCAGCTGCTCTTGGGATCAGACCCTATAAACATTTTGTAGTCAGTGTTAACTTTATACACCACATGTAAATTATGGAAGAGTTAATATCTATATGAGGACTTAGTGAACTACAAGCAGGAATGGGAATCTGCAGTGCACCAGCTTACTAACCAGCCACATGGAACCCACTACTGTGCCCTAATGGTCTGCTGTATTCTTGGATGTTCTGCTGTTTCAAACAGCTAGCGCATAGCAAGCTTGTGTGCTCAGGAGTTAAAGTATATGGGAATGCCTAGGAACACCATTCCTGGGCCCCAGAAATCTGATTGGCCTCCATTTGCATTGTGGGAACCTTTACATCATGTCAAATCACTGTTACTCATAAACTGGAGGGCAGCAACTAGCAGTCAGGATCTCTCAAGAAAGACTAGCCTTCAAGATGAAGGGGCAGCAATGAAATCAATGTGGCAGACAATGGAAAAATATTAATTAACTTTATAAACTGTTTTGGTTGAAGTTGCCTTCAAAAAATGTATGTGTGTTGATATTAATGAGCGTTTGCATATCTGTGTTTTACTGCAAGCCATAAATGCAGTTTTGTGTTTTTGTTTGCCTCAGTTGTTTCTGCTTATGCCTTGCATTGTGTTCAATCAATTCCACATCATATTTTATTTAATTATCACATTGTTAATCACAATATTTGTGTTATGCAGTGCTTGTTAGTTTGTTACAATAACTGGCGTAGACATAAATGCCATATAAAATTATAAATAGTTTGATGGAGTGATAACTGGTCTATATGGTACTGAGAAGTGGTTGCAAATGCATACCTGGGCTGGGATCCACACATGAATGAAGGGGGTCAGTACAATATAGGAAGGGGGCCCAGAGATTAGGAAGGTTCCAGGGCCCATCAAATTATACTTTAACCACTGCAAAAGGGGATTTAAAAATTCAGTCATTTGAAATTATTGATAGCATTGCAATTGTGAATCATTTTGATTTAGAAATATGGAGACTCTTTATTTGAGTGTTTTTGAGTGCAATGACATGTTTTGAGATTCCAGCTATCAAAATGTTATTTTTGTTAATTAACCTGACCAGATGGCCCCAGTCACCCATTTCAAACAGTATAATTGATAAAACTACGGCTGTGTTCTCACACAGCCAGTTATTTCGATATGGTTGTTTCGCAATAACTGTATATCGAAATAATGCTTATTTCGAAACACCTTATTTCGAATTAACAAAATGTTAATCTGAAATAAGGGAAAAGGCGGGAAACGAAATAGCAGGTTCAAACTGTGAACTTGCTATTTCACTTCGGCAGGGGGCTGCAGGCACCGGCGGGGTTCAGCGCTGCCCGGCGCTGCTCCCCGCCGGTGCTTGCACAGGGGGGCTGCAGGCACCGGCGGGGTTCAGCGCTGCCCGGTGCTGCTCCCCGCGGGCTTAAAGCCCGGTCTGCCCCCAAACCCGCCGC
>ML682106.1:963302-1015962 GCA_007922195.1 Podocnemis expansa
GTGTGCAGGCGCTGGCCAGGGGACACCCCTCAGCACCCTAGCCAGGGTGCTGAGGGGTGTCCCCTGGCCAGGGTGCTGAGGGGGCACCCTGTGAACTGTTGTTTCGGAACATCTTGTTCCGAAACAACACATTTGCACGGTGTTGTTTCGAAACAACCGTGGCGAAACAACGTTGTTTCGCCCACGGACTAGGTTTAACTTGTTTCAAAACAACTGTGCGTCGTGTGAACAGCCTAAATCTTATTTCAAAACAACCCCTGTTGTTTCAAAATAAGAGGGCTGTGTGAACACAGCCTACATTGTCCATAACTCATCTATAGACAAATGACTCTCATGATTCACCCTGGGGACTGGGAAGTAGGTAGGGTGGATCAGTGGTAGTAGGTGAGAGAACAGGAAGCAAAATTCTCAATTTGCAGTTGGGGATGTCTAGATTATACATTAGGAAAAACTTTTTCACTAGAGCCATGCTCACACGACACACCGTTGTTTTGAAACAACAGGTTCCCGTTGTTTTGAAACAATGGTGTTGTTTCGAAACAACTTAAACCCCATTTCAGGGCGAAACAACCTTGTTTCAAAACCGTTGCTTCGAACAATGCCATGTGAACATGTTGTTTCGGAACAAGGTGTTCTGAAACAACATTTGACCCTTCCTCTCAGGGTGCTTAGCACCCTGGGAGGAAGGGCTGCCCCCTCAGCACCCTGGCCAGGGTGCTGAGGGGTGTCCCCTGGCTGGCAGAGGGGGGCTGCAGGCACCGGCGGGGTTCAGTGGTGGGTTTGGGGGCAGCCTGGGCTTTAAGCAGGTGGGGTGAGGCGCTGGGCTGCGCTGAACCCCACTGGTGCCTGCAGCCCCCTCCCCAAGCAAAATAAGCATGTTCACACTGTGAACATGCTATTTCATTTCCCGCCTTTTTTCTTATTTTGAAATAACTTTTTGTTAATTCAGAATGTTATTTCGAAATAAGGTGTTCATTCAATATAAGTTTTTTTGAAACAACTTATATCGAAATAACCCCCTGTGTGTGAACACAGCCTAGGAGGGTGGTGAGTCACTGGAATAGGCTGACTAGAGTGGTGGCAAAATCTCCACCCTTATTGATTTTTAAAATGTTGCTTGACAAAGCCCTGACTGGGTGACTTACTTGGGCTCAGTCCTGCTTTGAACCAGGAGTTTGACTAGATGACTTCCTGAGATCCTTTCCAATCCTAATCTTCTACGCTTCTGTGAGGATTTCCATCAGTCTGTGAACCACAGGTTGAAAAACACTCTTTTGGAAAATCTCATTCATGAACTCTGAAAATAATCCAATATACTGGTGGAAGGGCCATAACTAGGCGTTCCAGAGCCTAGGGCAAGCAGCCTCAAAGGCACCCCAGGCCCTGATCTGGGGTTCATGAGTACCGCAGCAGCAAGGGATGTGTGATTCTTCCCAGCTGCAACCAGAGCCTCCTACGGGGGTCTCTACCCCCCTGCAATGGGGAGATGGGACCCCCAGCTGCTGGTTCTGGCCAGAAGAGGAGGAAGCGATTGTCCCCTGCCAGGTCCGACTACAGCAGGGGAAGCAATCACCCCTGCTGCCTCTGGCTGCAGCAGGGAAGCGATCTCCTCTGCTGGCTCTGGTTGAGGCAGGGAGGGAAGGGACAATTGCTTCACTGCTATGGCCAGAGGCATCAGGAGTGATCCCTTCCCCTGGCTGTGGCCAGAGGCAGCAGGGGCAATCACTTCCCTGTAGTGCCATTTTCAATTGGCACCTGGGCCAAAGCCCTCTTCACCTCACCGTAGTTATGGCCGTGCTTGGTGGCTTGTCTTGAAACTTTACAGGAAACTTTAAAAAAGAAAAAAAAGAAAAAAAGAAAAAACCCTTTATGGATAAAAATATTACCTTTTGTACGTCTGAAGAGTCTCTCTTTAGAGATCAGCATTTAATGAGATTGTCTGCTTATGTTCAGATTTAATAGATTCCTTTGGTAGCATATGACACAATAGGGAGATCCCTAAAAGATGAAAGTTTGGAATGTGGGTGGAGGTTGAGAGACACCAAAAAATCCCCTGAGGCTTTAGATTTGAAATAAATAACACGAGAAAGTGCTTCAAATTAAAAGATTTTTTCATGAATGAATGATCATTGCATTCATTAGTGAATGTTTACCTAGTTTTCATTGCTATAACTGTTCACAGGTATATGTGATGTTTGTTTTAAACATGATTGAGTGCAGGACAGATGGATGGAGGCTTGTTTCTACATGTGTGTGAGAGAAAAATCAAATGGAAGATATCTGATTACAGTTCAAGACAGAACAGACAAAGTGTCTCTGTCCAACCAGGTAAAATTTCATTCTATGTGTTCAGTGCAAATGCACACCTTTTCTTAAAATGGGAAATAGGTTTTGAAGGAAATATTCTCAGCAAAGTAATCCATTTCCAATAAAATAAAATAAAATAAAAAGGTGTTTTCACTGAAAGAGAGGTAATCTCCAATATTATTTTTTAAATTATATTTGACAATGAAAGCCAAAGAGAACAAAATAAAAAAAAATGGAGATTGTGTTGTTTCAATGAAAACTCAAAAACATATCCAAAATAGTGAAGTAAAAAAGAGAAAATGCTTTCATCAAAATGGCCCCCAGATGGAAAATAATTCCCCAACCAGTCCTTTAGTTTCTGTTTGTCTTTACATCTTTGACTTGCTCCATTCTGTTAAGTTTTGCTATTGTCTATGTGTGTACTGCCTCAATTTCTACTGTACCACTTTTTGTAAGAAGGAGAGCAGAACCAGAAAACAATATTCCGGATCTAGATATCTTGTTAGTTGACAGAATGATGTTAGACTGTTCTCAGTGTTATTCTCCATTGTGGTAAATAAGCATACTGGAAGGGATTGTCAAGGGAGTTTTGGTGACTGAAAGCCATATCTTTTCTCTTCAAAAATAACAGCCAGTAAATCAATTGAATAACTTCACACACCTGGATAAAGGGTCACTGAAATAATCCAGTTTGGCCTCCTGTAAGGGCAGAAACATCCCAAAAAATAATTCCTAGAGCAGCTGTTTAGGAAAAAAAAATCCAGTGTTGAATTAAAAAGGATTGGGGGGCATGTTCTCTTTTCTTTTGTGCGAGTGGGTGGTTGGAGGAACTAATTAATGTCTGAGAGACAATATGGGTGAACCATAAACATGGAATCATAGAGAATTAGGGTTGGAAGGGAAATCAAGAGGTCACCTAGTCCAGCCCCCTTGCTCAAAGCAGGACCAAACCAAATTAAATCATTCCAGCCAGGGCTTTCTCAAGGTACACCTTAAAAATTTCTAAGAATAGAGGTTCCACCACTTCCCTATATAACCATTTTCAGTGCTTCACCATCCTCATAGGGGAAAACTTTTCTCTAATATTTGACCTAGAGCTGTATCACTGAAATTTAGGACTATTACTCCTAGTTCTGCCATCTATTCCTACTAAAAACAGAGTAGTTCTGTCTTCCCTAGAAATGTGTTTCAGGTAGTTAAAGGCTGCTATCTAGTTCCCCCTCATTCTTCTCTTCTGTAGCCTAAACAAGCCAAGTTAACTCAGCCTCTCCTCGCAAGTCATGCACTCCAGCTTCATAACAATTTTTGTTAACCTCTTATAGACTTTCTTCAAATTGTCCACATCCTTTCTGTAGTGGGGGAAGACAAGAGTGAAAACTGAACACAGTATTTCAAATGTGAGCTCACTAGCGCTGTTACTGTATGACCTGATCCCATGTTTTACACTCCCTTGCATTTATTTTCATTCCATTCTGTAAGTTCCCCCATCTTTGAAGCATATGACGAAGTGGGATTTTCTCCCACGACGGCTCATGTGAAAAAGAAATCTGTTAGTCTTTAAGTGCCACAGGACTCCTCATCTTCTGTGGAACCTCACCCACATCATCTGTCTAATACCCCAGGACCAAAGTGGCTTAAACAAGTCTAGATCCTCTAATTAATTAACATGTGTTTCACAGTTAACAGTGCTAGCTGCTCTTTGTGCTTTTTTTATGAGCCTCCTGCCGTGAGTATGGAGCCCTCAACTGTCTTGGGATGATGTCATGTTCTTCTCCCACTCTTAAAACATAGAAGGAGCACACTGCTCAATGAGCAAACTACTTATTACCTGGTGGGCCAGTTCAGCCAGAGAATGAGAATGACTCTATAGTCTGGTTCCTGGCATAGTAGCCTCAGAGAGGGATCACTGAGGATCCACACCCTTTCGTACAATGGATTACGCATATCAGAAAAGATTCAAGATGCAATACTGAGAGACAACTCCAGCATAACCCAATGATTAGCATTCTCCTCCAGTATGCAACATCTAATTTCAAAGTGCTTCTCCACCTCAGTCAAAGAAAGGAATCACATTGCACATCAGAACCCTAACCACTAGGATAAAGATGATAAAGAAGTAACCACCAGTAGCTCCCCTTAATATTTTGTGAAGTCTTTGCATTACTTTGGTGTGAAATTCTAAAGGCAAAGTTCAGGTCAAATCAAAAGGAAACAATTCAGTTTGACCCTGTTGAAGTGTTTCCACTTTTTTGGTTCTATCAAGATTGTTTGGAAACTCAATATGAACTTGTGAATATTTTCAGTCTGCAATTTTTAGCAATTAAACTGCTGATCTGAAAAATTTCAGTTAACTCTAATTTTCACTAGTTACAATATGGAATTGCTGCTCTGAACACAAATCAAGAATGATTGTGAATATACACTGGTGTGATTGAAATCCGACTTGATCATAATATTACTGACAAGGAGCAGAAGGAGGGTTTTTACCTCTTACTTTTAGGTTCTTTTTTTCCCAAGTTTTTCTTGTGTTTGAGTTTCTCTCATTTTACAGAGAGGCTATAATGATTTATTGGTGCAAATTACTCTGTTTATCCTCTTAAATCTTCTTCTGGTCAACATGTATTTGAGTGTGCTGCCCTCTCAATTGAGTTTGTATTAGTGCCACTCCAGTAATTTGAATAAAATTATTCCTGAAGAGAGGAGAGTCAGACCAATTGATTTCAGTGGGCTTTTTCTTTATTGACATGGGGTGTAAATCACAGATGAATCTACCTGTCTATCTAGCTATCCAAATATACATTCATCAGTCTGTACCCTCTGCTGTAACCTCTTCTGCTGTTGATTGGGCCATATAGGCTATATCCACACACAATGGGTTGTTTCAAAATCGGTTATTTTGAAACAAGTCGTTTTGAAATAACACCCTTATTTTGGAAAGACTTAATTTGAAATTAAAAAAAAACTATTTAAAAACAAGGGAAAAGTGGGAATTGAAATAGCACGTCCACACGGGGGGGGGGGCTTATGCGGGGCCTGGGGCGCCCCGCCCCAGGGATTCCCTGGCACCCTGCTCCCGCCCAGGGGCGGGATCGGGGGCACCCTGCCCCCAGGATTCCCTGGGAGGAAGGTCCTTGCTATTTCAAAACAATCCTTGTTTTGAAATAATGTCCAAACAGCGTTATTTTGAAACAACTGGTTTTGAAATAACCCTCCTTTCAAAACCAAAGTGGTTTAAGCTGTTTCGAAAGGAGGGCTCTTGTTTCAAAACGAGGCGCTCCCTCCTTTCGAAACAAGAAAACGTTGTGTGGACATAGGGACTTTTATTTCAAAACAACCAATGTTGTTTTGAAATAAAAGCCTCGTGTGGACATACCCATAGAGATTGATGATTTTTGGCCAAGAGAAGTGACTTTTTTAGCATTAGCAGTTGAGGCTCATACAATAAGTTCCAGAGGTCCCATGTTTAATCTCTACAGCCAATAAACTACCCAGGGTCATGGTCCTTCATAGCTATGCATCTGTCTTTTTTGTAAGGTTTCACACCACCCTGGTGACTGAGTGCCTCTTCATTTCATTAGGAAGTGAAACATTGTGTTGACATGAAAGAAAGAAACCAATCCACTGCAACTGAATTTATCCTCCTGGGATTTTCTGGTCTTCCTAACTCTCCAGTTTTACTCTTTCTGTTGATCCTAATGACATACATCATCATCTTACTAGGGAACCTTCTCATCATTCTCATAACATTTATCGACTCAGCCCTGCACACACCCATGTATTTCTTTCTCCAGAACTTGTCCTTCCTGGAAATCTGCTACACGTCAGTCACCATTCCTGAAATGCTGATTAACCTCCTTACTGGAAAGAAAACCATTTCCCTCTCCAGATGTGCCACACAGATGTATTTCCTCATCTCCCTAGGGGCCACAGAGTGTTGTCTTCTGGCCATGATGGCTTATGACCGATACGTGGCTATATGCCGCCCTCTGTTGTACACTGTCATTATGAACAAAGATGTTTGTGTGCAGCTTGTGGTCTTTGCATGGCTAAGCAGCAGTCTTGTGACACTAATGCACGTCACCTGGGTATTTCATCTCCCATTCTGCCCACCAGTTGAGATTGACCATTTTTTCTGTGATGCTCCACCAGTGCTGGAACTAGTCTGTGGGGACACCCATTTGATTGAAATGGAAGCACTTACCTCAACTGCATTTTTTGTTGGGATCCCCTTTGTGCTGATTCTTTGCTCCTACAGCCACATCCTGGCCACAATCCTGAAGATGTCATCTTCTGAAGGACAATATAAAACATTTTCTACTTGTTCCTCACATCTCACAGTGGTAGCCTTGCTCTTTGGCACAGCTGGTCTCACCTATTTCCAACCCAAGTCCAGCGGTTCACTAAGTCCTGGCAAATTTGTGTCCCTCTGCTATGCCATTCTCACACCATTGTTAAACCCAGTTGTCTACAGCCTGAGGAACAATGAAGTGAAAGGAGCTGTAAAGAGAGCTTTTGACCGGATAAAATCATCGTGGATACAGCCATCAGTCTGAGATGGATGAGTCTGGATGGAAACTTTCAGATCTGACTTCTGGTATTCAAAATGAATCTGGCAAACAGATGTCTTTTCATTAAGGCTATGTCCACACTTACATGGTTAAATTGATTTAACTTATAACAATTTAATGAAATTGAAATAAGAATCATTGTATCAATTTAAATTAAATTGATTTAACAGGTCCCCACTAGAAGAGCAAATCGAACTAGTATGTCCACGGACAGGACTTGCTAGTTTGATTTAGGAGATGGGCACCATGGTAGTTGTGGCAACATGGCCCTCAAGAAGGGCCATGACCCCAGCCAATCCCATAAAAAAGGGAACTAACCTGATCTATCTGTCCATTCTGGCTGGCAGGAGACTAAGGGAGGCACGTATGGATGCAGCCCAGCTCCCTTACCATACCCAAGCCACACCCAGGCCCTAGGTTACCCTGCAGGGTGCCCTACTGTATTGGGGCACTCTGTTCCTGGACCCTGACAGCTCTGAGGCAGACCCCAGCATCACCACAATGCTGGACCTGTGAGCAGCCTTAGTTCCCCTAGCCTCTTCCATGCCCAGTTGCATCTGGGCATGCAAGACCAGCACAGACTGGTGGGAGAGGGTAGTTCTAGGCACCTAGGACAACTAGTGGAGGAGGAACTTCAGGATGAGTAGGCAGACCTTCGCTTTCCTGGTCAGTGAACTCATCCCAGTCCTGCAGTGCAGGGACTCCCACATGAGCCATCCCTGTGGACAAGAAAGTGGCTGTTGCACCATGGAAGATGACCACTCCTGAGTCCTACAGGTTTGTGGCACACCTCTTTGGCATTGGGAGGTCCCCCATCTGGACAGTCCTTCAGCAGGCTGTTGGTGCCATTGACACTGTGCTGCTACTCCGCCTCATCACCCTGGTTGACCTGTGGGACGCCATGGACGGTCTCACCACCCTTGGCTTGCCAGACTGTGGGCATACTGGATGCAACTCACATCCCCATGTGAACACCAGAGCCCTGCAGCAGAGTACTAGAACTGCAAGGGGTAACATTTGATGGTACTGCAGGCCCTTGTGGACCACCAGGGAATCTTTATCAATAGTTCTCTTGGCTGACTGGGGAGGGCACATGATTCCCGTGTTCTTCTCAAATCCTCTGTCTACAGGGGCATGGAGGCGGGCACCTTCTTCCCCCCACATAACAGCACCCTCAGGCTGTCCTTGTCATCGCGGCTGCCATGTACCTGTTCCACCCATGGCTTATCAGGCCTTATACGGGTCCCCTCAACACTGGGTGGGAGCTCTTTAAATGGAGGCCGAACCACTGCTGCCAGGTGGTTGAGCATGCTTTCAGGTGTCTCAAAGCCTGGTGGACATGCCTAAAATGCCTCCATCTCACCAAAGAGACCATTGCTAAGATTGCAAACGCTTGCGTGGCTCTGCATAATCTGTACAATCTGTGGGGAGAAACACTGGCCCTCGTCTGGGAGGCCAAAGTGAGATGCCTTGCCAGGCACTTTGAACAGCCAGAAGCCATGACCCCAAGGGAGTGAGCCCACCAGGGAGTGGTCAGCATGTGTGAGACATTCAGGGACCTGTCCCTGACTGAGGAACTGTGAGGGTAGGGCCCACTACCACACACCCTCTCCTCCCCACCCAGTAAAGGCATCAACAGAAATGTTTTAAGTATAACACGTTTATAAATCAATGGGAGGGGGGTTCAGGGAAATGATGGGCTTGGGAGGCAGTAACGGGGTTTGGGACTTTAGGGGGAGAAGTGGGGAGTGGGCAGAGAACCAGGAGATGGAGTCTTGGGGGGTTGGGGACTTTGGATGGTGGTAGGGTCACAATGGGATTGAGTCCCAGCGCTCTGTGCGGTCATCCTGCAGGCTTCCGCGTGGCCACCATGGGTCTGGGGGTGCCTGTGTTGAGGGATGGAAGAGTCCCTGTGGGAAGTACTGTCAGGTGCTGGGAGGGCCTGGTGGCCAACGATGCATAGCAGGCTGCTGGTGACATTCTGCAGGGCTGTGCATAGGGCCACCAACACCTTGCTTTTGGCGGTCCAGCACAGTGACAACCCAGTCATCAGCATCAGCTGTGTGCTGGAGCTGGCAGATGGCCACATCCTCACAGGTCACCAGCTGCTTTCTCCATGCCTTCATCTCCTCATTGGCCTCCTGGCCCATCTGCAGGATATTCTGCAAGAGGTCCTGCCGGGTCATGCGGTCTCTCCTCCCATGGCTGGTGGGCTCCCCGGAGCCTGATGGTGGGTGACTAAGCCAGGACACCCTATTAGCAGCATGGGATGCCTCAGACTCAGCAAGCCATAATATAGCCTTGAGCATGGCTTCAAAAGGCAGGCCTGCCTCAAGACATGCAGCAGGCTATCCAAGACCTCCCTTGAGGGTTGGTCTTTGTTTGTGTAGGCAATGGACCATTGGCTGAGTATCACAAGATACCCCAGATTGGCCCTTAGAGCAATGGGCATGCTCCCTCCACAGGTGCCCAGTCACCCTCCTAGCTCTTGCCATCAGCGCTATCACCGGCAGCAGAGGCACCAGTCAGGGCCACCCCAGCCGAGTGAGGGGCAAGATTGGGACCCCTGGGCCTCGGGATCTCCTCCCACACCTAGGGCTCCCCATTAGAGTTTCATGGCCCCACAGCAAAGAGGCCCTATTAACCCTCCCCTGGCTTCTCCCACATACCCATGGCTCATTAACCCCTTAGAAATCAACTGCAGAGGCCCACGGGGGGACCCCATCTGCAGCAAGAAAGGAAGGGGAGTGCTATGCCTGGGGTCCACGAACCCTCTTCCCAAGGTTGAAGTGAAGGATGACCTGACCCAGATGGCAGTGGGGATACATCACACTATTCCCTCATGCTCTGATGTCCCATCTCATGGCTTGTTCTTTAGACTGCTACCAGTCCCAGGCTGGTATGTCCGTCTCCTGGTGCCCAATTCAAATCGCCTTCTTATTTTCTCCCAGGGTCTTACACAGTAGCTTGCTACATCCAGGGCTCCTCCCTCAGCTTCCTCCGTGCAAAAGTCCAAAATATATAATTGCACCCGTAGTTCTTCCTGTGGCATTCTATTCTGACCACTCTAGAGCTGAACTATGCTTCTAGGGACTTGGCATTCGGACACGTTCTGTGATCCTCCCAGCTAGGCTCTGCTCCACTCATGATAGAGCCTGAATTCACCTGGACACATACTGCAATATGGCACACACAACATTAGTCTGTCTCTAATGGCTGCCCCATGCAGGGTTTAATATCTCCTTGCCTTGCCACAGCCCTAACTTTCAGTCATACCAGGGCTAAACTTTCGATAACTCCCACATTGCTGGACAAGGGTATAGAAGTCTAAACCCTCCCAACTCTGCTGTTGAAGACCCAGGAGTTTTGTCTCCCAGGCCTCCTGATTCACATAAGAAAAGGGGCAGGGAAAATTCTTTCATCCACCTCCCCTTTTTTTTAACCATGGTTAAAAACTGGGTGGATTGCCCTGCTACTACATTTCTAAGGTGGCCTGCCCTGGAAACTAACCATATGTCATGTGGGCATGGGGAATGGAAAATTCTCCTCCTACCCTCAAAGAGATGATAAATAGTCTAATACTTCCCTACCCTGCCACATGTGTGCCTAACAGCAGGAAATAGGGAATATAGGGCACCAATGCTAGTCTTGTTGGGCCCCATAAGGATGCCCTCCCACAGGTTCTCATCTCTCTCCCTTTCTCCTTCCTCTTGTCTCAGGTTCCCCTTACAGGCCTTGGGTCTCCTTGGCTTCTCTGTAGGCCTGTGTTAGGGTGACCCTCCACTTTATTAGCAATGCTACACTATATTCAGTGTTTACCTCTCAAAGCTGGCCTATGTTAATCCTGGGCTCCCCAAAAAGTGTTTAACCACCATTGCCAGAGTGGTAACAAATAATATGCCTACGCCTCTCCTTTCCCCACTAGGAGGTCCCCTGGTTTCTCATAAGAGAATTAATGCCTACCAGGACCTTGAAGGCAGTCTCTAACCCAGAGATGGAAGGTATCTACATCTTTGGGGGCAAACTACATGAAGGATTCACCCGTACCATTTGTATCCCAACAGTCCATACCTGTTGGGACAAACCCATCATGTGGTGGTATGTACTACTACTGAGACACTCAAGTAAAGAGAGCAATGTATAGTGTGCTTCACTTTTAGGCAGGTCCAGCCCTTGGTGGACAAAGGCCTAATCCTTAGGGGCAGTACCCGGCATATACATCCAGGCAGAATTCCCCCGGACCAGAGGCCATCATGTTCCCTCACTCTGAGTTGCTACCTGGTTCACACAAGTGTATGAATCTTACCCAGGTGTAGGGCAGCTCCACAGCTCCTGGGTCTCATATCCTTGCAACACACAGAAGGCCCACATTTCAATTATAAAGGGCCACAAGAGAACCTACATATCCTGAGCATCTGCCACAGAGGACAGTGGGGACCCCAACCAACTTAGCTTCTCGCCCTCCTTTACTTCTCCCTTACAGCCTTGCTCATATAGGTTGACTGAGGCAAAGGAGCCTGAAGGATGAGGGCAATTAGCTCCTGATTAGCTAGTGACTGACTAGGCCCAAGATCAATAACCTTGATCTTTCTTCTTACTACCCTCATTTCCTATTCCAATCCATAAGTTTCCCTTTGTCATTTCTGGTTGGGTTTTCTTAGGTCCGGGACCCCATGGAAAGGATCCTGAAATATAGAACTCCCCTCCACAGTGGAACAGGGATATAGACCTCACAAAGTCATTGAAGGGTCCCTATAGGCCCATCTCCAGTGGGACTGGCCTAGTCTCCCAGGCCAGGATTTGTATTGGGTCATATCTTGACAGTGTCTGAACAGGATTATATTTAGAAATTGCTTTCCCAAACCAGCATCAGTGGTGAGTTTGCATTACCGCTCTTGTCTTACCTTGCCAAAGGGACCTAGAAGTTGTACTTGTTTCTAAGGCCTGACGGGTGCTTCTACCCAGTTAGCTAATACCTGGCATAAGGGTCTCCCTCATGAAGGCAGGACTGCGCCCAGTAAGGTGGGATTGTGTGGCAGATACTATCATCCCTGTGCTATCAGCTATGACCTATCAAATGAGTTTAAACACTCACACGTGGAAGTGTCAAAACCTCACTAACGTGGAGGGGGCAGACTTTTGTTCCCCTTTGCCTATCTCCTGGGACGCGAGAGCCAACTGCCAGACAGTGGGTAGATGAAGCATAGAACTCCCCTTGTCTTACTTGAGTTCAGTCACACTCAACATGAAGGGCATCCAAAGCACATTAGGACAGACCCATATCCATAACTTAAGCTTCTAGGGCAGGTTGGCTCACAATCTGCCATGGATTTTCTTGTACAATGTTCTTTCAGAACAAGTCGAGGGTTGCAGGGCATCCCTTCTAGGTAGTCTGGAAAGCTCACAGTTTGGGCATTTTTCCGTGCCTTGGGGTTTTGCTATTATGGGGAGTAACCGTGCTAAGGCCTACTATCCAGGCACTTTCCACGCTTTACAATTTGCCTTTATGGGTGTAGTCATGCGGAAGGCAGGAATACCCAACTCCACCTACCATCCACACTATGGCTAATAGTCATCTCCTACTGAATGATGGGAGCAGTGCTCAAAGAAGAATGGTGAGTTACTTATCAGTAACTGTCCTTCTTCGAGATGGGCTCCTCACATACATTCAGGACCCTCCCACTGTCCCTGCTACTTGGAGTTGGCGACCAGAGGGGACTGAAGAGAATTAGGGTCAGGGCCATATATACAGCCATGGGAGTGACCAGAGGGGGCATTGGCCCCTGAACCTGACAAGCTAGGGCTAAAAGTTTCTGACCAATTGTGCACTGTGGTACATACGCACCTACTACTGAGTGTATGCGAGCAGCCCATCTTGAAGAAGGATGGTTACTGGTAAATAACCCACCATTTTTAGATTATTTTTCTAAGGTCTCACTGATTCTTTAGCTATCTATATCAAGCAGGATAATAGTTTGTGCCCTAGAGTTCAAAGGGTTTAGTAGACACAATATCAGGAGGCAAACTGCAGTATAAAATAGTGTGATTTATTAGTATGCAAGCAATTAGTAAGGATATATGTTTATGCCCCTTCAGCAGACAGCAACCCCAACCGGACAGCTGCAGGCTGGAAGTTAGAAAGCAAGGACTCATGGCAGCATACACAGAAGCTGACCCACTGATGAGGTTCCAAAGAGGGAAAATTAAGAATCAGTCTTTTTATACTTAGCTGAAGGGAGTGGGCTTCTGAAAGCAAGGGCCTGTACTATCTGTTTTCATTAGCGACTTCCTTGTTACATTTTCTGCAGGTGCGTTATCTCTTATTTTGGAAAACTGGTAATTTCTATTTTCTTTCTGTATGCCTACTAGGTTAAATGTTGTCTAGGGCTGATTAACTGTGTACAATACATACACAGGATTAAATGGTCAGGGCTAATTGATGGCAACACCACCTACTAGCTATGCTTATCATGTAACAAATTCTTCCACTGGAATACTTTCTATCTACACTGCACATCCTAGGTTGTGGAGCCATTCATAGCCTTGATATGCAGCTCCCATTTTAGTATTAACCCAGAGGGCCAGAGCCTGAATTTTTTTGCCATAATTTCCAGAGTTTACAATACAAAATGCCAATCAAAGCAAATAAAAGCAAGCAAACACACAAAACCATTAGTATGGGGTGCAATAACATTTACCACATTAGGAACTATTAAAATGCTGTATTTTTAAAAGACTGGGTAACCTGGGTCGGGGGTGGTGGTTAGAACTGGACATGTTCCATGCTAGCCAGGTCTGACCTGGACAAAAGCTAACAATTTGGCTGGGATTAGCAAAAAAGGTATCATTATACAGATTGCTTATATTATTAGTCCAAATTTGTGTGGACTTGAAACTTGAAGGTGTCATTATTTGGGAGTGCCCAAAATTGAGAACTGCTTCCAGCTCGCAACAGAGGGAAGCAGGTGTTATTGTAGTCATATGTTATATTACCGAAGTGATAGATTTGACTGATGACACACAACACTTTATTGATGGAAATGTTCTTTGGGCCTGGCACCAGCTGAAGTAGTGGTCTAGGTCACAGCTGGGTAGAAGTACAAGGCAGAATGCAGTCCACAGAATGCACAGTAGCATATACAGAGAGTGCATCATGATCACTTGTGAGCTGCAATCGTGAAGAGGGATAACAAACAGGTGAGTCTCACCCACTTGCCAGGACCCAAAATCTGTTTTCTTTTCCTGGTGCCATTATTTCTTCAGGTTTAATTATACCAGTTCGTTCTTTGGGAGGCTGTATCCACATTTTACCATCCCAAGGTGCTAAGCTGGGGTCTTCTGTTTTGGGGGGTGGTTGTGATACTACACCAGGGGAGTCTCTGTTGAAGCAGGCATACAACGTGCTACCCACTAGTGGGTGGTTATTTAGGTAACTAATGGCCTTGGGTAGGACCTTGGCCCAACCCTTACGGGACCCATCCAAGTTCAGTTTGCATATTTATTGTTTTAATAAGCCATTAATTTGCTCCACTAGCCCTGAGGCCTGAGCGTAATGAAGAATGTGCAACAACTCATATGCCCCAGTCTCCTGTGCCCACTGCTGCACTAGATTTCCCATAAAATGGATAACCCTATCTTACTGCATCTCAGAGGGAGAGTACCATACAAATGGCACAGTCGCTGCATGGCTTTTAAGGGATTTTATTGGGTGGCTCACTGGAATGTGACAGCAAATGTTAGACCTGAAAAAGTATCCAAGGTAACCAAAGCTTACTGACTACCTTCAGAGGTGGATATGGGGACAATGTAATCTAGTTGCGAAATTTTCCTAGGCCAGATCCCTCAAGGAATCTGTCCAGCAGGCTGGCCATGCACCATGTGACCCCAGATGACAGATGGGGCACTGTTCAACCATGCTATGTGCAGCAGACATAGGCTGTGTTCACACAGCTTTCTTATTTCAAAACAACGAGGTTGTTTCAAAATAAGAAATGCCATGGACACACGACGCACAGCCATTTCGAAACAAGCAAACTGCTTGTTTCGAAATAGCAGCTGTTCTTCCGAAACGGCTTAAACCACTTTTTTTTTCCGAAACAGGGTTGTTTCGAAACCAGTGGTTTCGAAACAACCCTGTGCAGACATGTTGGTTCGGAACAGTGTTGGTTCGGAACATTTGACCTCCCTCCCAGGGTGCTAAACACCCTGGGAGGAAGGGCTGCCCCCTCAGCACCCTGGCCAGGGAACCCTCAGCACCCTGACCAGGGTGCTGAGGGGTGTCCACTGGCCGGTGGAGGGGACTGCTACAGTGGAGGGGTACAGTGTTTCAAAGCACACATTTTAACACCCCCTACTTCTCTTTTAACATAGCATTAAAAGAGTAAAAAAACTTAACCAAAATCCATTTTAAATACAGGTCTATGCAATTAATTTGAAAGTATTAATATTTCATGGCACTTGGATGTGTTTTGGTAGAAAGCCCGTTGAAACTGTTCAGTTGGTTTTGACTGTTTGCAAAATAATGATGTATACTAGATCTGTCTATAATTTTTGCTATAACATTCTTATGGTATATTTCAATATTAAAAGGTGCAAACAAATTTGTAAAACCAAACAAAATTTGACATTTTAGAACTGTTTTTCTGTACATTTTTCCTTTGCATAACCTCCTCCACCCAGTTAATAAAATAATTGTTGTTGTTGTTTATTACTCCATTATGTACCTTGGCAAAGAGTATAAATACATACATTTATAACAGAAGCCTTTTGGAAATTTGAAAAATGATAATGGTATTTAATTTGAAAAGTGGTATTAATGATACTCAGATGGTTACATTCCAACACTATATTAAAATAATGTATCACTCCTATGAAAAGACATTTTGTTCAAAACAAAAAAAGTAACCACAATGCACACTGCACAACAGACAAGACATATCATCTTTAAGACAAACTTAGACTTAAAAACAAATGGCACCAGAATTATAACTGTCCACGATTAAGCTGTAAAAGGTAGAATGATTAAGGAGATCTGCTTTAGAAAACAGACAGGTAAACCAAATAACTGAACACTTAAATAAATCAGTTATTATCTTTCATCTTCAGTTCCTTGCCAAATTAGTTATATTTAGGTACCTGAAGCACTTTTCATTGTGTTCTATTACTTACTGTTAAATTCCTCTATATGGAAAGAAGGAAAGCCCATCCTTAAAAAAAAAAACATTCAGTGATAGGACTAGAAACAATCTGCATTTCTGTTGCTTGACAATTATACTTGCAAAGAAGTTAGGAACATTTCCAGCTGTTGAATTGACAAGTTAAAATTAAGTTATTGGACTTATTTAAAGTAAATATTCTACCTGTTTTTCTCTTGGTTTGTTTTGTTCTGTTTTCCACTGCTTCCTCTTTTTTGCAGTTGTGGTTTCTGTAATAACTATATCTACTATTTTTTAAATTAAAAAAGCAAAGTGAGGAGAGGCAGGGACAGAGGAAGGAAGAGCAACCTGACCTGATCAAAGACAGAGACTAATTTACTTAATCAAGGTGTCCTAAAATACAGGCAACAAAAGCAATTTTAACAAGCAGACCAAAAAAAAAAAATGTAACTAGCATATTAAGGAAAAAGGTTCTGTTATTAGCTCTGAGTGAAGAGCAGTTCTATGAGTTAAAACAGTTTAGTTCCACTCCCACTGGTTTTTATCCTGCTCTGTGGGCAAATGGGGGTCATTTACCAGCTTTGTTCCTCTTGTGTCTCTTGCTTTGATTGCTTGTCAAATGGATTGCAGGAGTGTCCTTGCCCACTGCAGCTAAGGGTCTGGGCAATTCAATGAGATAATACACCCCTTAAGTATCAGCTTGTTCCACTTAGTTTTTCACTTTCAAATTATTTTTTATTCACTACTCTGTGATCAAGTTGATCAAGTCACAGCTCATCTCCTAAGGTGTTCTGTAAATTGTTCTACTTTTTCCTACATCCAATTTACCAACCCAGTGAATGTAATACCTTTTATTTCTCCCTTCTGTGCACTTACTACTTCTGTTGTAATAGTCACCATTCCAGATCTTGTTTTAAATTTGATCAGAAACTTGATCTTATAGTGTTAATTGCAACGAATAAACTTGTTTCATTTTTCTAAAATTTTGTAAGGACCATCTTTTTCCATTTCTGTGCCATTCTTGAGGCACAGGGTAATGACCTGAAGCATGCTTTTGATAACAAATATTTGTAACAGAGGATGACACTTCTCTTTTTGACAGATTTTTTACAATGGTTTCCTGTTTTTTATTTTGTTGCTGTGCTTACTGTGGTGTATCATGTCTCTGGACCACTGCCCACCATGCTGGGAGAGTAGAAGCATTCCAGGTCTTTGTTGCTTCTTTTAACATTTTCCCTGTATTTGTTACCTATTCTAATTCCTTAATTGCAAGCTGTCTCAACCATCTTACAGCTATGGCCACAGCTTGTAATACTCTACATTTTTTAGGTGTTTATCAGGGCAATGGTTTCTGCCCCACTTACTCAAATTCCTGTCCATGTTTTCCCATTCTGTTTTTTGAACTTTGCTGCCCAGTAGGTCACAACTCATCAACTTTTGTGGGGATATAAAGGGAAGGTAAAAGGGGATTCCATCTTGTATAGTTTTCTGCCATATTAGGTCACAACCCCTTCCCAAGGACAGGTTGCTTACTTACTAAATCACCAGTCACCAGTGTTTTCAATCACTCTTGCTTGGTGGCATTGGTTCACTTTGAATAATGTTTCAGCGTCTACAGCTAGCTGAATTAGCAGACCTCATTAGCACTGTCCACACATTACCACAGACTTGAATCAGAAGCAAAGACACTGTTTGTTTGTTTTTTTGTTTTTGTTTTTTCATAAATGAAATGGTGCAAGTCCACCATACAAGAAGTATGTACACTATAATGTGTATTTTCATCTTAATGGACCAGCTTAGTTAACAATTTAACTTGCCATTACCTTCTAGGACAAAGATGCCCCCGCTAGAATGTGATTGAACCAGAATGCATCTTTGATATTGACTGTTGCTCCTTGTCAAAGCATAATATCTTCATCTATCCTCCAATCTCAGTTTTAGGGTTGGAGTGTCTCTACTGTCTTTCATGATTGTGTTCATGCACTATCGCATCTCGGGGAGAACTTCACATTGTTGTTTGATTATTTGGACTGTCTCCCAGGATTATGTTTCTGAAATCACCACATAGGGGCAATGTTGTGTTTTATCAATCCTTTGTGTTTCTGCTACTGCTTTTAGAATTACTAATGATGCTTTTTCGCCAATCTCCTGTATCAGTCAGTGAACTTTTAAATGGGGTAGCCATTACTATTCCTTAAACTCAGACTTTGGTTTAGGCCTCAGCTCTTACCTCTAGGTCTAATATAGGCCTCATGTCTTTGGATTTCAGTTTCTACTACATCTCTCTTCACAGACCTCTGGCAGGAAGGTGTCACTCCCTTAGTTGCTCCTTAATTTCAATACATATTCTACTGTGTTGAGAAGTGCTTCCTTCCCTGTCAGCTGTTAGCAGCTGGAATGCAACTTGGGCAATGACCAAGTTAACCCCACAAAGTTTTATTTGATCTCTGTTGGTGGCATAGTGCAGAAGAGGCCAAAATTTGTGAAGCTTATTAGGAGATTTTTGGCAAGCTTACTGACACCAGGGAACCAGCTAAATCAATCTGCCACACCTGATAAGGTCTATGTCCATAGTTGTGTGCTTGATGCCTCATGCACAAAGGTTATTTAGCCATGTGAACTGCCCAATGATTATCTTTCTCTTAAATATTACTCTTCAATAAAACCTCTTACTCATTGTCAATGTCTGCAGCATCAATGAAATGATACTTCCTTTTTATTTATTTATCCCCCCTGCCCCCACCACCAAGCTCAGATCTTAACAATCTCAAAGTGGGCAGCTAGAATCACACAGCAATGCAATGGCAAATGTTAATGAAAGTGTAACCCCTGTGCCTATAAACAGAGCACTCTCTCTTAGGGATCCCTTAAGGCTGGGTTATGTAGCTGGGTGGATTTAACTGCCCAGAAACCAGAACTTTCTGGTAATAGTGAGTGCTAGCATTTTGAGCTCCACAAGTTTTTCTTTTGTTGCTGGGATCAGAAGCCTGAGAGCAGCAGTGTCCCTGTGCTCAGTGCTTGAGTGAAAGGAGCTGAGCCAAGAGTGGACTGCAAGATGCTTTCTCTCAGCTGTGGAGTATCTTACAGAGGAGTTTTCTCTAGTGGGACTGAGAGCTGGTTAATCATTAAACACCCAGACTGCATGGTATTGGTTGCAGAGGAGAAAGAAAGGACTGCAGGGAATTCTTTTGAAGATTCCTGCAGCCAGAGAAGAAGAGAATTGCTACTTCTTTCCCACTCAAGCCTCGAGGACTTGAACAAAGACTGCAAGTGACATAAGGGTAACTCCACCTAAACTTTGAGGCGCTTGTGTTTTCTTTTACCACAGTGTTACTGGTGGGACTGTTTTATTAAATTCATTTTGTATTTTTTAGGATAAGGTTTTCATATTAGTAGTTAATAAAGGTTATTGTTACTTTTATTCTCAGTAATATTTTAATGTGGGATGGTAACTCCGAGCAGTCTTCGCTGTGAGTCTTGTACAGAATGAGTTCTGGCTCTCCAGCTGCCTTCTCCAGGCATTTATCTCTGTGAGGCACTTGAGAGGGGCTATTGAATGAATTCTAGCCCACACAAAGGTTACAAAAGCAAGAGGCTCCCTCTGTCAAGCATTAAAGTATTTTCACTGGCATCAAATGATTTGTAATCAGTTAGTTACACAAATACTTTGAAAGCATCTTTCTTTCCATTGTATCAAGTCTTCAGTTGGGCATTATTTTGCATTATTTTTTAGCTATTTTTAAGTAAAATTATATAGTCTCAATTACTTATACCAGTAAGGTTGAAAGCAACCTTCCTTTCCATTATACAGTGCCCCACTGTGGGCATTACTTTTTAGCCTCTAGCCTCCCCCTTTATTTAAAGCAAATTTAGCAATGGTGTATTACATCACTAGGGTTTCGCTCTGGTGTTTAGTTTCAAGCTCAACAAGAGTGAAAATTACCTCTTCTACTTGCTTCAGATGTAGAGCTTCTGGGACCAGATTTAGAGGCCTCTGGGACCACATGAAAATCAAGGACAGTTGCCACATATATATTCCCAGTGCGAAGTTCAGGAAGGTTGTGATTGCCAACCATATATCCTGCAAACACATCTGAATGAGTTACACAGATAGTCATACTGATGTCTTTAAACATATTCTTACAGTCTGATGGGTATCTTGCCAAAAGTTTCTCCGCCCAGGCAGTCATCCTACCTCACATGAACAGCTTCACAAGAATTGCATTTAATGTTGTGAACTTTAGCTAGGTCTTGCAGGCCATGCTTAGTTGTCATCACCTAACATTCCAGTACACTTTATGAAACAGATCTCAGGGCAGATCTCAAAACAGGCTGACTCACCATCTACACCAGGAAATATATACAGAGACACAGCAGCCATCTCCACAGGCAGGCATTGATATTTGAGAAATTCACAGGGCTTTTTCTTATATTCTCAGCCTCCTTTTTGGTCCCTGGCTTTCCATCTGAATAAACAGGAAGCACTTCAGCTATAAGCTGCAAGTTACTTACCATGGGATGAAATAGGTCTCAAGACCAGAGCATAGAATGAGGTACAGCCACAAAAATTCTTCTGTGTGGAGCATGCCCAGTAGAAGTCACAGGGGTGACTAAAGATCATTAGTAGAAAGCCAAGGATTTCTAGGAAGGGATGTAGCTCTGAAGTCAACAACTGCTATGAGATAAGATGGCAGCATCCCAGACTGAGTAATGCCAGAGAGCGAGCATGTGCAATCTAAGGTTAAGAACAGATAGTATAAAAGAACTGATGGCTAAGATCGTAGAAAGGACAGAAACAGTAGGGAGCTGAATGGAAGTGCTGCTGGAAAGAAGCTAAAAGCTGCTGAGAGAGCTGAGTGTAGACACAGGAACAGAGTTGACTGGAAAGAAACAGCAGCAACAATGAGCAAATAATATGTCAAAGCCAATGGATAGAGTAAGCCTGCTAGTTTTTAATTCCAACATAACTTAAAAGCTAAGAACTGCTGTTGGCAAATTTTACTACCTAGTCACTGGAACACACTGCTTAGAATAATTTAAACTGTCCACTGTTGTAATTTAGATGCTTTCTAACTTACAGTATTTAAATTTTCAACTTACTTAATTTACATTGATTTCTGTCTGATTTTTATTTTTAAATGACTTTGTAATAGTGATTATTACATACATCAATAAAAAGATACTTTGTTCTGTTTGCCTCTGTTAATCACTTTATTGAAAAGTTATAGATGTGCTTGGAATGTTTTCATTGACTGCCCTGGAGCCACATACCTTGGACAAGAGAGAGTAAGAGTGAAGGAGCACAGAATTGTTGTAGATGGGTAACCTGACATCCACTGAAAACAAGAGCTGGGTTCCAGAATCCTTCTCTACTAGCTCAGTTCCAGGAGTATTTTCTATCAAAAGAATCAGTCAAAAAACTGTGAGTAGCTAGGGGTGGAGAGTTGCTGTGCCCACAAGCAGGAAAAAACAAAACAAAACAAAACAAAACAAACAAACAAACAAACAAACAAACAAAAAAACGCAGAGCAGAGTACCATTACTGCCACCCAAGTTCTTGAGTTTCCCAAATCAAGAGCCAAGGACTTTTATAAACTGCAGCTGGAAGCAGAGTGACTTTGAGTAGCTGTAACCTGCTAGGGTGTGCTTGAATGCATTCACTTGCCCCTCTCCAGTGCCTAACAGAGAAACCCCTGCAGAAAGCAGGTGGAAAGCCAGGATCCAATCTCTTCAGGACTCCCACCGAAGACTGCTCAGAGTTCCCATCCCACATTAAACTGCTACATAACAATGAACTTTATTAACTAACAAAACAAACCTTATTCTAAGAAAACATGATAAATTTAAACAAAACAGTGGGAAACCCAAGAGTCCAAAAGTTCAGGTGAAGTCACCCTTATCTGCCTGAGCAGAGACAGATGCATCCTGGAGATGAACGTTTGGCTGCGAAGATGGTGTCGTCAGGAGGGCTTTGGCTTCCTCGACCATGGGTTGCTGTTTCAGGAAGAAGGACTGCTAGGCAGAGATGGACTCCATCTTTCGAGGAAGGGGAAGAGCGTATTTGGACGCAGACTGGCTGACCTAGTGAGGAGGGCTTTAAACTAGGTCTGAAGGGGGAAGGAGACCAAAGCCCACAGGTAAGTGACTATGTGGGAGACCAGGGGGATGGGATGGAACTTGGGGGGTGCCGGGACTGTAACTACAGGGATAGAAGAGAGGATAGTTGGAACATGCGGGGGGAATCAAATAACTTTCTTAGATGCTCTAATGAAGCCCTAATGCCTGAGGCAGGTGGGGGAGGTCAACACCAAAAGAAAATCCAGGGAGGTAGATACAATAGAATTGAATGTCAAAATGGGAAAGTAGGGCAATCAGCTGGGTATCTTAGGTGCCTATACACAAATGCAAGGAGCCTGGGAAACAAGCAGGAGGAATTGGTAGCACTAGCGCAGACAAAGAACTATGACATGATTGGGATAACAGAGACGTGGTGGAATAGTTTGCATGACTGGAGCTCTGCAATAGATGGGTATAGACTGTTCAGGAAGGACAGGCAGGGAAGGAAAGGGGGAGGAGTAGCACTATATGTAAAGGAGCTCTATGACTGCTCAGAGCTTCATTATGAAAGTGGAAACAAGCCAGTTGAAAGTCTGTGGGTTAAGTTTAGAGGGGAGAGCAACAAGGGGGATGTTGTGGTAGGTGTCTGCTACAGACCACCAGATCAGAAGGAGGAAGTGGATGAGGCATTCTGTGTACAACTAACAGAAGTTTCTAGAGCACAGGCCCTGGTTCTCATGGGGGACTTCAATTACCCTGACATCTGCTGGAAGGCCAATACAGCAGTGCACAGGCAATCCAGGAAGTTTCTGGAGAGTGTTGAGGACAACTTCCTGGTACAAATGCTGGAGCAACCGACGAGGGGCCTTGCGCCTCTCGATCTGCTGCTCACAAATAGAGAAGAATTTATCAGGGAAGTAGAAGTGAATGGCAGCCTGGGTAGCAGTGACCATGAAATGATTGACTTCAAGTTGATGATTAAAGGAAAGAAGGAAAGAAGCAAAACACAGACCCTGGACTTCAGAAAAGCAGATTTTGTCTCCCTCAGGGAACTGATGGGCAGGATCCCTTGGGAGGCTGATCTGAAGGGGAAAGGTGTCCAAGAGAGTTGGGTGCATTTTAAAGAAACCCTGCTAAGGGCACAGGAAGATACAATTCCGATAAGGAGAAAGCACAGCAAATGTGGAAGGCGCCCACTGTGGCTTAACAGAGAGCTCTGCACTGAGCTGAAGCATAAAAAGGACGCTTACAGGAAGTGGAAGCTAGGACAGATGACTAAGGAGGCATATAAAGACATTGCTCGGGACTGCAGGGATAAAATCAGAAAGGCGAAAGGACAAATGGAGTTGCGACTAGCAAGGGATGTGAAGGATAACAGGAAGGGGTTCTACAAGTATATCAATAACAAGAAGAGGATCAGGGATGGTGTAGGTCCCTTACTGAATGGGGCAGGCATCCTCGTGACAGAGGATGAGGAAAAAGCTGAAGTGCTCAATGCTTTTTTTACTTCTGTTTTCACAAGCAGGGTCAGCTCCCAGCCCACTACACTAGGTACGGGGGACTGGGGAGAAGAAGAGAGGCCCTTGGTGACGGAAGGTCAGGTTAGGGACTGCTTAAAAAAACTAGATGTGCACAAGTCCATGGGGCCGGATGAACTGCATCCGAGGGTGCTGAGGGAGCTGGCTGATGAGATAGCAGTACCGTTGGCCATTATCTTTGAAAACTCGTGGCGAACGGGGGAGGTGCCAGAGGACTGGAAAAAAGCAAATATAGTACCTATCTTCAAGAAAGGCAAAAAGGACGATCCAGGGAATTACAGACCTGTCAGCCTCACCTCAATCCCTGGAAAAATCATGGAACAAGTTCTCAAAGAATCCATCCTGAAACACTTGGAGGAAAATAGAGTGATCAGGAACAGTCAGCATGGATTCACCAAGGATAAATCATGCCTGACCAACCTCATTGTCTTCTATGATAAGATGACTGGATTTGTGGATGCGGGAAGAGCCGTTGATGTGATATACCTTGACTTTAGCAAGGCTTTTGATACGGTTTCCCACAGCATTCTCATTGGCAAATTAAGGAAGTATGGGTTAGATGCGTGGACTGTAAGGTGGATAGAAAACTGGCTAGAACAACGGTTTCAGCGTGTAGGAATCAATGGCTCCATGTCAAATTGGCAGGCAGTAACGAGTGGTGTGCCCCAGGGGTCGGTCCTGGGGCCAGTTCTGTTCAATGTTTTCATTAATGATCTGGATGATGGGATAGATTGCACACTTAGTAAGTTTGCAGATGATACCAAACTGGGGGGAACGGTAGACACCCTAGAGGGCAGAGACAGGATTCAGGGAGACCTAGACAAACTGGAGCAGTGGGCCAAGAGGAATCTCATGAGGTTCAACAAGGATAAGTGTACAATCCTGCACTTGGGACGAAAAAACCCCATGTACTGCTACAGGCTGGGGAGTGATCAGCTAAATAGCAGCACTGGAGAAAAGGACCTGGGAGTCATGGTGGATGGGAAGCTGGATATGAGTCAGCAGTGTGCTCTTGCTGCCAAAAAGGCCAATGGCATACTGGGCTGCATCAGAAGAAGTGTTACCAGCAGATCGAGGGATGTGATCATTCCCCTCTATTCTGCACTAGTGAGGCCACATCTGGAATACTGTGTCCAGTTTTGGGCTCCCCACTACAAAAAGGACATGGACAAATTAGAGAGAGTCCAGAGGAGGGCAACCAAAATGATCAAAGGGCTGGAGCACAAGCCCTATGAAGAAAGACTGAAGGAACTAGGCTTATTTAGCCTGCAGAAGAGAAGACTGAGGGGGGATTTGATAGCAACCTTCAACTACTTGAAGGGTTGCTCCAAGGAGGAGGGAGCTCGACTGTTCTCGGTAGTAACAGAGGGCAGAACGAGAAGCAATGGTTTCAAGTTACAGCTGGGGCGGTCCAGGCTGGATATTAGGAAAAACTTCCTTACTAGGCGAGTGGTGAAGCATTGGAATAAGTTGCCTAGGGAGGTGGTGGAATCTCCATCTCTGGAGGTGTTCAAGTCCCAGCTGGACAAAACACTGACTGGGATGATCTAATGGGAGTGGTCCTGCTTTTTTTGGCAGGGGGTTGGACTAGATGACCTTGTGGGGTCCCTTCCAACCCTATGATTCTATGATTCTATGATTCTATGATCTCAATTGTAGTCTTTTAAGTCCTTGAGGCTTAAATGCAAAACAGAAGCCATCCTCATCTTCTGCGCTAGCTGCAGGAATCTTCAGGCAAATGCCATGCAGTCCTTTCTTCCTCCTGTGTAGCCAGCACCACACAATCAGGTCACTGGCCATCCAACTCTCAGTTCTATTGCAGACAACTCCCCTGCATAACTCTCCAAAGCAGGGGGAAAACATCCTGCACTCCACTGTCATGCAGCTCCTATCACTCAGTCCCTGAGCATATGGACTCTCCACCTCTCTCTGTTTCCTCCCTTCCAGACTGCTCCTCTCACACTTCTCCCTGGGCATGCAACTCCAGCAAAACAATAAAACTTGTGGAGCATGCTCAATGTGCTAACAAACCCTCTTACCAGAAGGTTCTGGTTTCTGGGCTGCAGAATCCGCCCAACAATGTAACCCAGCCATAAGGGATCGCTGAAAGAGATTACTTCTTTTTAGGCACATGGGTTACATAAAGAGCAATAGAAACATAGATCAAACTGTCAGAAGCCAGGAGTGCTCTGTGTGTCTAAGATCTTGGACACAAGCAGGACTCTTTGCCCAGTTTGGGGAACAGTTTTAGCCTTGTATCCGTCATTATAGCTGCCATATTTCAACATTTTGGAGGGGTGGTGGAAGGCCTTTTGTAGTGCGGATAACATAAGAAATCTTTTCTTTCATGTATTCATGTTATAGTCCATGTGTTTAATCACATCCACAGTGCTGGTGAAGAAAAGCATGAGAAGTGTCCATGAGTTTCTCCTTATAGTGGTTTGCCTTGTAGTTACACCCATGTTGCTACCAGGATAAGAGATTTTGAATGATTTCTTGCAACAAGTGTTGACTCTTTATATTTACCAATCTGTTCCACCTTATATTTAGCTGTGACACTTGAGTTCTTTTCTGAGACCTAAAGCTTTCCTTTTACACCATCAGGGGATGGTTCAATAAAATATGTCTTTAGTCATTTTGTCTTTTTCTCCTCAAAAATATATCTCTTTACTATTTTGTCTCTTTCCCCTCAGAGTTCCCCTTCCCCATTTTTCCAGTGTAGTAGAGTTGCATGCAGTCTCTCAAAATTGGTTTTGGGTTCCACTCAGAACATGCTTTAATGGATTTTTTGCATCTCTGTCCATTTTCCCATCCCTGGCAGGTTTTTGAGAGCTGATGTATTTTCTTGACATGTTTTCACACAGGGTGAAGATAACATCCAAATTTCCCAAGAGCTGTTGGAAGAGGCAAAAAATTAGGCACAAGCAACAGAAAGGTGAGGGTGAAGAAATGCTTGGATGCCCACAGGATTTTCTGTCATCTGGTAGAAATCCAACAATGTCTTTTAGAATTATAGAACCATGTACAAGATATTGACCAGCTTATAGTTATTTGTACAATGCTGGTGAAAATCTGTACATCAAAAAATTGAGCCTCTCCTCAAATGCTTTTAGAATAAAATGAACTGAAGTCAATGGGAATGGTTCAAATTAAGTGACTGCTTCAGTGCTATGTAGAACTTATATGTACTTAAATTCATAAATTCATATTTCAATATAAAAGATGGCTAGAACAAGTTGGGAAGTGGTGTTGTTACCAACTTTGCCCATCAACTTGGGGTCTGCTCATTTATTAGGGTTACTTCCTCCGGGGGGGGGAGGGTTGCACTTCTATAAAGCTATGTTCACACAGAGTGCTTGTTTTGAAACAAAACGTTTTGAAACAAGCCATTTCAAAATAACGTGGTTTTTTTTTGGAAACACCTTATTTCGAAAGACAAAAAAAGTGTCTTTGAAATAAGGGAAACAAAATAGCATTTCCACACTGTGGGTATGCTATTTCGCTTCGGGAGGGGCTGCAGACCCCCGTGGGGTAAGCGCAGCTGGGAGCCCCCTGCAGACTTGTGCCAGGAGAGCCGCCCGGCTGCGCTCACCCAGCAGGGGTATGCAGTCCCCGTCTGCCGGCCAGGGGACACCCCTCAGCACCCTGGCCAGGGTGCTGAGGGTTCCCTGGCCAGGGTGCTGAGGGGGTGGCCCTTCCTCGCAGGGTGCTAAGCACCCTGGGGGGGAAGTTCAAATGTTGTTTCAGAACAGTTTGTTCCAAAAAAACATGTCCCGACGGGGTTGTTTCAAAATGGAAGCAGGTTTAATCTGTTTCAAAACACCGGCTCCTGTTTTGGAACAATGGAACCCGTTGTTTCAAAATGGGAGTACATTGTGTGGAGCTGTTGTTTCAAAATAAGAAGCCTGTGTGAACACACCCTTAGTGTACTGCTTGTGTCACTTGTGTCTCTGTGTAGAGCTTATTGCTCTCTTCTGTAAATCCCTCCCAATGGAACCACCCTTGCAGCACCTAAATTTCCCAAGACTATGTTTCTAAGTGTGACTGAGCGGACCGGGTCTATCAGCACTCTCAGCTGACCCCTTATGTGTCCCTGAACTCAGCACACTGGGTTACACAGCACTGGTCTGCTGCTACCCTTATGTGCCCCTGTACCGCACCAGACTAGACTGGAGTATGCATCTGAGCAAGCTGAGTTAAAACAGCACTTTCAGCTGCCACCCTTATGTGCCACAGGTTCAGCACGCTGGTAACCCCTTAATAAGCAAACCTTACAAGGAATTGGTCATCACAGGGATCTTTTGCGAGGTAAAAGGAGTGTTGCTGCAGAGCAATACAGAGGAAGTCTGGCAACCAGCTTCATTAGGAAAGTTACTTTATTGCCAGGTACATAAAACTTATGAATAATTATAAAAAGAAACAAAAATGCCCAAAGAGTCACAGTATTTATCTTATGAATAATTATAAAAAGAAAGGAAAATGCCCAAACAGTTACAATATTGATAAACAAACAAAAGAGGAAAATGAGCAAACAGTTACAATATTACCCAGTTTCAATTATAGTACTGGGGAAAGGTAGCCCAAGTGGATTACAAAAAAAAACAAAAACAAAAACAAAAAATTGGGTTTAAAGAGTTATAGTTGGACTAGGGAAAAACAAAGTGAGAAGCAAGGGGGAGAATGTCTCACCACTCAGTGCAGCTCAAAGGTACCCAGGAACCAGGCTGCTCAGCTTAGGGTCTGGAGTGGTGGAGACAGGTAGAACCTCCACCATGGCCAGCAAGGAGAAGGTGAAGTCCCAGTGGACCTGAGGTAGCTTGTCAGTCCAGGCAACAGATCAGACATCAGAACAGATTCAGAACTGATTCTCTCTGGGTAGGGATTTTTGTAGGGAAGAAACAATCATTTAAGGCAGAATACTAGATTGTTTGAAGGTAAATAATGACTTAAGGAAGTATACCAGAGGTGTTTTGTTTAGATGGACAATAGGAGCTGATCATTCCTGGCGATGGGTGGCATTCCTTTTAGGGAGCTTACAATGCAATCAGGCAGATTCAGTATGTTGGATATCAATTGAAGATCTATTGACTAGAATTGGTCTGATAACTGCTGGGCTGGGTATGTGCAGGCATGAGTTCATTTGTCTCAGGAACAGGGATCCCCCATCATGCAGTGCTTCTCTGCTTTGCCAGTCCCAGAGTTCAGTGTGACTCCTGGCTTGGAACTTGATTCTCCTTCCAGTATGCTAATTCTGGTTCCATCCTTGATGCAAATGAAGTTTGTGCTGTCCATTCAGTGTGCTAATGGTTCACAGCTTCCATGTGGATGAGGCTAGAGGAGTTGGCCTAATTCCAGCACCCTGGTTCAAAAGGGGTTTTAGGTGTGTCTCCCACTGCCTTTCATTGTTTCTGGTTTAAGCAGAGGCTAAAGGTGATGGGGGGGGTGAGTCTCAGTGGCTGGATGCTATGCCCTGATTCTCCAAGAACACAGAGCTACCAAGTAACAGTGTGGGTGTGTGTTATATTTGTTTATATAAGTCTATATATAAGTACTCTTTTACAGATTCTTTTAAGACCTCAGACCTCTTTTTTTTGTCCAGTTTTCTAAAACCTTCCATACATTTTTTTATTGTTCATAAAGATTTTTGTTCCAGGTTTTGGGCAAATCCCCAGGAAATATGAATAAAAAATCTCTTTAATTAAAAAAAGGCATTTTTTCATCCTCAAACAAAGAACAACCAAAGCCTGTTAAAAGTATATTCCAAAAGTTCTGATAATTCACAGTATTTTTGCTCCACAGAATATGTAACAGACAGATATCATATGCTATAAGGAGTTATTAGAGTTACTACTCTCATTCTAATGGTAGAATTGAGTTCAGGTCCTGCAATGGTGAAAACTTGTGAATAAAGCTACTCATGGGAGTTGCCTCGTTTAAACTAGTGTAGATAAAGACATGTAAATTAAGATCAATGTGTAAATGTTTTCAGGGCTAAGATATTCTTTCAAACTACAGAATCGAGGCTGTCCTACGTGACAATGGAAGGTGTTTGACTTTAGATTTCATGGAAATGACAGAGATGAGCAGATAAGGTAGTTTCTCAGTAATCCCTGTGTGACACACTGTACTTTATTTACAATGTTATAGTGTGATATGTGCAATATTCATGCTTCCCTTCCGACTGCAACATAAGACAGGTGTGGTGTTTTTGGAAAGCTCATGACATGATGGTGATTACTGTTATGATAGCATGGTTCCCGCAATGCCATACACATATACAGATAGGAAATTCTGCCATGTCCTGTCCCCCAGTGTGTCCCTCACGTGTCTGGAATAGATGCAGAAAATACTGAACAAAGAGAGGGACCAGAGCTTGCTAGAGCATTCATATAGGAACAACGGGCTTGCGTGAGGGCCTGCGACCACTTTTGTTCAAATGGAAAAAAAATCACATAGTTGCTGGACATGGATGATCAACTTACCCAAAGGGGTGTGGAGGAAACATGATAAAAGAGGTGCCTCTGTCTCAGGCTCTCCCCTGGAATTTACCTTCTATGACACACCAAGGAGATACTCTGCCTATGGGGGATGAGATGAGGTAATGTGATTGTTAAATGCATCACAGACAGCCTGTGTGGTGAGCTGACATCTCAGTCTGACATTTACTGACATGTTAATCTTGGTTCAGGAAGGAAGTCACCAGTTAGCTAATTGTGACCATCTCCTTGGTTCATTTTTAATTTCCTGATTTATTAGTCTGACTTATATTCACTAAAATCTTGCTATGATCCATGTTTGCTTGTTTTATCAAAGAGAAAAACATGCATATGGATTGAGTGTGTGTAGAAACATCACTTGGAGTGACAGAACGGGTGCATGCCAATTTCTTTGACAAATTTAATGGACAAATATAAAAGAATTCTTAGGGTACAGTGTACACCACAGACTGCCTCTAAGACAGCAGTTCCCAGGGTTACATCTGGGGATATTTTGTGGATTAATTTCCTATGAGCATATGGTCAGAAGTGCTCCTTCATTAGGTCAGGGCTCTATAACTCACGGGAGGCTGGACATGGGCTGACCCAGAAGTAGGTGTTTGGCACAGCAAAGCGATATAAATTGGGGCCCCACTGCTGAGGAATGGGGGTGACGCAGCTAAACACCAGGCCATATAGCTAGGGGGAACGTCACATCCAATTTATACTTTGTTATAAATATATGTTATTTATATGTTGTTGTGTCTTTCCCTTCCTCAGGATGATGTACCCAATATCACCATTCTTGGAGCAGGTGGAGGTCTGCAGGCCATGATAGGCCTTGTGGGAACTGTGGAGGAGCTACAGAAGCAGGGTCTCTTGAATACCATCATGTACCTGTGTGGGGTCTAAGGTTCAGCTTGGTAGGCACCTGTCAAGAGAAGCCTGAGTGAACTTATGTCCTTCAGTAAAACTAGTAGCCATGGGAAATATTGCCTTTGTTATTATTAACCAGAGGACACGCATTACCAACAGGAAACTGCTGTCTGTCTGTTTCCTGAGGGGGTGAGGATTTGTGAGTTTCTACACAACAAAGGCAAACCAACTGTTCAAACAAAAACTCAGGCCTAATCTTCTTTCTATCTACATACAAATCATGATAGCTCAGCATTTAGATCCACAATCCCAGGACGCCACATGGGTTGAGAGTGTGGGAGTGAATCACTCCCAGGACTCACCATTCAAGCTGCATTTCTTTGTAGTGTAGATTCAGTCCAGCTGGGCATACACTCTGGAAATCTAATAAAGGTGTCCCAGAGGGCAGCTACCGTTGTCCTCGTGACAGTGAAATTTGTTGGTCATGTTTTCCCACAGTGCATCACAAACAAAGGGCTAATGCCATCATAATTTAGGAGGGTACTGTAAAGTCTGGGAGACGAGCGTCTGAATTTAGCCCCACATAATGGAATGAGGACTCCAAATCCCTATCCTGGGACCCAGAGGTCAACAATTCCAAATTGGGGTTACAAATGAGAGCACACTAGCAAGTCCTGGGTTAACAAAGCCAGAACCTGCTAACCTGAGGCTTGGTCTACACTGCTGGTTTATTTTGGCCTTAGTCGATGGAAGATATGGAAGCTACATAGAGTAGCTTGCTTATTCCCATCAGCTTCCTAACTTCTACTTACGTCAGCATCCCCACTGTGCTGTGCTGTGCTGATGGAATATGCTCTTTGTTCAGCAGTGTTACTCTTTTGTTACATGATTTAATGGCATCTACATCCAGGTCTGATTGTGTGGTCTCCACTGCCACTCAGTCAATCACACATAATTGAGCTTCCATTACTAACAATGCTTCAAGCATTGCAGATGTACCCTGAGTTCTACTAACTGGGGGCTTGCATTGCTGTGTGGATATGACTCTTAGACCTGTCCTTTCTAAAATTTCTACATGAGCAAAACTGGAAGGGGCTCAGCCCTAGTTATAGCTCTTGCAAAGTCATGGTGAATCTCTTGGGCTATGTCCACACATGGACTTTATTTTGAAACAACCATCATTGTTTTGAAATAAAAGTTGACAGGTCCAGATGACGTTTCCTCATTTCCAAAGAAGGAGCTGTCTTATTTTGAAATGAGGAAAATAATTTTGACACAATAAAATTTAGTTTTATATAGAAATGAGGGTTATTTTGAAAATCTGGTTTTGAAATAACCAAATCTGGTTCTGTTATATTGCTATAACCTGCATATCGATGCCACAAAACGATCTTCCTCCCAGGGTGCATAGCACTCTGGGAGGAATTCCCACCCCCCTCAGCACACTGGCCAGGGAGCTGAGGGTAGGTGCAGGGGGGCCAGGAGGGTGGCAGGCCCCAGCCACTGGACCGTGGCCAGGGGAAATGTGGCTACCCCAGCCCCAGGCAAGCTCACCAAGCACCACCACAGGGCTCGGGGGCAACTGCTGGCCCCGCAGAAGCCACGGGTGCTGGCACAGTCCCCCGCCCAGGCTCGGGGGCAGCTGCCAGCCTGGCAGAAACCATGGGCACCCGCTTAGCCCCCCACTGGGGCTCAGGGGCAGCTGCCAGCCCTGCGGATGCTGTGGGTGCTGGTACAGTCCCCCGCCAGGGTTTTGGGCAGCTGCCAGCCCCGCGGAAGCCACAGGGCCAGCAGTTACCCCTGAACCCCAGCAGGGGGCTGACCAGATGTTCATGGCTTCCGCAGGGCCAACAGATGCCGCTGAGCCCTGGCGGGGGACTGTGTGGGCACCCATGGCTTCCGTGGGTCTGACAGCTGCCCCCGAGCCCTGGCGGGGGACTCAGGTGGCACTCGTGGCTTCTGTGGTGCCAGCAGCTGCCCCCAAGCCCCAGTGGGGGGCTCAGGCAGCTGCCGCCACGCATCGGCCAAGCCCACACTGCGGGGCAAAGCTTGGATCTGCAGCTTCTGCCTGCCTGCTGCCACCTCAAGCCGCGACAGTGGGGAGGAGCCGGGGCCATGGCTCTCCCGCCTGCTTGCCCTGCTGTGGTGGCTGGGGGAGGCAAGTGGGCAGTCATGGGGGACTGCAGCTCCCCCATTGGCTTTTCTGGCTCCAACTATAAGCCAAGAGCTGGAGGGGACCACAGGTCCCCAACCCACTTGCCCCGCTGCCTCTTATTTTGAAATAAAGCTTTCCGTGTGGACATAGCCTTCATGTCTGCTGGTATTTCTCTTAAAGCCCAAGCTCCTTCAGTAGTGTGAATTGTAAGTGTCATGACTTATCTACACTTAAAATGCTACAGTGGCACTACTCACTTGTAGCTCTTCAGTTTAGACTTTACTTACACCTCTTGGAGGTGTTCCTCCATCGCATAGTTAATCCAAGTGCTTGAGAGGTGGTAGCAAAGTAAACAGAAGAATCCTTTTACCAATCTAGTGCTGCTAACATAGGCAACGTCTACACTGGCGGGTTCAATTAGGTTGACTTAACAAGGTCAATTTTAAGTCAACTTAACAAAGTAAACTTAAAAGTTAAGTTGACTTTACAAAGTCTACCTCAAGGCTACATACTCACTGGAGGGCTCTGTTAAGTCTGCTTTACTAAGTCGACTTAACAGAGCCTACAATGTGATGATCCCATCTAGAACACATTTAGTCAACTTAATAAAGTCGACATTAAAGCTTAAGTTGACTTTAAGGGCTGGAGTTATTAATTTGGCTTAAGAAAGTGCTTAAGTTGACATAATAAAAGCCAAATATCGACATGGCTTTCCTTAAGTCGAATTAAGGGAGGTTAAGTTGCCTTAAGACTCCGGTGTAGATACACTCATAGGGACTTAAATCAGTTTATTTATGCTGCCAACCAATGTGACTTTTTCAAACCATTGAGCAAAACCATTATGCTGACCTAAATGTATGGTAAACCAGGTCACTAGCTTTCAGCATATTATGAAGTGTGAGTGTCTGGTCCTGGTAGCTGTGGAGAAAAGCTCTGAAGTGTGAAACCTATTGGCTCAAATGCCAGAAGGCAGATAAAAATAACTTTGTGTTTTAACCAAAAACAATAGTTTTTAAGCCAATCTTGGGGTTTCCTGTGACCTGACTTATGATTCTGGCATAAGTGCTGGAAGAAGAATACCTGAATTATGACTGTTCCTTAGTGGTGTCTCTCCAGTTGAGATGCTATTATATTTATTGTCATTAAAGAGGGGCAGACAGTGTGCAAATATTTCCTCTGTGGGAATAGTTTGAAATAGGTGTAACTGGGGGTCATTAAACAGGAACAAGTAACAGGCTGTAACACAAGGTGGGGACATCCATTTGGAAAAAAGCCACCAATCACTGTAAAATAAGATGGTGAGTTTGTGTCTCAGTGGAAAGGGAGATAGTGTCCTCCAAAATATCCAGTTGATCTAACAGGGCCACACACACTGACAGTTTTATTCACAGCTAGTAGTAATTGACAGAGGAACCTAATGGAGCAAAGCACTCAGTTTTGATGCAATTCAACAGGGACAGACACCACTGAGAATTATCTCAGGTACTTAATCTATCCCCTACTATTGTAATATCTGATTATGTAATGTTTATTTCCACAGCACCTGTGAAGTAGGGAAATGCCAGCATCCCCATTTTCCTTGGTGTAACCAGAGCTTATGGAGAATAACTGATTTGGATACAGTCTGTGGGGGAGAAAGGAGCTCAATCTACATTTCTTAAGGTTGAGAGTAATGCCTGTCATAACCACTGAACCATCTTCCCCCTCATGACTTTGCAGTTTCCAACCTGTAAGTACAAATACTACTACTGAGATCAATAAAAGGGCAGCAAAGTCATGATGGACTTGGCAGATAAGAGGAGATTGCAAATGTAGTGGATGTACTCAGATGCCTAAACTGTGTGCCACGGACCCTGTATTTTGCTAATAAAGATTTCTGTTTTCTTGACCTGATAAGGTGCTGTAGCTTCAGAGCAGGAGTTTAATTTTCTCTTTGGTTATGTAGTGGTTTTCCACAGCATCAAGCCAGCCACGGAATCCCTACAGATTAAAAATATGTTGCAATGATAGAAAGAAAAAAACAAAACAAACACAACCACCACACACACCTCTGCAGAGTGTAAAAAGGCTGATGAAACTAATCCATTTCCCATTCCGCTTGTCATGTGTGTTTCATTTGTGCAATAGGTGTATGTCCTCTCTCTACAAAAATAGGTAGCTGGGCAGACAAATTACAGGCTTTGGAGGAACATACCCATGATACTCTTGCTAATTCCACTTGGAGCCTCGCAAAGGCAACAAAAATGCTAGTTGAGGGCAGCCAAGGATGAAAACTACTCCCTGACTGAGTTCTGGGCTTACACTGCTGTTTATGGAATGTTACATGAGGTAGGTGAAAAACTGTCCCTTTTATAACAATCTGAGGTACTTGTCTCACCTCCGTCATCACAGAATGTGGGCACTTTGTGATCTTTTAGTGTATTTATTGTCAGATCATCTCTGAGAGGTTGGGAACTTTGCAAGGGAGGAAAATAAGGCACAGAGCATGAGGGCCAGATTTTTAAAGCTAGCACCTCATAGGATGAGCACATAGGCACAAGGCACCCATTGATTTCAATGGGATTTAGGCACCTAGAAGCCTTGCAAATCTACTAGGTGCCTAAATGACTTTAGAAATGCTTGTAATGACCTTGCTCAAAGTCACCCAAGTTATATCTACTCTGCTCTGTAACTCTGGTTTTGTTGGACCAGCCTGCTATATCTTACATGTCCAAGCCTGTGCTGCATTGTTTATGCTATGCTGGATGCCAGGGCTGCAAGGATACGTCTACGCTGGGACTTACTTTTCTGAACTTAAAATAGTGTAGTTGTATTAATTTGGCCTGGCGGTGTCGGGGGAGCAGCCTGGGCTGCGGGCTGAGCCCGGCACCCCCAACCCGCTGGCAGTGTTGGGGGTGCAGCCCGGGCTGCGGGCTAAGCCGCCTGGCAGGGGCTCACCCCCGACTCCGCCGGAGCCTGCAGCCCCGTTTCCGGGGCTGCAGCCCACTTTCTGGGCTGCAGGGTGAGCCGCAGCATGCAGCTCACCCCCAGGGGGCTGCAGCCCCCTGCAGCAGGTAAGGAAATAGCAGGTTCACCGTGTGAACCTGCTATTTTGATTCCCACTTTTTTCCTTATTTCGAATTAACATTTTGTTAATTCAAAATAAGTTGTTTCAAAATAAGTGTTATTTCGATATACGGTTGTTTCGAAACAACCTTATCGAAATAACCCGCTGTGTGAGAATACAGCCAGAGAGTGTTAGAATAATGATTTAAAATTAAGGGTGTCTTTGTCTGAACCTACAAAATCATGTCTCCACAGCTGGATAACAGTTACTTGTCTGATCAGAGGAGTGCTTCTGAGAGTGGAAATAAGCCCTACCCCCTATATGCTGCAGTGGTTGAGCAAAGTTTTGCAGAGTAGATGAATACTCTTAAGGTAAAAAACAAACAAATGTCCAGGTCATCTCAGTATAAAACAGCCTGTCTCTTATTCAGTGCACGTGAAAACCCTCAAGGCAGCAGAGACATAGATCTTCTTTACAACTGGTTCAAAAAAATAGGATGTTAAATCTTTTTTCATTTGTCAAGAGTTTTTCTTAGGGAGTTCTGCATATTGTATGAGACTTTCTGCAGTTCTATTTTTTTTTCCTTAGAAATTTTGTAAAATTCTATTTTAATTTTCTTTTCTCTTGCAAAACCTTAATTTTTAGTAATTTAAAACAAACGAATTTAAATAAATCAATACCAGTTTTGCTTAAATTTTCAATAAAAACTATGACAGAAAATTTTCACAAAACACAGAAATGTCAAGCGACATCTCCTGCTATCAGTAAGATATATATATTTTAAAGGGTGTATTTCATGCAAAAGCTTTTTCTGAAAAAGAAATAGTGAACTAAGGCTATGTCCACATTGTGGGCTCTGTGATGATTGATACAGAAGGATCAATTGACTGGGTCATGTAAACCTGCTCAGTAAATCCTAGGAAGAATCTCTGGTTGATGCTGGTAATCTACCTCCCTGAAAGGAGTACGTCTATGCTGAACGGGGGGCATTTCCCATCAACACAGTACAATGATGAAGCCATGGTACTTCAGATAAATGCATCAATGGGAGATACACAAGATATGCATGGTAGACAGGAGATAAGTAAGCTACATAATGCCTCCTAATGACCACCAGCGGCAGTGTAGATCTAGCCTCAATCTTGTTTTCATTTTCCATTTCTTCGCTGATTATTTTATTAATTTTTAGATATAGCAATATAAAACCATGCTTATTCAAGCATCTGCAAAGATAATGTCATTAGTAACACAATGAAATTCCAGCAGCATAAAAAGTAATTTTACAAAAATTCATCAGCCATCTCTCCATTCATTTTAGATTTGGCTAGAGCTGGTCAAAAATATGTTAACAAAATCAAAACTTCCTATGATAGTGTCTCAGTTTTGGGAAAAAAGAAAAAAAAACACCTTTCTAAGTTCAAGATAAAATGTTACTTCAAAATGCATTTTTACTTTCAATTTTATAAATAACACATAAACATAAAATTAAAAGTCAAGATCAAAATAAACTTCTTTGAATGACCCTATCAAAATAGATTTGAACATTTATTTTTTGCAGTAAATTAAATTTTGTCCTTTTCTTGTTTTCATTCCAATTAAGCAGAGAAACAGATTTTAGAATTGTGGAATTTCCTTCTAAATGGGAAATACAGCTTCTTCAATCATAGAAATCACCAGCATTTCTCCAGGATTTAGATGGGGTTTAGGACCATATGGTGATGATAGATTAGCAGTATTTTTTGTCAAAAAAGGGCCATTGTCCAAGCATAAGATAAGTACCATTTTCCTCTCTATCTGGAGAAACAAGGTAACTGCTGGGAATCGGCAGACCTGTGCTTATGACCAGTCACAGGGTGCTGGCTGCTCAAAGCATTCACCCATGACTGAGATCATTCCAGCTCCTGCCCAGTTCCAAGACTATATTTGCCCTGTCTGGCTCCAGGTACCCAACTTTCATTCCTGACCTCTGGCTCCACTTCTGACCCTTGGCTCCCGTTCCTGGCTACTACTCCAACCACTAGATAGGATTGCTAATCTAATCAATAGACATGACCACGATATCCTCATCACTGAAAGGTACCCAATTCTATGCAACGAGAATGAGATTTACTTATGTCGCATGCTTAAATGATTCATAATAACCACAGGAGACAGGGCTGACTTTCAAAGGTGGGTAGGTGTCTAAAGAGACAGAAAAATGCTCCGCATGATTTTTCAAAAGAGCCCAGGACCTAGACTGTAAAGAGTAGGTGGGCACTACTGCACTCAGTCCTTAATAGATTTTGGCGCCTATATCTCAAGCTTTGAAATGGATTTTGGATTTTTTTTTTTTTTTGGTGTTACAAGCCATTTGACAGACCAATGTCCTAAATCAGCTACATGTAGTAATGCTGACCACAACACCACCAAATACATTAATAATCTGGCTCTAGATGTCCAGCTCCTATTAACTCTACGTGTCTATCAGTATCCTTAGGCAACAAGGACCATAGTCCAAGTATAGAATCAGTTCAATTTCCTGGGGAAAAGCACAGTTTATGGCTATGCCAACATCAATCAAGGAGGTGATATTACCTTTCACCAGCTCAGTGGAGTCAATAGCATCTAATGGAATATATTCAAAAATAAAGTTTTAATACTAAGTTTAGATTCTGCACATCCCCAGTGACATGTGAATAAAATTTAATGAACAATATTCACTGTAGCTACACCTTGAGAAAATGCCTATACCTCTGACCATTGTACAGTAAACCAACTGTCCCACTCCACATCCTCTGCTATCCCTAGTGCCATTGTACTCCACAATTCACCAATTTCTTATCCTTAATCCTTAGTCCACTGCCCATTGGAGAGTATAATCACCACATTCTCGTTCCTGACCATTTGCCTCCCTCCATGGGGAATCATTATAGGCATCGCTGGCAGCAACACTTACAGTTAAAGTTGTATCATACTTCTCACTAAAGGGAGGTATGAGATGTTAGCATGGTATTAAGTACATAATACTTTGGCTTGGCAGTATTAGGTTTTTATTTGTCAATAAGTGGGGATATCATCCTATGCATGGAAACCCATGCAAACATATTTCCACTGAGAATCAAAAGAAGAAAAATGCCTCTTGGGAATTTAAAGTCTAAATTCAGTGACTTAGACTATTGAATTGGGGTCATTATGAAATAGACTAGTGACAGAACATGAAAGCCAGGCATGATTTGTTGACTGAACAATTTTTAGCTGGTATATCTGTACATGTGATGTTCACAGTTTCTGTTTAATGGCTTGCAAAATGGTATATACCTTTTTAACACTCAAAGTTCAGTGAGTGACTAGACAATCATTTGATTCTATCCACACTTGTCAGCAACTCTGAAGATTTAAAGCAATAAAAATTGTAAAAGACACAAAGTCATTATAATGTAATTTGGAAATTTAAAATAATAAAAAACAGAAAAATACACAAAATAAATATTGATAGTGCTCATGAAAATTTAAAAAAAATCAAAAAACCCCAAATTTTCTTCAAAATATAGGTGTGCTAATAGGGAACACAGACGTTTCCAGTAAGTTTCTGCGTTTTGTATTTGGCCAATTCAGCTGATCAGGAAGTCACACCTGCTACACCACCCTGGAAATCAGATAACGCTGATTTGAAGGAAGGGCCCTCTCTTCAAACCAGCATACTGTTTTTGCTAGGAATAGAGAAGGCAAACATAGATGAAGAAGTTATTTTAGGTAACTTGCTTATCTGTGTTGGAATGTCACCAGGCAGTTTAGCCCTGCCCACAGATTCCAAAACATCAGAAGTGGTCACAATCAAAATGAGATTTGCCCTCAAAATAATAATTGAGTTAATCTAAATATTTTGATCAGTATAGAATTGGTTTTAGATATTTAAGTGTCCTCTGTAGGAATCCCAGTCTAACATGGAAGAAAACTCCAGCACTGGGAGCACTCTTAGCCCATCTTTGAAAATCCATACAGAATTTGCTGAGGTATGGATGCATTGGGGTACAGAAAAGGATGTCAATAGGAGGGATAATGGGAAAACATAGAATGGAATATATAAAGTGGTGGCTGAGACTGAGGCTTTAGAAAGCAAGAATAAGAAAACTAGACTATTGCAAGTAATGGGCATGATAGGGTAGTGACTCAGACAACATGCTGCAAACTTAGCAGGGCAAATAATGGAAACAAACAAAACAAAATAGGAAGAGTTAAAAGACACAGAGAAGCAAGAAAGTCCTAGAAAGTGTCTTCTCTCTTATGTGGACACTAACAATCCTGAGACTGTACACAGTAGCGTAAGCACAGAAACAAAATACAAAATTGGAAAGAGCTATAGAGGATCTAGAAAAAAAAGAGGAATTCTCTTCCATATTATATATCTTGCAGGGTTACAGCAGACTTGGGTTATTTATATAGCATCTGAAGAATTGAGAAGGAAATGGATAAAGGTAGCTGCAGCAAAATTTAAAAAAATAAACATGGAATATAGGATGATTTGGACTCGATGATCTCATGAGGTCCCTTCCAACCCTATGGTCCTGTTCTATTCTATTTGTATAGGTGTTGCAGTGTGGAGTAACCCAGACCAAGCAGTCCAGGGGCAGGGACAACCTCATTACAATTACAGCTAAGCCAGGTGTGATGAAGTAAGAAAACCTCTTGGGCTACTGTGGTTCTTCTTTTCTATTCCTGTTCTTTGGTAATGGTATTTTGGTGATGGGACACAGGGCAATAACTATAGGTGCCACTATGGGGGAAGAGGCTTTAGTACAACCTTACCTGGATGTAGAGCAGAACAAAGGGAGAAGAGGGGGGGAGAAGGAAGATGGAGTTCAGAGAGGCAGGATCTCTGGGGCTCATCCTGGGGGTTTACTGCTAGACCTCCTGGTTGATCTGAGAGCCAACTGTCCTAACTGCTGTGCAAACTGGATTGCTAATAAACCCTCTGACTTCTACACTGGCTGAGCATCACTGCTGATTGAGACTGTTGGGACCCTCATGGAAGGTGGACCCCCCCCCAAAAGGAAACCAGAAAGAGCAAGGGTCGGACGCTCTGAGCCTGGATTTGGGAGCTGGCTGCAGGTAGTGTAGAGACACAGGTGCTGGACGGGAGAAAGCTCCACTGTAGCAGAGTCCTGATTGCCTGTGAACAGAGGGGATCTCAGCGTGCGGTCTTGGTCTCCATGACACCAGGTTACAGTAAAACCTGAACTGAGACCAAAGACAGGTGTCTGTCACAACAGGAAAAGTAAATACACTGGATGGGGAAGTAGACATTAGACTGGTAAATCAGATGAATGAAAAATGGAACAGTTTACAGAGAGCTTGAGGAGGCATGACCTGTAACTTGATCATAGGGGAGTGCACGAAAAAAGAATTTAAAGGTGAAGACTCAGAAGTAAGTGTGTTAATATCTAGAACTACTGCATATATGTATGGAGCTGCCCAGAAAGAATTAATTGTGCCAAAGAAGGGAAATTCTGCAATCTATTTGGCATGCAGATAGAAGCAACTGTAGCCCTTGACTTTACCTAAATATAGCTTGCATGCATATCTTTCTCTCTATCTGTGTATCTTTCATCTTTATCTGTATATCTTACCCTTGACACCACAAAACCTGTCTATAAGTAAAGGAAAAAGGTGAAGGAGAATATTCTAGTAGTGAAAATGCGTCAGTTAAATGCATGAACCCCTGAGCCAATGACCTAAAGGCATCCTGACAATTTTAAGGTCAAGACCCTCATTTGGGTAAGGAAGAATGAGATAGTTTAGTTTATTTTTAGAGAGGTATAAAGGTATAGAGCTTGTTATGAGTAAGAAAAAGTATTTAAGGCCTTAGGATTTGGGAGGGAATTTGAAGCTTCCATTTCCTAAAACCTGAGCTCAACTTTCTCGAGAAATCTTCACAGACCCACAAACTTATTTGCTCTTAGATAGTTTTTATTGTTTTTTCGTAGTTCAGTATATCAGGGTTCAGAGGCTCTGCACACCAGTTGAAGTCTGCACTTCCTTACTTCAGGGGAGTGTAAGTATAAGCATCTGTGATCTGTGAGCTATTTTATAGAAATCATAACTTGTTATGGCCTATTATCAACTGTACAAGATTTTCTAGATGCATTGACATACACTGTTATTTAATTGTAGGTTTATTAATTAGTATTCTTAGCAATTATATGTTTTATTATATTAGCAGTAAAAAATCATCATAAAATAACTTAAAATCTGCATACCACTGATCGTCCCCTGGGGAAGTCTGTAGTAAATTGGCCTTAATCTTGATTTATCTGTGGTCAGGTTTGGGTTGGAGCCCTCATTTTTCAAATCAGCTTGATAAAATCCATAATAGCTATTCAAAATTTCAAAGTAACCAGAATTTTACTACACAACAGACACTGAGGGGAACAAACTCAGTTTTTGCAAGAGCAGTTAGCAATCCCTTCTCACCTCAGGACCAGGATAAAAACCATAAGTATGGGTTCCCAGCCACATTTTTAAAACATAGAGACTCGCTCTGAGCTAATAGTATGACTGATTTTCCCAAGTATTTTAACCAATTACATTTTACATATCACCTCTCAGTTTGCTAAATTTGGCACTGCTAGTCTGTACTTTAAAAATAATCTCTTTTGGCTAAGGTCTCTCTTCCTAGGTTGCTTTTCCTCTCCTCTCCTTTCCTCATTTCTTCTGTTCTTTTATTTAAAAAAAATTAAAAATAACACTTATTACAGAATCCTCCATTGCTGAAAAAGATGAAGCTACTGAGTGGGGGGGGGGGAGGAAAAGAAAAAAAACCAAACAAGAAAATAGAAAACCTAGTAAAAATAGTTTAAATGACTTCAGTAAATGTATTACCGGTATTTTAACTCTTCAAGGCTATGTCTATACTACAAAAGCTATGCTGACTTAATAAATTCAACTTTAATGGTCACATTGTGTTAAGTTGACATAATAATTCAACTTAACACTTGAAGTTGACTTTAAGGATAGGAATTAAGTCAACTTAAGAAAGTTCTTAAGTCAACTTAATGGACTTCATATGTGGCCAGGACTTTGCTTAAATTGACTTAAGCCTCCTTAAATAGACTTAAGATCATAGTGTAGACATAGCCCGTGTGTGCAGCAACTGAAACAGAAATGTTCACTCTGCTTCTAATGCTAATTACTGAAAAATATTTGACATATTGGCTTTTCATATTTCAGTTTAATACTATTTTCAGAAAGACTTGTAAGTTTGTTTTGAATGTCATATAGGTTGCACCATATGATATGTTGTGTGTATCATGTAGTAACTTTTTTGAAGAGGGAGGCATCATAATGTTTGATGCAACAAACATCTTTTTAATATCTTTTCTCAATATAAGTTGCATCACACTCTTTTAATATTATGCCTATGGTATAATCATCATAATGACAATGAGGTTTTTCTGCAAATTTTCTATCTATCTATCTATCTATCTACACCTCAAGAAATCATACAGTTGCAAACAAAAATAACTCTCTTCTATTTATCACCAAAGTTATTTATTTAAGCCTCTATGAGTAATTCTACAGAAGTCAACAAGCTACTAAGGATTCCTCATAATATTGTTTACCTTGAATGCCATGATCAATAGGCTGAGATCCCAGATGTTAAAATATCCTACCAGTCTGTGAATGGCCTTGCAAGTAATCTATATTGAATAATATCTTTAGCATCCACTATGGCTGTCGTTTCTTAGGACAACTTCCCTGCAGACCCTTCCATCCTTTCCTGATTAGTTCTTTTCCAGGTGAGCTGTAGTCACCAAAAACATCACATAAAGGTCTACACAATCCACAATATGTTTGAAGAATAGGATGGGCCCATTTAATCTGACCATCATAACACAGTGAAATGAATGCATCCAGTGATCCCTGTGTCCATTGCAGTAAATTATGGCCAAACTTGAATGTGTCATTCAGAACACTACCCAAACATGGCTCGGGATGGTGTTTTAAAGAGACTTGGAGGCAATTAGTTCCTGATTCTGACTGAATCTCAGTGGCATTTGGTCAGCTAACTGGCGGGGATGCTAGAACTCCAGGAAAGGGAGAACATGGCACATCATTCATCAAGATGAAGATCATTGCCTAAAAGAAGCCTCAGAACAGCTATGGTATAAATGCCCAAGCACACATCACCTGGAGAGTATATGCTGGCAACTTGTCTGTAAAAAAAAAAAAAAGACATCAAGATTGCTATAACACATTTCAGGATCATGGTTTAAGGCTGGGAAATTATAGCCTGAAAACTACTAAGGCTGGTGGGATTTGGGATTTTTATATTTTGCCTTTTGTTCTTTTCTAGGGTATAATATAATTCAGTTTCTCTGAACATGAATTCCCGGTGTGACACTGTGACCGAAAGGGCTAAAGTGATCCTGAGGTGCATAAACAGAGGAATCTTGAATAGGAGTGGAGGGGTTATCTTACATCTGTAGTTAGTACTGTTGTGACCACTGCTGAAATATGGTGTTCAGTTCTGGTGCCCACAATTCAAGGGCGTTGTTAGTAAATTGCAGAGGGTTCAGTGAAGAGCCTCAAAAAATTATTAAAGGATTGGAAATGATGATTTATAGTAACAGAATTGAGGCACACAATTTGGTAAGCTTAACAAAGACACTTTTAAGGTATGCCTAGATTTCAGCCTGTAAGTAACAACATGGGGAACCAAACTTTGATGCTTCAGTTTTTAGTCTAACAGAAAAAGACCGCATAAAATGTAGCGACTGGAAGTTGAAGTTAGACAAATTCAGAGCAGAAGGATGGCACATATTTCTTAAAAAAAAAAAAAAAAAAAAATTAGAACAATTAGCCAGTTGACTAATTCATCAAGGTGTTAAGGTTTGATGAGCTGCACACTGGAATTCTCAAAGAGCTGACCAGGGCTAGATTAAGACCCTTATAGGCCCAGGGGTGTAAGGTTCCTTGGAGCCCTTGAACAGCCACCGGCCAGCCTGTGGGCATGGAGAGAGAGGTCTCTCTCACCTAGGGAGCCATACTTACATTGGAACCCCACCGTAGGCAGCAGAATACCATGGAAGAAGTCTGTGGGCCCATGTTCCACTCTCCCTCTGGTGTGAGGGTGGTGAGGCAGCCATGACAGGCACTATGTGGCTTCTTCCTATGCCCAGGACATGGTTGGAGCAAACCCTGGATGTCAGTGAGCTCTGACAGCCTGGGCAGTGAAAAATACTGCTCTCACATTTCCCACCAGCATCCTTATACCTCCCTACATCCCTATCCCTCCCTACATCCCTCCTTTTCTCATACTGTCCCTCCAAGTCACATCTGCTTCTGTTCCACCAGTCCCTAACCTCTGTATTCCCTGATTCTTCTGCATTGCCTCATCCACCTTCCTGCCATGTACTGCCCCTTCCACCCTTCCTATCCTCTCCTGCTTCCTTCATCTCCCTACTCCACTTCTGGCCTCTCATCCCCATTCCCTTCCCTGTCCCAGTCCCCTCCTTCCTTCTACACCCACCTGGGGACTCTGGCTCCCAGGAGGCTGTGCCTACTGGCAGCAGCTGTGGGGGGAATTTCAGTCAGATAAGTTGCGAACACCCTGGAGTCCATCTCCCTGCTGCTGCAGGGTGTGACTAGGAGGCTACGCTACCTGGAGTAAAGAGTTTGGAACGTCTGTCATACATTGCCTCCAAGCATTGCCTCCCTGAAAGCAGGAACAGCTGGCTATAGCTGTAGTTGTGAGGGCTGCCCTTAGCCCAGGGCACTGGGCTTCAGCCTCTAAAGCTCCTCCATTAATCTGTCCCTGGATCTGATATAGGAGAGTCTGAGCCATTGCCTATTATTTTTGAAAAATCATGGAAGACTAGTGAGATTCCAGAGGACTGGAAAGAGAAAATAGAGTGTCCATCTATAAAAAGGACAACCTAGGGAATTATAGACCAGTCTGCTTAATCTCTGTAAACATAATGTAGCAAATAATTGACAAATCAATTAACAAACATCTAAAATATAATAAGGTGCTAAGTGATATTCGGCTTGGATTTGTCAAGAACAGATTATGCCAAACCAGCCTGATAGCTTTCTATGATGGGGTAACAAGCCTGTGGGTAGAAAGGAAACAATAGATGTAGTGTATCTATATTTGGGTAAGGCTTTTGATATGGTCTTGCATCTCTTTCCCATTAATAAACTAGAGAAGTACAATCTTGAGAGACTGACTGTAAGAAGAAAGAGTAACTGGTTAGATAACTGCTCTCAGAAAGTAGTTATCAATGATACATAGTCATGCTGGAGAAGCATAAAAAACCAAGTACCACAGGGTTCAGTTCTGGATATGGTTCGGTTCGATATTTTCATCACCAATTTACATGATGGCATAAAGAGTACACTTATAAAGTTTGCAGATGCTACTAGACTGGGACGGATTGTAGTGCCCTGGAGGATAGAATCACAATTCAAATTGATTTTGATAAACTTGTGAAATGGTCTGTGGTAAATAGAATGAAATTCAATAGAGACAAGTGCAAAATACTTCAAAAGAACAATACATTGCACTCCTACAAAACAGGCAGTGACTGGCTGAGAAGGAGCCTTGGTGTCATAATGGATCACCAGCTAAATATCAGTCAACAGTGTAATGCTGTTGCAAAGAAAGCAAACACCATTCTAGCATGCATTAACAGGAGTATAGTAAGTAAGACATGAGAGGTAATTTTTCTGTTCTACTGTGTACTGATTAGGCCTCAATTGAAGCATTGTATCCAGTTCTGGGTGCCCATTTTAGGAAAGATGGAAAATTGGAAAAAGTCCAGAGAAGAGCAACTTGAGTGATTAGGGGTCTGGAACACTTAACTTTTGAGCAAAGTTTAAAAGAGCTGTGCATGTTTAGTCTGGAAAAGAGAAGACTGAGAGGGGACATGATAATAATTTCTAAGTATCTTGGAGGTTGTCATGAGGAGGAGGAAGAAAAACTGTTCTTCATAACTGCCAATTATAAGACAAGAAGCAAGGGCTTAAATTAATGTAAGGGTGGTTTAGGTTGGACATTAGGAAAAACAGTTCTTAACAGTCAAGGTGATTAATCACTGGAATAAATTGCCTAAGCAGATTATGGAATCACCTTCATTGGAAGTTTTTTAAGAGACATTAGATACACACCTGTCAAGGATGATTTAAAAGGGTACTTGGTCCTGCCATGAGTGCAGGGGACTGGACTCGATGACCTGTCATGGTCCCTTCAAGTTCCTATGATACTACTATTCTATGATTCTATTCACTGTACTTCTCTTAGGAAAGAGAAATCAAAGGCACAGCTGTTACACTTATAAGTGAAATAAACAACAAGACCTTATTCAGGGTAACAAAGCAGCACTCCACATTTATTGTGAATACACAATTTCAAAAGCATTTGTCTACATTCACACAGTTCTGCAGGTGAATTACAATTCCCAGCCTCTCAGTTGTTTGAACTAATGCCCTGCCAAGGTTGACGACACATGAAGATGGAACCATGATCAATCAGATGCAAACCTGATGCTTCTGGATGTTTGCAGACTGAAGTCAAAGACCTCATCTTTTCACCCCATCTTTACTGTAAGCAGCTGGTGTTCAGGTTTATGAATTCTGCTGTGACAAGCTGCTTTCTCATGATAGTGTGGTTGTTAACCACTCAGAGCATTGCAAACATGACATCCCCTTTTTATCTTCTTCATTTCTTTTCACACTCTAACGGATATGTCTACATTAGAGAGCATTTTTTAAAAAAAGTAATTTTGAAAAAAAATATTTCAAAATATATTCAAAATAGTTATCTTGACATAACTATTTTTTCAAAATGCTATTTTGGGATACTGGTCTAGGGATTGGCTTGTTGCCCTCAAATGCCATGGCTTTTTATTTATGTATTTATTTTCATAAATGAAAGTCTATACCTGACTTTCTTTTTCAAGAAAAAAGCAAGGCAACAGAAAAGATAGGCAGGCTTAAAAAAAAAAAAAAAGCCTTTCCTGCATCTGGCAATGGTCTTTTCAAAAAAACTACCTAAAAAAAACAAAACCCTTTTTTTTTTAAATATGACGAAGTTTAGTGTTCCTGAAAAAGCATGCCACTATTTTGAGATACCGGTGCAGTTTTTTGAAAAAGCTAGATCCGCCAGGTTTTTTTGAAATAAAAAGCGTTTTTCTGAAATAGCTTTTTCGAAAAAGCCTTCCTATCTATTCCATTTAGTTGCCTTTTTTTTTTAAGACAGTCCAGTGTAGACTTTCAGCTTTGGGAATAGAAAAAACAAAGCCTCAGTATTTTAGGATAATAAGTTGTCCCCAGACTGTTCTCCTGAAATGGTATTTTTGAAAAAAAGTTATATTGAGATAATTATTTTGAATATATTTCAAAATATTTTTTGAAATTAGTGTTTTTTTAAATGCTCCCCAATGTAGATGCACCCAGCTTGCTTCTGCCCCTTCATTCAATCCCTGGACATATGCTTTGTCCACATACAAGCCCTTCTTTCGAAACAAGGCGTTTCAAAACAAGCTGTTTCGAAATAAAGGCCTTATTTCGAAATGCCTTATTTCAAAGTAACAAAAAGCTATTTCAAAATAGGAAAGGGGAGGGGTAGGGAGGCCCTGTGCTGGGCTAAGGAGGCCCCTCCCCCGGGCTTCCCCTGCCCTCCATGGCTCCTACTGGGCGTGGGGGGGCAGGAGCCGTAGGGGGAGGGGAAGCCCCCCCACACCCAGCAAGAGCTGCGGGGGGGGCAGGAGAAGCCTGGGGACGGGGCTTGGGAGCAGCCCCAGCTGGCTTCCCCTCCTTCCTCTTGCTGGGGGTAGGAGGGCGAAGGGGGCTGAGGCTCCCGTCCCCCCCTGCTCCCAGCAAGGGGAATCGGGGGGGAAGCCGGCTGGCACACCCTCCGACCCCCGCACCCCACTCAGCACCCTGGCCAGGGTGCTGATCCCTGGCCAAGGTGCTGAGGGGGGGTGGGACCTTCCCCCCAGGGTGCTGTTGTTTCAAAATAACATGTCCAAATGGCTTATTTTGAAACAACTGGTTTCGAAATAACCCTCCTTTCGAAAGCAAAAATAGAAGGGTTTAATAGACACAGCACAGAAAGTTCTTAGGGCCATGAAGCTTGAACAGTCTTAGTCCAGTCCAGCTGGACATGTTCCAGTCCAGATAGGCTTAGGCTTTTCTTACCTCCCAGTCCAGGATCCCTCTCCTTCCAGCTGATCACCCTTTATCCTCTTCCCACAAAAACTTCTTTTCTGGCCTCTTCTCTTATCTCCTAGGTAAAACAGATCTCTTGTCCCCCTTGCACTCACTCATTAAACAAGCAAAACACAGGGGAACTGAGACGCACACCCTTTTCATAAAACCATGAAGAATGTTAGACAAATCCCTCACTCTATCACAGCTAAGGGAGAGGAACTAGGCCAGAATCTGGCCTTCACATTTCTTCCTGTCACTGGGTTTATCCAGAGATGGCTTCCAGCTCTGATCTCTTCAGAGGAGGATGAGAGAAGAGCTGAGTGGAGAAGGAAATGATCATAAGGCAGCAGAGTGCATGCAGGAGACATGTCCCTGTTCAGCTGTTAAGGAAGAAAAGCTCGTCAGCCCATCACTTCAACCCTGTGTCTGGCCTGTCAATGCGCCTTTTCAATGAGCGGCTCTCTTGAGCTGCTCCATCGCACCTGGGGCAAAGCCCCATTGGTTTGCCGTAGTTATGGCTCTGGCTGTTCCCTCTCTGTGCTGATGGGCTGGGGGCACCCAACTGCCACGGGTAGGGAGTGCAACACTCTCCCTTCTTTAAGGCGGTTCACAGTGAGGCCTGACTGACATGACTAGTGGATTGACAAGGTCAGCACCCTATGGCTGACAACAGCAGCATCCCTGCACACACCCATGTACTGAATGGAAGCAGTTCTCAGAGTCAGATATTGGGATGCAGTGGCACCACTATGTGTGGGACTGGGGAACCCATATAAGGGTCTGAGGGTAAGGGTTCATGGCTACTGGCAGACGTGCAGAGAAAGGATGGAGGGCACCAATGCTGGGCTACCAGGGCGTTGAGAGTTGAGATTTAGAGCCACCTGCAAACTAGGGGAAGGCCTGGGATTTCCTAGCAGGTGCTATGGTTTGGAATAATGATCACTGGTGGGCTTGTTTAAAGTTCACAGCTTAGTCAGCATATCTGTCCTTCATCTCCCTCTCAACCCAGACAACAGTTATTTGCTTTTACCCCCCAGTTCTTTGGAACTGCTCTTTCCTCCCAAATCTTAGGAACTGGTCATGACCGTCATTGTGTGCTGAATGACACATCCCACATCTCCCTGACTCCCTGCCCAACCAAGCTCCATATAATGGACATCAGATTGGGAGGAGGCTAAGCCATTCTTATTGCAGCAGAAATCTGGACCCAGCTCTCTGAAAGGACCCCTAGCCCCACAGCAAGGTGACTTGATGATCTAGCTGAGGTGAGGTGCTGAAGCACCTCCGATATTCAGCTTTAGGCCAGCTCATTTTCCTCTGAAAACAAGTGGCCAAAGCTGGAGTAGACAGCAATAATGACTCATGGCCTCTATCCCCAGGTCTCAGAGGGTAATGTCTAGTCATTAGAGAAGAATGGGGGCGAGACACAGAAAAAAATATGCCACTTAAAGATTTGAGCAGGGGCTCAGCAGACCCCACTGTGGATCCTCTGGGCACCAGAGCAGGAGTTCCCAGCAGCTTAGATCTTACCTCTGAGCTGAAGAATTTCAATATGCGTGAGCAGAGGTGAATCAGTTTATGAAGAGAAGGAGTGCCAATTGGCTGCTCTTTTTAAAATGGCTCTTTAAAGGGGAGTAAAACAAAAAAGCTGAATTCAGAAGACACAACTGTCATTTAGCAACATTTTCAGACTCCAGTGCTGTGCAAAACTGGGATGATCATCTGACTAAGGCAACTCGAGTCTCCCACAGGACACTTAGAATCCATTGGAAGCAAACACATGAGCTGCTGTTGCAGGAGGACATTTCCTGGGATTCAGAAAGGGAACTAAGGAAGTTAGGGGATGCCTTCTAGGATTTAGGTACCTAATTTTGGAAGGCTCCTTTCAAAATCCCATCTCAACAGCCGCAGAAGTAACTGGGGATCAGCTACTAGAGAGACAAGTAGCATGCATGAAGGCATGGGTGAGAAACTGGTTCTAAGTGGGTGGGAGTTTCTTCTGAGATTAGTTTTGAGGCAAAATCCAGAAAATTGAGATTTTTTTTTTTTGCCTTGGTGCGTCTCTTCTGCATCTATGTTTACAAGAAGCCTGTAGAAAAGGGGTGTTCACACTTTGAACGAGTCTGGGTGAATTTTCTCTTGCCAGAAAAATCCATAGTTTTATAGATTTTAAAGAAAATTGGGGTCTTTCAGTCATTTAGTCAGATATTTGATATAATGCAGGCAATAGAACTTAACCATTTTTTTCTCCTGATGAGCACAATTACTTGTGTTTGGCTAAAACATGTTCCACAAAATTATCTCATTTGGATTGGAAGCCAACCAGAGTGGGAGAAGGTGGAGTTCTTTTCCTCCTGTTTCTGCACTTTCACCATGAAAAATGGGTGCTTTTATTTCTAATTCCAATTAGGTAGCTTATCTTCTAGCTGTTGGTTCTTTCTCTGCCTGAATCCCGATGATTAAATTTATGTTGAGTAGCTGGCATTGTCTTCCTACAGTGGTTCATATATACTGTCATCATCACCTTTCTATCTTCTTGCAGATCAGTTCACACATTTAGCTCTTTAATTCTTTCAGAGTCAGACCTTATCTTCTATCCTTAAAAAAACTTTTGTGTGTGGCGGGTTGAGTCATAGATTAGGATAGAAAGGTACCTGAAAAGATCACCTAGGCCAATCCCCATCTTAAAGTAAAAAGAGTAAGAAGTCTTGTGGCACTTAAAGACTAACATTTATTTCTATCACGAGCTTTCATGAGAGAAAATCCCACTTCATCAGACGCTTTGAAGAGGTGGAATTTACAGAATGGGATGAAATAATTGCAGGGAAGTGCACGACGTAGGATCAGGTCATACAGCAACAGCAAATCAGAACATATATAAGGATTCAAACTCAAGGCAACAACACATAGGCTATGTCTACACGGGGAGTGCTTGTTTCGAAACAACACGTTTCGAAACAAGCTGTTTCGAAATAATGTGTTATTTCGAAACAACTTATTTCGCTGGACAAAAACCATGTCCGCGAAATAAGGGAGTGAAATAGCAGGTCCACAGTGTGGACCTGCTATTTCGCCTGGGGAGGGGACTGCAGGCACCCACAGGGTGCAGTGCAGAGGGGCACTGCATCCCATGGGTGCCTGCAGAGGGCTGCAGGCATCGGCGGAGTCAGGCGCAGGGCTGCGCCTCACTCCGCCAGTACCTGCAAGGGACTGCAGGCACCGCGCCTCACCTGGCGGGTGCATGCAGCCCCCTGCAAGCACCCGCCAGGAGCGGGCAGCGGGGCACTTCAC
>ML682106.1:1020962-1045943 GCA_007922195.1 Podocnemis expansa
TTTTTTTTTTTTTTTTGTAAATATTTAGCTATCTATCTGTCTATCTATCTAGCTATCTATGTCTCAACAAATAATGCAATTGCAAACAAAAATAACTCTCATCTATTAATCACCAGGGTTGGTTATTTATTTGTTTAAATTGAAAGGAAAAAAGTAAATGAGAAACTTCAGCCTTAAATTAAAAATAACAATAGCAAAAATTTGTTTAGGTTTTATAAACATTTTTCTACCTCTATTAAATTTTGAAAGATGGGTATAAGAATATCATAGCAAAAATTTTGAAAGTAATAGATACTTTGATTACATTGCAAACTGCTAAAGCTTGTCAAACAATTTCAGCAGGTTTCTACTTTTGCCTCAGAAGCAAAACCAAATGCAATGGAGATTCAATATTCACAAAGGCTATGTCCACATTTAGGAGATTATTTTGAATTAACTTAATTTGAGCTAATTCATTTGAACTAATAACGATTATTTGAAATTAAGTTGATTTAAACTAAGATGGCCTCTCCGAAAACCCAATTTTAACTAGCATGTCCACGGACAGGACTTGCTAGTTCAAACTAGGAGAGGGGTACTATGGGAGGTGTGGCAAGATGGCCCCCAAAGAAGTGCCAACCCCCACCAAATATATAGAAAGAGGAAGCCATCCCTGGAGGACGAAAGTCAAAAAGCATTAATTCAAATTAATGGTTAGTTCAAATTAACACAGCCACACTTACTAGTTTGAATTAACCCTTAGTTCAAGTTAAATAAGGTTTTATAACTTTGAAGTAAGCATTCATTAATTCGAACTAATAAGTGTTCAAATTAATGAAAGCCAGTGTAGCCACGCATTAATTTAATGTGAATTAACCTTCATTAATTTGAACTGTATTGTAAGTGTAGACACACACAAAGAGTTTGCAGAGACTTCAATGCAAAATTCATTTGGTTTATTTTTCATAATGCCTTCCCTATGTTCATGTTCTAAACTGTTTGCTCTCATCTATCTCTCTATCTGTCTATCTGTCTATCTACTTTAAATCAGGCATTTGCACTGTTCTGGGCTCACAGTGGCACATCCAACTCAGAAATGCATCTCTCTTTCTGTCTATCTTCATAAGCTTGGAGCTTGCTCTGTCTCTCCTCCACATATATACATTAGGTGAGGGAACCTGAGCCATCATTACTTCCTGTTATAGCAGGGGAGAAATGTTATTAATAGGCTTAGTTTTCTGTTGTATTTTAAATCTGAACTTGAGACAGTATCATCCATTTTTTTCAATCTTTAGATTTGTATTTGGAAATTGGAATCTCTGCAACACAAAAATTCCATGTTTGTGCGTGTTCTCCCTCTCTCTCTCTCTCCCCCCCCCCAAATGTCCAAACTGAGGTTCAATACAATTTGAGTTCCTGTTTTCCTTAGATGCCCTTGGAAATCCCACTCAATGGTCCTTTGCATCTATATTAAATGTCACTTTTTTTTCTGAAACAGATAACGGAACTAAATAATAACTGTTAGGGGGTTGACTTGACCCTCCCATCTACAGTACTCCCTGGAGATTCCATTTGCCACTGAAGGAAGAAATCCAAATTACCAGGTACTCTACAGGGACACCTGGAACAAGCTGTGGAAATGTCCCAGGTGACAAACATTAATTATTTATCTTACATAAAATTGTGCTGTTCAGCCAAAAATAGATTTCCTTCAGTCTGACAAAGATTGTTTACAATGTTTAGATTCAATTAAACACAAACTAATGTTATTTCCCAAGTTCCCTGAACTTTCATGAAAAAAAATCAGTCATTTCCCCAGCTCTGCCTCTGCTCTTGGCAGAGGTTTCTAGGCGCAATCTTGGCCCAAATGTAAAGACTGAATCCTGGGAAGTCTCTGAAGGACTTGTGGTCTCTGTGGTCCCTGTGCACATGTTTATTCCCTGGCAGCCTTTGGAGAGATGAGACCTATTTGACTTTTATTTAATTATTTGATCTGATTTTTTCCAGGGTGATAGATTTGTCCGGCTCTCCCCAGAGCTCTCAGAGGGTGAGAAACAAGCCATTGAGATCAGAAAGGCAAATGTCCAGAAGTGTCTCGATAGTCTGAAAATTCCCTATGATAAGGTATGAGTCATTCATGCCCCATGGTCCTAAGGAGGGGGATCCAGCAGGTTAGTCATGTGGATGGTGATTGAGGTGCCTTGTACAGTAAAAGTAAATGTTTCTAAAATCCTGTCTCATGGAAAATTACCCATGGGAATGCAACATGTCCAGAATATCAGGGGCAGTCCATGGCCACAGATGCACAACCCTAATGTCCTCTAGTAGGTCATCAGTGCTCCAAGCTCAGAGATCATCAGTGCTAATATCCCCTCAGTTATTGCAGTAACACTCTTAGAGAAGAGCAGTAAGGCATGTGCTGTGACTGTCTGTACAGTGGGGACATGGAGGGAAGTCAACCAAGAAACCTAGATGAATTCAAGATTGTGACTGATAAATGTATAGAGAGGATGGTATGACTGGGCAGATTAAAGTGGTAATTAACTGACCTTTGACTATGAGCAGTAAATATGCTCAATGGACTGTGATGGGATGTTAGATGGGTTTGGTTCTGAGTTACTACAGATAATTCTTTCCCAGCTGTCTGACTGATGAGTCTACTCTTATGCTTAGACTTTAAAGAGTTTCTTAATTAGATGTTGTAGCTTATTTTGGCATTACTCAGTGGGATCATAGGGGAGTAGCTTGTAAAATATTGGGTTGAAGAGTTGTCTAGCACTCTCTTGTTTGTAATCCAATTGAGGAATATGAAAAGAAACAATACGATTTGCTTAAGACACAAACAGAAGCAGCACAGGAGAAAATCTACAGAGGAACACACCAAGAACCTCAACCAGGGATATTCTATTTGCTACCCAAGATCCATTAACTCGGGAATTCTAGATGCATCATCATCTTGGGCACTGACACTCTCAGAGCAGGATTGTCAGGTTATGCAAACTCTCTTCTCAGCCCCCCCACCACTAGCACTCCCAACTATCTTTTTCCAGAGGGGTAGTCATGTTAGTCTGTGTACAACAAAAACAATGAGAGTCTTGTGGCATGTTGAAGACTAATGAATTTATTTGGGAATAAAGTTCTTTGTGCCCCAAACCACTTCATTAAATGCTTGAAGTGGGTTGTAGCCCACAAAAGCTTGTTCCCAAAGGAATTTGTTAGTCTTTAAGATGCCACAAGACTCTCACTGTTCTAGCTAGCTATGTGAGGTCACCGACTTCCTGAAAAAAACTACAAACCATTAGTGAGCTCCCAGAAAATGACATCCTCACCACTAAGGATGTAGAAGCCCTCCCCACCAACATTCCATACAAAGATGGACTACCAGCAATTAGGAATAGTTTTCCTGATGATGACATGGTGCATCTCGTAGCTGAACTTTGTGACTTTGTTCTAACACAAAGTTTCTTCAGATTTGTCCTTACCAACAACTGCTCCAAGTCAGTGGTACAGCTGAGGGTACCCACATATCCCCACACTATGTCAATAAGTTTATGGCCAACCTAAAACAGCACTTCCTCAAATCATATTGCCAAGTACCTCTCCTTTACCTATGCTACACTGATAATATTTTCATTGTCTGGACCCATGGCAAAGAGTCCCTTGAAGGATTTTCACTATGATTTCAATAATTTCTACTCTACCATCAACTTCAGCTTGGACCAATCTACATGAGAAATCCACTTCCTGGACACTCAAATATAAATAAGTGATGGTCATAGTAACACCATCCTATACTAAAAACCAGCTGACCTCAGTACATACCTTCATGCCTCCAGCTTCACGTGTGATACATTACATGATCCAGCATCTATAGCCAAGCCGTAGGATACAACAGCATTTGCTCCAATCCCTCAAACAGAGACAAAAACTTACAGGATCTCTATCAAACATTCTTAAAACTACAGTACCCACCGGGGTGAGTAAAGAAAAGATTAACAGAGCCAGACAGGTACCCAGAAGTCACCTACTATAGTACAGATCCAACAAAGAAAAAAACCACAGAACACCACTGGCCATCGCCTATGGCCCCCAGGTGAAATCTCTCCAACACATCATTAAAGATCTACAACCTATCCTAGAAGATGATCCCTCACTCTCTCAGGCTATAGGAGGCAGGTGAATCCTTGGTTACAGACAGTCGCCAAACCAGAATCAAATCCTAACTAGTAACTATTCATTGTACAACAAGAACACTAACCCAGGAACCTATCCCTGCAACAAACCGCATTGCCAGCTTTACCCACACATCAACTCCAATAACACGATCCATGGTCCTAACCACATCAACCACACGATCAGATCCTCATTCACCTTCACATCCACTAATGTGGTGTATACCACCATCCCCCAGCAATCCCCCTCTGCCATGTACATTGGACACATTGGATTGTTTTTATGCAAAGGAATAAATGGACACAAATCAGATATCAAAAAATGGCAACATCTATAAACCAGTAGGAGAACACTTCAATCTTTCTGGACAGACTGTAGCAGACTTGGAATTGCCATGCTTCAACAAAATAACTTTAAAACAGTCCCCAGCATTAAAGTGCAGAACTTAAACTTATTTGCAAATTTGACACAATCAGAGTGGGTCTGAATAGGGATTTGGAATGGCTATTTTATTACAAGAAGCACTTGTCCCTCTTCACATATTCTCTCACCTTCTAATAATCTGTTGCGAATGCGCCTTCTGTGCCCTAAATGAATTGACTTGTTAGCACTTGTCCTCCCCACAGTAATGTTTCTCAACCTTTCAAATGCATATGTATACCTCCTGACTGTAGTTTTCACTTCATGAATCGGACAAAGTGGTTTGAAGCCCATGAAAGCTGATGCCTGAAAAAAAGTGTTAGTCTATAAGGTGTCAGGGAATTCATTGTTTTTGCTATATACATACTAACACAGCTACCCCTCTGGAACTTTAAACCAACTATTATTGCCACACTACTGTGGAAATGCTATCACCTGGCACAGTGGAAACATATGAGGCGCCTCCAAGAAGCTCCTGTGGACATGACATATTTGATGGCCTTGCAGATTCAGCATATGAGTCTTCCACTACTTCCTCCTCACAATATTTTTTCCTTCAGTTCAAGCAAGTGAGTCAAATGTTAGTTTTTTCCATGCTCAGGGTTCAGTATTCATTGGTGACTCACTTGTCACTAGCCTTGGTTAAAGCACTAGTACTCCAGTGGTTTGACTTTTTGTGCTCAACAGTTTTTAAGGAAATACATCTTTTTGTAAAAAAACAGAAATGTATATTTTGAAAAAAAAGTTTAAAATATTTGTTAAATAAAAAGATCCTGAACATTGATTATAATAGCTATGAGATGGGGTGTCATATTGTAAGTTTCCCTGTTTTGGACAAATTCCTCCCCTTTATTTTTTTAAATTAACAAATTAGTCCGTTCTAAAAAGAAAGTAATTTTTTAATGGGAACAATTATTTATTTGTTTATTTATTGAGCAGGTATTTTCCATGGGTTATTTTTAGATACAAAGGATAGTCCTACATTATACATGATGTTTTAAACAAAAAAACATCACTCCCATCAATCATGGAGAGCATGGACACCAAATATGGAGGACAGAAAAGAGTTCAAGTGAGTCTGAGTGATATTTCAAGTCCAGGGAATATCAAAAGGCATTAGGAACCTAAAGAGCTCACATGCTTTTGAAACACCCTCTATGCACTTAAGTGTATCTCTTTGAACTTTTTGGCCATGATCTATGGGCTGGTTCATAGGATTTTAATCACAAAGGCCAGAGTTCCAAAGTGCCTTAATGCAGTAGATCTCAACTTTTGGTACCTTATGCCCACCAGTCAATCTCTCAAAGAACCTGTGTCCCATGATAGAAACAAAAAACTCACTTTTTTCTGAGTACTTTTCAGGTTTTGAGGGACAGCAAAAATTGTTGTGAAAACCCTCTGTCCCACCTAGGCTCCTTCTGTATACCACTACCCTAAGTGATGTAGTGCTACCATTGTGTGATTATGGCTGACAAAGCAGAACCAATGCATTTGGTCTTGACCCTGTAAGGGACACAAGTCACCAGGCAGCAGATCAAGAATGCTTCCTAGTACGAGGCAAACAAGTCTTGGAACTAGAGATTTTGTGAGTTGCTAGAAAAGATCTAGACCAAGAACTGAAGAGTAGAGATTGATCAGCATTCCCAGTTCATTTGTCATATCCTCTTTTTCCTCCCACAGGATAATATGCCTACAATTGCCATCCTGGGATCTGGTGGAGGTCTGCGGGCCATGATTGCCCTTTTGGGAACCTTGGTCGAGTTGAAGAATCAGGGCCTGTTGGACACAGTCACATATCTATGTGGGGTATCAGGCTCTACCTGGTAGGTCCATCTCAGTATCAGTGCAAATTAGATGGTTTTCCTGCAGAGAGCTGGTTCTCACTGGGTCATTCTGACTGGTAGTTAGCTCAAACTATTCTGAAGGCATTAATGGTAAGATTTTCAAAAATGCCAAGTGGTGTGTGTGCACTGCAAAAAGGAGGTGTTACATGCCAGACATAGAGTTTCCTGAGCTAACTTACCTTTTCTGGTTTGGGCACCGATACCAGAGAATATCTGGAGCTCTAGTACAGGCTGTACAAGGCTGCCTAGGGCCCCGTTTCCATGCCCAGAATGCTCTCCCTTCATGACAGCTGTACTGACACAGCTTCCCTGCAATTGACTGTATGAAAGCTAGGAAAAGCCCGTCTAACACTGCTCCCACACCCCTGACTGCCAGGCAAAGGTGTGCAAAGGTATTTGATTTTCTGACTTACAACAAGCCTTGTGCTCTTCAGTCACTTTTGGACACAGGGTAATGGATACTGGGGGCAGTAGCTGGGGTATGTGAGGGGGCCCAGACCCACATGAGGGGGTCCTGGACCCATGTGAGGGGGTCCCCCCACCTGCTGTGGGGAGCAAGAAAATTTAGGAGGGTTTCAGGGTCCCTCAAATTATACTTTAACCCCTGTATAAGTTAATCAGTTTAACAAAGACATTGATATGTGCCAGGCTTGTTATTCCATATAGGAGCCTATAATTACTTGAAATCAAATGCATTGCTTTACATAAAACAAGCAAACACATTTATTAACTACAGGAGGATTTCAGGTGATTATAAATCAAGGCTTAACAAGTCAATATGGTCAGGAATGAAACAGTTTATAAACTAAGCTTAACACTTACAGTAATCATATCAATTTATGATATTCTCACTATGGGTTGGCTGGTTTCTTTCAGTCAGCACTTCAGTTGCTTGGTGGTGCTAGTAGATGGAGGTGGAAGAGTCAGAAAAGGGCAAATTTATAGCATTCCTTCTCCCCTTTGAAGCTTTGCCCCCCACCCCCAGGTTCAGCTGGTAAACAATGTCTTTGTATGGACTTATCTATGTCCTGTATCAGTGAGCATTGTTCAAGGGAAGTCTCTCACTCAAAAGTCCAGTTAATCCTCCTTTGATGTCCATGTCAGTCCTTTGTTCCTGGAAGGCAGAGCTGGGTTCATTTTATACAATTTTTGAAGAATTCTGAACTGCCAATCTGATCCTGGAGAGATAAAGCAGTGAGGACAGATCTTTGGGGATATTATATTGTGAAGCCTCATAACTAAACACATGAAATTACAACATGTTACTATAACAGTAATCTGTACATCATGAGTCTTCCAAAGACATCTTTTTATGACAGACTTTGCATTAAAAAGCAAGAGTGGCAGAAAAAAAAAAAGAAGAGAGATGATATGTGTGCCTGTGTGTGTGTGCGCGCTGACCTCTGCTGAGCAGAAGCATAATTGCTCCACTGCATGTCTTAGAACCTGTACTGTCAATGTAGTTATTCTATGAATGTGAGGAGGCCTCTGGGCTCTCAGTCACATGCAGAATGGGCTGATTGTAGTGTTCAACACTGTCCTTTGTTAAGAAGAATCAGTATCATTCATGTGTGCCTCATCAGTCAGAGAGTGGTGAATAATGAAGTGTCTCCATAGCTGAGAGCAAGAAGGGACTTGATTTTCCACAGAAGGTCTTTGCTGTTATTTTGATTAATTTCCAAGTGGCCATGGTAACAAGCAGCTGTGGGTGATGTGCTTGTTAAGTCACAGATTAATTACAAAGCCACTGTGATCATTAGAATTCTCTATTTTAAAATAACCATATAATGATTAAAGGGGGAGGGAGATTCCCCATCCTCTTCCTTTAGTCTCAAAAATATCTGTTCTGGTTCATTAAAAGGTGCATGTCCAGCCTCTACAGTGACAAGGACTGGACAGAGAATGTGGACAAGTTGGAAGAAAAGCTATGTGATATCCTTTCAAAAAAATCATGGACGCCAATAGATTTATTTACGATTTTTATCCAGGCGGCTGCTGATAAATGCTTCTCTTTGACTGATGTCTGGGTTTATGTTATCTATTCCATACTGAAGCAGGTGGGTTGCTGGGTAAATAAAGGTGGGTATATTCAGAAATGAATGGATTTATTTAATACTCTCTCTCTCTCTCATACTTGGAATTCACGAGCAGAACAGTGAAAGGATAATAACTCCTAATTTTGTTAGACTTTTACTATCAGCTCTTAAAAACTTTGAGATATCTGAATATTTCTAAAGTAAGGATTTGATAGAACAACCTGATGAATGAGATTGCCTTCTGTGATTGGCTCTATGGATGTTCAGAAACGTGGACTTGATATACCCTGACTTTAGTACATTTATATTTTTCTTGCCAGCACATTAAGGAAGTATGAAATTGACTCAAAATTGGAGAGAGATATTAATATGACCAATGGATAGTGATTAATAGCTCAATGTGTAGTTGGTAGCCATTTTGAGTGAGAGGTTGCATGGGATGCATTGCAGCCTAGAAAGTTGATGGATGACACTAAGCTGGGAGGAGGAGTAGATATGCTCGAAGATAGGGATAGGATACAGTGAGAACTAGGCAAATAATAGGAGTGGGCAAAAAGAAAAGAAAACCTGATAAGGTTCAACAAGGACAAGTGTAGAGTCCTGCATTTACGATGGAAGAATCCTATGAACTGCTACAGATAAGAGACTAATTAATGTGGCAGCAGTTCTGCAGAAAAGGACCTAAAAGTTAAAATGTCTAATAAACTGGATATGAGTCAAGAGCACATCCATATTGCCAAGAGGCTAATGATAGATTTTTCTGCATTAGAGGGAGCAATACCAAAAGATTCAGGGATTGGTGAGGCCACATTTGAAGTACTGTGCCAAGTTTTAAGCCCCAACTACAGGAAAGATGTGGACAAAGTAGAGACAGTCCAGCAAAGGGCAAAAATGATTAGGGAGCTTGAGTACATGACTTAAGAGGAGATTTATGGAAGTAAGCTTGTTTAATCTGTAAAACAAAAGAGTTAGGAAGGATTTGATAGCAGCCTTCACCTATCTGAAAGGGGTTCCAGGGAAGATGGAGCTGGGCTGCTCTCAGTGGTGGCAGATGACAGAAAAAAAAACAAGTGTTAAGAAGTTGCAATCAGGAATGTCTTCGCTGACTATTAGGAAGAACTTTTTTTTCACTAGCAGGGTCATGATGCACTGGAATGGGTTGCCTAGGGATGTGGTGAAGCTCCATCCTCACAAGTTTTTAAGATGCAAGCATTCAAGGAGTGACTTGACAAAGTCCTGATTCGGGGGGTTGGTCCTGCTTTGAGCAGGGGGTTGGATAATCTCCTGAGGTCCATTCCATCCCTAATCTTCTGTGATTCTCTAATATGAGGGATGATTAAGGTAGGTGTCCTTAGCTTTTTGAGGGTTGCAAAATAGCTGGGAGGATTCCCAGCCATGTGCGATGCACTGAGGATCTGCTGCTGAGCTCCCCCCCACACTTTCAGTGGTAGGTTAAAGTGTCCCTTACTGCTAAAAGAAGACTTCCTTTAGACAGTAGAGACTAGCACCTCCAACTGTGAAAAAGCACCTCTCCACCCAGCACTTTCAGCTAATGCTGCTGCCAAAATACCTTGTGGAGGTATGGTTCTTGCCTTGTGGAGGGATGGTTCTTTTTTTTTCCTGCTGAGCATTTAAGGCTGGCAGCTTTAAAGAACCAGAAGCAAAAGTGCCCCCCCCCACATGTTTTTGGCTAAATGTTGCTGATGAAAGCACTCAGAGGCTCCACTTTTCCCCTGATCACCCTTTAATATTTCAGGGCCAGCAGGGAAAAACAAAACAAAACAAAACAAAACACCCTGTGCTTTCAGCAAAGCACTGTTGTTGGAGGCACTGGGGAGGGCTCTGTTTTCCTTTTCTGGTCCTTTAAGGCTCAGACCCTTAAAGGGCAAACAGAAAAAAAACACCCCCACCCCAAGCTTTCAGCCAAATGGCACTGAAAGAATTGGTGGGGGGGGGATTACTTTTATTTTCTGGTCCTTAAGCTTTACATGGACAGCAGAAAAAATGCAATGCTGGAGAGCTTTCAGTGAAGGTAATTTGATTAAAGTGCCACTGTAGAAACTTCTGCGGACTTTTTTTTTTTTCTATTGGCCCATTAGAAACCAATGCAGTAACTTCTAATGACCTAGCAGCCATGGCAGGGGTGCTTTCCTGCTGCAACACAATCACTTCTGTGAAACAACACACTTTTGTGTCGCAACACAGCAACTGAGAACTGCTGTTCTAAGGGATTTGAATACCCAATTTCCATATTAAAATTAGTGGGAATTTGGCCTCTAAATCTCTTAGCTTGTTTTGAGAAAAATAATTCATTCTAGCATTGGATTCCAAAATCCTTGATTTTCCACAATATTGACTGATGTAAAGAGACCTGGTAAGTGTGAAGGTCTAAAATATCATCTTGATGTTTAATAATGAGATCTGCAGTCCAGGCAGAAAAGTTGAAGCATAATCAACTATTTGGAACTTGAAGTCAAAAACATTGATATTAGTAAAAAGGAATTATTTTTTGACAGAGCAGTTAATTATTGGAACAGCTTATCGTGGATTATGTTAAATTGAATCACTGACCATTTTAAAATCACTATTGGATGTATTTTCTGAAAAATCATTCAATCCATATCTTTTTTTTTCTCTGTTTTGGGTTGATTTCCAGTCATTTATGGAGGTATTATTTATTTTATTTAGCTAACTTTTAAGACAAAATACTGTTTCAAAGGGGAAGTTGAAATGGTCCATTTTAAAGTGGACAAATATACCATTTAAAACTTATTTTGCAATGCTTTGTTGGGTGAAAAAAAATCATGAAATTGGACCTGAATTCACAAATAATATGAAGGTATTGAAAATGAATTGTTCATTGAATTTACTATTTGCCTACCCTCCCCCTCCAAAGAAAATTATCTAGCTATACTACTCCCTAACTCCTACTAATTTTTATGGAACTTGGACTCTGGCTATATTGAAGCTGGAAGTGCTTTTTTTCAGCTGGAGGAGACACACCTTCATGAATTTTGACTGAGACCCATAAATATATACCTAGGACATACAGTGCTTCCCTCTGCTCCTGCCAATGCAGCTGCACTGATATTCTTATTCTGTTAGCATAGTTCTGTGTCTCTGATCCAATAATCAGACCTTCCTTCTCTAGGATATATCTCCTCAGCTACTCACCTTGCTTAAGTATTTTATGTGCTGTTCTGCATTTTTAGGTGCCTAAATATATTTTAAAATGTTTGCCTAATTCTCTGAAGCCCATTTGAACATATCCACTATGGACTGTAAAGGTGATGCTGTTTATCCATACAGTGCATGTGAAAATGAGGCAACAACAACAAACAAAAAGATTAGTCAGGCACTGAATTGCTGGGAAGGTCACCACAACAAGTCTCTCTATACTAGTCAATTCTTGCCTTTTCCAGTATGATGAGACCAAGTTATCTAAACATCAGGATGCCACCAGAAGTGGGATAAATCCTTACCCCATCTATGCAGCAGTGGAAGTCGACAAATTTGAGAAAGAGACTGGAAACAGCCCAGGTAAATAAAAAACACACTGATGTTATTAGTGAGAAAAAACTTTGTCTGAAACATCAAGTACTCTAAAAACATCAAGTACTCTAATGAAAAATAAACACTGATGTTACATCTTACCCTTTCTTTTACTATGAACATCTGTAGATGGAGTCATTATTTAAAGGCACTTAATAAAATCTAGTGAAATATTTTTTGAAACTGAAAAGGGCATATCTAGGCTGGGGTTCTAAAACAAACCCGTAAACTATAGAGACTTAATTGATCGGATAGATAGAAATTTTGTATTGAAAACTTTATCAAAACAATTACATATGATCTTCTTTTAAAGAAAACAAACAAAAAAACAAGCAAACAAACAAAAATGGGTTTCAGTTGATGAAGATTTCTGATTATTTTTTTCAGTGATGACTTTTAAAACATTTTCCATTTAAATGTCTGTCGAATAAGTCTGAGTTTAATTTATCAAAGAAGATCAATTTCATAAATGGAAAAAAATGAGAAAACTTCAACAAATGTGAACTTGTCTGCCTTTTAAAAATTAGCTCTATAGTAAAATTTATCCCTGTTACTTTTGACTTGTTGTAAGTCATTATTTCTTTATACCTTTGGGCCATAGCTACAGACAAGCTGTTGAAGGGTAGGTGAAGATGGGTTGTGATGACCTAAGAGGAATTCTGAACTATCCAAGGACTGCATATGCTGAATTAGGGGGGAAACTTCTGGTGGAGGAGGTCACAATAAAAACTATCATGAAAATGACCATGTATGAATGAGCAGACTGAGAAGATCTAGGATTCACATGGAGAAAACAGAATGTGGGGCAGGGTGAAAAATTATTGCCATCTTGCAAGAAGAAACTGGCTGGAAAGGACCCTTTCTTGAAACCCTATCTGTTTCACAGAGACCTGGTTTGAATTTACCCCACATGAGTCTGGATTTCCTGGTAGGAGTGCATTTGTATGCACCAAATTCTTGGGAAGTAAATTTGATAATGGCGAGTTGGAACTAACCTCTGAAGAGAAAAATATCTGCTACCTGCAAGGTGAGCATTCAGTCCCCTGATTCTTAACTAACAAGTAAATACCTAGATGTTGCAGGTCCATCATGTTATTTTAATATAGCACAAGGTATACCTCATATTCTGGATCCCTAAGAAAATGATCACAGCTACGCAACCACATAGGTCTCATCTTAGTTTCAGAACACTCTAGTAGCTGATTGCTTGTATCTTCCTCACTTTTCTTCAAACCCATTTTATCTTCCTTCCATACCCTCACTCCTATTTCCATTTCACTCACAGCATTCATTCACATATAACATCTTTTATTAACCTTCTTGCACCACCTCACCCTTTCTTCAGCCCATTTATTTCCTGAACAGAGGTCAGGTCTCCTGAGGTTGAATAGAAAGAAGGTGTCCTCACATCTAAGCAACCTCTCTAAAGCTAGGATAGTTTTAAGGAGCTTAGGGAAGCTAGGAAGACCCTCTTGAATTGAATTTCAGTGAGGTTCTGTCATGTAAATCCTACACTCTCGCTTGAAATTCACAGAGAGATCTGTTTAAGGTTTGGAATTTCCAAAGGGTCTAAAAGGGTTAGAAAATTAGGGGGTGGGAAAAAGGGGAACCAAAGATATTTTCAAAGAGATACACAGGGGCATCGCTGGCACCTGGCACATGGGGCATCTGCCCTGAGTCCCATCACCAGTGCCCCAAATGTCAGGGATGACCCCTGCCTCTCCTGACCCAGTCCCCAGCCATGTATCCTGGCCTGGTAGCTGGTTCTGGGCCAGCTGTGGCAGTGCCTGCCTCTTCCAGGCTCGGCCGCCCATGGCACCTATGGTCTCATCTGTCCCTGTCCCCAGCCAGGGATTGGGGGCTGGGCTGGGCTGGGCTGGCAGCAGCAGGAGCTCAGGGCCCTGCCTCTGGATCTGGGCAGGGGAGTGGGGCTGGTGCCCAGGGGATAGAGCCCATGCCCTGGCTCTTCCTATGGAGCAGTGACGCTCCTAGAGATAGAGGAGAGCAAATCACCAAACTCCTATACAAACTCAACGGGCATTGGGGTTGTGATTTCTGGAAACCTCTAAGAAGAAACAAATAATTTGAAGTCTACAGGAATGTGTGTTTCTAAGTCATTTAGGCACTTTTGGAAATCCCACTCCGTGTGTCTATCTCACTTAGTCCTTTTAAAAAGTGCAGCTTCATTCATTCCTTCATTCATTCATGCATATCTGTGTTATACCAATCAAACACAGACCATTCTAGGCTCTGAGTCTCTTTGGCAATTCTTCAGAATACATCTTCAAATGTAAGATAACTATGTAACTCCAGAAATTAATTAATCTTAGGAGGGGGAGAAAAAACAAAACAAAACAGTGTTTTAAAAGTAAAGGTAGGTAAGGCATGGTATCACTATCACTGAAGGGTATTTTTTTTTAACAGTTATCTGTCAGGATTATCTAATTTTTCCAGGCCCTGCCTCAGAGTAGGGGCTGGACAAGCTGACCTCTCACAGTATCTTGCAGCCCTGATTTCAAGGTCCCTCCCAGTACTATATCAGCCCTGCAAATAGTGCAGTGGCTAGTGCATCCGCTTTACATGTGGAAAGCCCTGGGGTCAAACCCCGGGGCGTTAGAGTAGATGATCTCATGAGGTCCATTCTAACTCTATGATTCTATTCTAATGAACCTGATGTAACAGCTAATGCAGAAAGGAGTGTAAACATAGTATATACTCTTAGCATGGCCATGCCCAGGGTCACCACTACCCTTTCAAATTGCTCTGTCTCAGCCATCCCTTAACTCACTATGCAGTGGTGATATCCCAAATAATATAAAGCTTTCCAGGCACAGACCATCTTTCTGACTTTTGCCTGCCCAGCACCTGGCAAAATAGGGTCCTGCTTCATTGCTGGGTCATATAGATGCTCTGATACCAGAAATATTAATACTGATTATTAGGGCTTGTCAAAAATTAATATTTCTAATCCATGGCAACTTTGGAAATTTGTTTGTATTCCCAACTGGGTCTAAAACACAAAATGTTAACTTTTCCCAAGGAATGATTTCCATTCCAGATTAAATTAAATCATCTGTTCCTACAAAATCAAAGCAATATGTTCCTATTTCTTGTCTTTGAACATTTCTGTTAAATTTTCAGTTATAAAAGACAATAAATTTGGAAACTAAACATCATTTCAAAAATGAAAGATTGAAACATTCTATTCTGATGCAGTCAAGGTGCTTCATTTCACATTTATTTTTTAAAATGCAAGTTTGTCAAAATCAGCAGGTTCCCATGGAAAGTTTAGGTTTGGATATGGGAGTATTTTCTGATGCCAAAAATATTGCATTGGAAATCTGTTGACTCCCTCTACTTTCAATCTTCTTTGAGTTAGGGATCAGTGTGTAAATCAAACTGCAAAAACTGCATAACTCCTCAGATATAGGCCTGCTAGAGCCCTCTTGACTTTTCTACCAGTGCAGACAGCTTCTTACATAGTATTAAAGGGAAAGGTTTTGATAAATGCTTACCTGCACTATTGTATATTCAATCTTTTTCTTCTGTTTTCAGGTTTATGGGGAAGTGCCCCTGGAAGCAAGCTGGAAATAATAAAATATATACTAACATATATAATAGGTACTAGAATTTCTGTGTACAGTACTTAAGGTAGGGTCAGGTCATCAGTTGAATCAGAAGAGGTTCCCAGTGGAAGAGCTATCACAACATCATATAATAATGATCCTAGTGCCCTACTGCTTATAACACCAATGCAGAAAGCTATCGGTCACTGGATTTCCAGGAGGCTAAAATAGCATGTAGGTGTCCACCAGTTGAGAAGGGGGGTGGATTTTCAAGGTTACCAAAGGAAGAAAGAGCACAAAGATTCATTTTAACCTTTGAAAATCTTTGCGTTCCAGATTATTTCCAGATTATTATATCAAAGGCTGATATTTTCAAAAATAGCATAGCAATTTAAATCCTCATTTCCATTAATGTTAATAAGGATTGGGCATAGTCTAATGTAATGAGCCAGACCTCAGGAGAGATTTTCTTCCCTGATGCACAATGGTAATCTCTTTATGTCTACACTTACAATTTAATTCAAATTAATGATGATTAGTTCAAATTTAATTAAGGCATGGCTACACTAGCTTTCATTAATTCAGACTAAGGAGTTCCTTAGTTTGTATAAATGAAAGCTTACTTTCAGGTTATGAAACCTGTCTTCTAATTATGGTTAATTTTAAGTTATAACTTTGAATTAACCAATTAGCCATGTTAATTCAAACTGTTATTTTGAATTAGCCACGGCTTGATTTTCCTTATGCAATAGTACCCCCTACCTAATCAAACTAGCAACTCCTGTGCATGGACATGCTAGTTTGAATGAGTGCTTCTTGTGTGGACCTCTTAGTTCAAATTAACTTAATCTGAACTAAAAAAATTATTATTAACTTTATTCTGAAGCATCAGAAATCAGTCACTACTAGAGATGGGATGCTACCTGGGGTAGTCCAATGCTCTGAGGTGGTACTGAAAATCTAAATGCATGGTTGATGAGTCATTCCCAGAGCACAACCAATTACCAGATTTGGGGTCAGGAAGAACTTTTTTCGCTAGGTCACATTGGTAGGGACCATCCCCCCACACACACTTTCACAGCTCCATGAGGTGTGGGTCATCTGCTGGAGTTCTGTGCATGTCTCACCTAATCATTCCCTGCCATTGCTGAAATCTTGAGTACCAGGGAATCGCAGTCTCTCCTCTTCTCTGTCTGTAGCATTCAGCAGTTCCATTGTGTGAGCACTGCTTTAGTTTAAATGAGATCACTGAGCTCAGCTAGGGTTATTGGTTGGAAATTCAACGCCTTTCTGGTCTCAAACTCTACAAGTGTCTGAAATTATGAAATGCAACTTCTTTATATAGCTTTGAAAATCTCATTTCAGATAAAATCTTGATTTAGAACTTTAATTCAGGTCTCACACCTGGATAAATCAGGAGAAAATGATTAGCAACTGGTGGAAATACCTCTATTTACACCAATGTAAGTGATATCGGACCCACTGTATGGTAGTATTGGGGAAATCCAAAATTAGACAGTTCCTTATGATTTTAAAATAAAACAAACACTGAAGGATGACTGGCTTCAAGACTTCTGGTTCTATGCTGAAAACCCTAATGATTAGGTAACATCTAGATTATAAAACCTGGATATTGATGGAATCTAAGGTTTGATTCAAGTGGTAGGCTAGTTTTACACTGGTGCAACTCCATAGTGATAAATTGTACTTCATTTAGACTGCCATGAAATCAGTGCAGTTAATTGCTCAATTGAGCCAGTTAAACAATTAGACTAAACTGTTTCCACCAAAATATGCTATTTGTCATAATTTAAAAGTTTTGTTTTTTTTTGGAATAGACCTATTCTGATGATTTTTATTAAAAATTTTCAAAATGCTATAAAAATAAAAAATAAGGTATTTTTATTTGACTGTAGTGGTCAACCTTATCATTTTAATTGGTTTCAGCTTCTATCTATATTAATTATCTAGCTAAAAATAACACATATAACCTTATAGTTTATATATAATAATTTTATTACCCTATAATGTTTCATTCTTGTTGAAAGGAAACATTTTAATAAGTTCATTTTGATCATTCTGAAGTGAAATATTTCAGCATTTCAGTTCTCCAAGATATTTTAAAGTTTGGAGGTTTTGAAATAATTTCATAATGTCCAAAATTTCTCAAGGGGTAGCAATTCTGTTTTCCTATGTGCCCTTACTCTGAATTACACCAGTGCAAATCAGTTCAAAATCTCATCCCTGATGCACATGTAAGTTAAACCTCAAAACTCAAAGAAAAACAAACACACAAAACAATACAAAACAAAAAACAAACAAACAAACAAAAAAACCCCCACCAAGAAACCAACTTTGATCTTTATGAAATCTTTGATTCCAAACATGATTTCCTAGGCCTTCAGTTAGGGTGATGTTGTTGTTGTTGTTATAAATAATAAAATATTATTTCATATTATTATAATAATATGAAAAGTATATTATATGAAATGAGTCATAATACATGTTTTTTTTTCGTTGATGAGAATATTGTGTCAGATCACTGAAAGGGGAGCAGGAACTTGCAGTACCCCCAAAAGGTAGGTAATTCTGTTTCTAGAACCATGGGCCTGTTTATTTCAAAACTTACATTGGATTTATCCTACTTCGACTCCACTTATTTGAACGGGGCTAGTTCTAATGTTCAATAATGTGTGTTGAGCTACATCTTCACTACAGCCCCCACTTGCACAAATGAAAGGAACTTTTCTTCAAGTATTTGACCTCTGCCTCCCACAGCAATATTAGCTATGTTGACAGAAGCATTCTTTTGTCTTCGTAGCTGTATCTAAACTCAGGATTCTTTGAGTTTTGTTTATGATGTGTGTGTGTGTTTTGTTTTGTTTTATTTTTTCCATAACTATTTTGGGTTTTTCATTCCTTTGACTCACAAAACATTTTAAACTATTTGCATTAATGTTGCATGTAATTTTTAAGGGTCTCATTCTCCTTTTATATTGTCATATTAACATGCATATTGTCTGTTTGACAAACTCTTGCTGGGCGGAGTGGGGGAAAGCTCATATTTCATCTTCTTGTACATGGGAAAATTTATCAGTTACCCTGGTATAGTTACACCAGAATCACCCTCATGTGGACATTCCTGTTCCAGTATAAGAGTGGCTTTCCTCCATTAGAGTAAACCACTTCCAATGAGATATAAGCTAAACCTAAAAAGGAAGATATTAATATCCTAAAGAGAGTCATCAATTAAAAAGCAAGAAAGGATCATAGTAACCATATAGTTCAACATCCTGTATACTACAGTCCAGATAACTCCCAAATCATTCCTAGATCAGTTACTTTTAGACAGAACATCCAATCTTGATTTTAAAATTGCCGTTAACTGAGAATCTACCACAATCCATGTTAAGGTTTCCAAAGGTAAATTCCAGATGTGTCTGAAGATATTTATGGACTCTGCTGTAGATGGAGTCAGAATAAAATATGGTCACAATGGCTCCTTCTTGCCTGAGAAATTATTAATTGTAATGAGAGAGACATGGTGGATGGTATATTATCTTTTTTTTTTTTTTTTTGGCTCAGATTCTATTGGGGGAGGGAACAAACTTTTTTGAGCTTCACAGACTCTTTTTCAGATACTGCCTCACCCACCTTCTTGCTCTCATATATTGGGCCCAACATAGATATCCAAACACTGCAAGAGACGATAAATTAAAATTCAAATTAAAAATCTAAGTTGATAGCTTGCTGACTTTTTTTTTTCCTTTTTAACACACTAAGCATCTCTCTGCATCTGTTGGCACACAAATACCCTAAAAAATGTGCCCCAGTCCCACAATTGCCTTTGTAAGTCCTCATCTTAGGTCCTTTGACTGTGATTTTCAAATGAGACCAAGGGAAATAAATATGCAAATACCATTGACATTCATAGGTATTTAACTCCCCTATTTTGAATAACATATAAAGGCTCAGGAACCAGATTTTTTAAAGGTAGTTAAAAATATAGTCCTAACTGAGTACCCCTAGGCCATATTGGGAATCATGGGTGATCCCAGATAAGAACCCAAATGCCTTTTGGCCTCCCAGTGACGGGAGGCAAAAGGCATTTCCAAGATGTCCCTCTGAAATCCAGATTCTGTGGAAAGGGAACTCTGACATTTCAAAATTGAATCACAATGAAATGAAACAATTAAAAAATGCTTTTGAAGAAAAATATTTTCATGTAATCAAAACTTTCCCTTTTGAAAATCATGACATTTTAGATTATTTGAAAAATTCCATCATTAAAGAATAGACTGTCAACGGGCCTGGAAGAGCTGTATGAGAGGGAAAAGGCTGTGAATAATGCCCTGTGCACCCAGGCACATAATGACTTACTTCTTACTTTCTTTAACTTTAGAAGTGCCCCAGGACTCTGTGTTTCTTGCTGAAATAGACTAGCATGGCTACCTCTCTGGAATTTATCAAATATTTCAAGGTTTGGTGAAATGGAAGAGGAGAAAAATTTCTCTTTTTCAAAATTAAAAAAAGAAATCTTAAAACTGAATAGCACTTGCTGTATAACACATGATCTCAGACTTTATGACACCAGTGGTTCTTTCTGACCTTGGAATCTACCACTGGCATATGTTTCTAACCAAAGCATGACCTTCCTGTTTTATTTTAAGAATGTGTTCTTCTTTAATCTTCTTTGAAGGTGGGGGGATTTTCAAAAGGGCCTATGGGAATTAGGAAACCAAATACTATTGTCTTTCAAAGGGAACTGGGTATCTAATTTGCTTTATCACCTCTTTGAACATCCTGTGCCGCTGAACACATCTAATGAGCTTTCCATCATTTCCCCCATATCAAACCTTATTTCTCCCTTTTTAATCAGATGAGAACAGCATGTTCTTTAAAAAGATTGAGGACTTTTTTTCAATGACTCTTGAACAACTGAAGAGTGAGTTTGCTACACTTGCTACATTTCTTAAAGAGGAAATTGAAAAAATGGTGGATTGTTTACAGCTACCGACAGTAGCAGGCAAGTAAATAAGTTGGTATTGTCTCTTAAAAGTATTTTTATTATTATTTAATATTTATAAGTATTTCATTAGTTTATTCTGGTAGTTGTAAGAACAAAAGTGGTCTGGACACCCTTAACAATTTTTACAAATATAAAATGATATACAATGACTCATAAACCATATCAAGGCTAATCGCTTTGCAATAAGGAGCTTTGCTGAAGGCCCCACAAAAGTTGAGCTATGGGCATACGTGGGTGCTAAACCTGAGAGACCCTCCAAAAGGAAGCTGATAATTAAGAGTTCAGAAAAGACTGGCAAGAATTGCCTCAGGCCTGGAAGAAACTCTGCTTCTTATGAGAGAATAAGGTGTTTCAATCTCTTCATCTTAACAAAGAGAAAGCTACACCTGACTTGATCGGAGTCCATTAGCACTTACCTGGGAGATTTCTGAGAAGATGGCTCCTTCCTTTAGCACATAATGTCAGAGCCAGGTCCAACTGTTTGAAGGTGAAACTGGAGATATGCGGATTAGAAGTATGATAATTTTTAAGAGACGTGGAAGCTAAGCACTAAAAAATTTCCATAGGAATGTAGCAGATTTTCCATCAAGTAATATTTTAAAATAGAGATTAGATGTCACTTTTGCAAAGATCTTTACTAGTCCACTCAGGAGTTTTGAGATGAGGAATCAAAGAATCATAGGTCAGATCACCACTGGCAGCAAAACTGGGCACCAGTCAAAAGGAGTTATGCAAACTATGCAGAGTAGCTTGCATAACTCCCATCAACTTTGTAACCCTCATTTAGTGTGCCATCTTCAGTGCACTGCACCAATGGGAAATGTTACTGTTCACTTGAGGAGGTGGTTTCATTATGTTGTTCTGTGTTACAACTGAGTACTTCTTTACTGACAGCTCAATAGATCTGGAAAAAATCAAAGTGATGGAGGTGAAGGTCACTGCTGTCAATGTAGACATACTCTTACAATATTAGAAGATTAAGACTTGAGGGGACCTGAAAAGATTATCAAATCCAGCCTGCTGCTCAAAGGAGAGGTTAATGCCTGAAATTCATTTCCTATGTTATGTTGTGAGTCACTAGTCAGGATGCTTTCTGGGATTAAAAAATGATTATGTTAATCTTTCTAAACTTCTCCCTTTTTTTTGAGAAGTGCCTGAGCACAGCTTTATTGGTATATCAAAGAGCAGTGCTTTCTCAGCTGGGCCTTAGAGTATGTCAATCATTACAAGATTAAACAATTGTTGAGATTACACCCTACAGACCTCTAGGTGGTCAGGGAAATCCCAAGGCCCTGTGGCAATCTGTTGAAGTCAGAATTTCTGGCATAAAAGAACATTTTCTGAATTTTGCATCAATTGATGTTTTGATTTAATATGTAAACACCATGGAGAGTGTATTCTATTAACACAATAGCAAGGTCCAGAGTGGTAATGTGCATATCCAGCAGAATAGTTTTAACCATTTCTCCAGGTGTAGCTGAGGAAATAGGTGAAGGTAGCTGGTATTAGAAGATTAGGAAGCAGGAAGGCTCTTAATAGTCTTGAAAAGTTTAGATATGTGTTGGTGTCAGTAAATGTCACGTTCGCAATACATACACAAGCTGATGGAAAAATAGGTACATTAATAACACAGATAGGCAGATTAAGAAAAAAATTGTTCTTGCAATAGAGCCCTAACCTGTGACTAAGTTATTGAACTGCTCAAATAATGGTTTAAAGACTTCAGGTACAGAGGATCCACCAGCAAGTTACTCATGCCTATGACAGAAAGGAAGGCAAAAACCCATGGTTAATCTGTTTTTTGGGAGAAATCTTCCCCAATTCCATATACAGCTAAACAGTGAGTATATGAGCAAGACTCACCAGCTAAACACCTGGAAATAATTCTCTACAGTAACTCAGAACCCAACACACTTAATCTCCCATCAAAGGGAATTAACCATATTTACCCTTGGTATTCAAAGGTCAGTGAATTTCTAAGTTAGGCTGTCCTAAAATGCTGCCCCCTCCAAAATATATCAAGCTCAATGCACAAGCCATCTAGCACCACCTCCACACTGCCTCCCCTGGAAGACTGTTCCCAAACTTCATTCCTCTGATATTTAGAAACCTTCTTTTAAATTTCAAAACCAAAATTCCTGATGGCCAGTTTAGATGAATTTGCTCTTGTGTCCACAATGATGCTGAACTTAAAGAACTCCTTTCCTGTCCTGGTGTATGTCCCTCTGATGTATTTAAGAAAGAAAATCATATCTCCTTTTCAACCACTGATTAGGCTAAACAAGCCAAGCTCCTTTGCTATGTCCATACTACACAGCTCAGTTAAGTCAGTTTAATAATATCTACTTAAAGTTGACTTTATTAAGTCGACGTAGGGAGTCCCTTAATAGTTGACTTTAAATGGGTCCCCTGGCTTAAGTCGACTTTATAAAATTGACTTGAATGGCTCTCCTGCCTTAAGTCAACTTTATTAAGTCAACTTTAATGGCCACTTTTTTTTTAAGTCAACTTAATAAAGTTGACTTAATCCTTAAAGTTGACTTTAAGGGTGAGAGTTATTAAGTCAACTTAAGCAAGTGCTTTAGTCAACTTAATGAACTCCAAATATGGCCCTGGAGTTGCTTAAGTTGACTTAAGCCTGGTTAAGACTATTGAAGCCTCTAGTGTAGACATAGACCTTGAGTCTCCTCTTACAAGACAAGTTTTCCTTTTCTCAGATCATATTAGTAGCCATTCTCTGTGCCTATTCTAGTTTGAATTTATCTTTCTTAATATGGGAGACAAAAACTTCTTACAGTATTCCAGATGAGGTCTCACCAGAACCTTATAACACAGTACTAACACCTCCATATCTCAGCTGGAAATACTTCATCTGATACAACCAAGACCATAGTATCTTTTTCATAGTCACATCACATTGACATTTCATAGTCATTCTGTAACCAACCAATCAAGCTTGTTACTTCTCTTCCTCAGTTTATAGCAAAAATTCTTATTAGTCCCTAAAAGCATGACCTTGCACCTTTCACTATTAAATTTCATTTTAAGTCTATTAATCCAGTTTACAAGGTCATCCACATTTTCTCTATAATATCCCTATCCTTTTCGTATTGACAATACCTTCCAATTTTGCTCCATATGCCAATTTAATTAGCACAGTCCCACTTTTTGTACCACGACCAGTAATAGAAGTATTAAATAAGATTGATTCCAAGACTGATCATTGAGAAATTCCATTAATATCCTTCCTGCCTCATAGTTGATATTTCAATATGACCCATTCTAGTCTTTCCTTTAACCCGTTTCTTATCCACTTTCCAATTTTCATGTTAGTCTCCATCTTTTCTATTTTAAGTAATAATTCCCTGCTGAGGAATGCCTTACTGAAATATAGTTGAAGTAGAGCCATTTCATTCCCTTTGTCTAAAAATAGTTTTATCTTCTTAAAGCACATCGGGTTTGTCTGGAATGATACACCTTTTGTAAAGCCATGTTGAATTTTGTCCCATTTGCCACTAACTTTCATGTGTCTCACTACTTTCTCTTTCAATTTCTTTCTCCTCCCAAGCCTTTGTGTATTACTAAAGTCACACTATCAGGCCCCCTATTTAAGTGCATCACTCCCTCAGCCCCCTTCAATAATAGGAACTACGTTAACAGTTCTCCAGTTGTACAAAACAAGTCCTGAGTTTAAAGATTCCTTGAAAATCTTTGTTAATGGGGTTGCAATTTCACATGTCAGTTCCTTTAAGATTCTGTTCTAGGGCCATATAAGCAGGAAGAAAGCTCATGTGATAAATAAATTTGTTCATCTTTAAGAGCCACAGGACTTGTTGCTTCTTTTGCTGAACATGGCTGTCCCTTTGGAACTTAATTTTTGCTGTTTGGTTCGTTCACATTCCTTATCTAATTTGGCACAGTCATTCTACCACTACTATCATCTAGTAAATGGGTATAATCATCATTCTCTTGTTGTCCATTCTCCTACCCATTGCTGTATCATCTCTAACTTTCCTTTCCTCCTTCTCCCGGGGGGAGTGTACCAAAAAAGTATTTTTGCATACATTTAAGTTCTGTCTTCCACTCCTGGTTTCTGGCAGTCAGAGGTTTGTCGTTGCCCCAGACATGGGTTACATCCTTGATTATCTTAGGTAATAGCCATTTGATCAGTCTCTTGTGAACTTATTTACTGTTTTTTTTTTAATCCAGTTATACTTTTGGTATTTACATAATCTCACAACAGTGAGTTCCACAAGTTAATTGTGTATTATATGAAAAAAAAAAGTATTTCATTTGGTTTATATTAAAGTGGCTGCCTATTAATATCATCAGGGGACACACACACACACACACACACACACACACACACACACACACACACA
>ML682106.1:1045953-1091539 GCA_007922195.1 Podocnemis expansa
ACACACACACACACACACACACACACACACACACACACACACACACACCCTCTGTTCAAAGAAGTTTGAAGTATGTCTACTATATTTTTGTAGTTGTTTCTCCCAGCCAGACAACAGTGAACTAGTCTTATCAAAGCTGAGGGCCATATTTTCACAGATCTACACTGTGGGCTTTAGTGGGCTTTACTCTGAATTATATCAGCTAAGTATCCGGCCCTGCATCTCCACCAGCTAGTTTATATCTGTGTCCAAGTCTTTGAGACTCTGAGTCCTCTGACCCAGTCAGATGAGATGGTGATGTAAAGTTATATGTCAAGCACTGCACATGCCTTTCCATGCGCCTTATATTCATGATAGATGGTAGCCATGACAAGATGGAATCCCATAGAACCTTCCAAGTAGGTGACAGCATAAATCTTCAAACTGACATTTTGACTCAGGGGGAGGTTTGTCAGAAACCATTCATGAGATACAGTGTCATAGATTCATATACATAGATTCATATGGTGCCAGGTCAGATGGATCTATTTTGACCATTTTGGTCTGACCTTTTATACAACAAAGGACAGGGAATTTCCAAAAATAATGTGGAAAGCAGATTTTAGAGAAACATCCACTACTAATGTAAATTATTCCAGTGATGGAAATGCAGCACTATCCTTGGTAAATAGTTTTGATGATTAGTTACCCTAACTGTTATAAGGCAAATATTATCCCTCCACATGACTCATAAACCAGGGGTCACCCAATGAAATTCATACGCAACAGGTTTTAAACCAATACAAGTAAATATTTCTTCACACAACAGACAGTGAACTCATGGAACTCATTGCAAAGGGATCCTGTAAAAGACAAACATGTAACTGGGTTCAAAAAAGAATTGGATCAGTTCATGGAGGAGAGATCCATCAATGATTTTTAGCCAAGATAATCAGGGATACAACCCAATGCTCTAAATGTCCCTGAACCTCTACTGGTAATAACTGAACTGGATAACATAACAGAGGGTCACCTGTCCTTTGCATTCTCTCTGAAGTACCTGACATTGTTTGCTGTCAAAAAATAGCACATAGTTTGATGGGGTGTTGGTCTGACCCAGTATAGCCATTTTTTTCCCTTACAAAAGCTACTCAGATCCTCCTTCCTCCAAAATCCCATTGAAAGTCCATGGGGGCATGTCTCCTAACTCTCATGGTGTCTTTTGATTAATTAAAACTACATAGATGGGAATTTTCAATGACCTGTGATATGTACAGTACTTGTTAGCTGAATTGCTGGTTGCTTTTGCCTAGCTATGGAATCAAAGATTTCAGTAAACAGGCAAGTTCATGAACAATAATGTTTTGCTAGAATATTTCCAACCAGTTCCAGGTGAGATTTGTCTGTGCAGATTTTCCACATGCCTCTGAAATGGGCAGGGCTCAGTTGCACCGAACCATGAGCAGACCAAGAACAGTGGGTTACAATGCAGACTCTGCCACTGTCCCCCATACAGGCTGGTACTAGGAATTAGTTCTGCATTTGACAGCATTTTCTGCCCCTCCATAGTGTTCAGCATGGCAAGCCAACCATTCACTCTTTGACTTCCCCACTCATTCTCTACTGACCTTACATCATGAGTGGGTGCTCCACTCTCTTCAAACCCCAGCCTCATTGAAGGACTCATCATACCAAAGCTGCTCCTCAGTTATGCCTGTGTAAATGTGAAGCCACATCCAATGCCAGTGGGGGCTGCCCCCACACCTAAGAGCTCAGCACATAGGAGTCCCCTCATCACGATGTTCTGGAAGCATGTCTCTGACAGTCAGTCTGGGGGTTAGAAAACAAAAAAGGCACACCCTCTGCTTCCAAATACAGCAACCCCAGTGGAAGAATCTATTACAATTAATACACATGGAGGAGCAGACTACCTGAGTGTCTTTGGATCAGCAAATACCAGTCTCTGCCCCCAGTCACACCTAACAACAACTGAGAGAAAAACGGCAAAGACATGTCTACAGGTTATTCTTGGTAACTGAGTTATACTTATTTTCAGCTTTAATTTTATTCTTATTTTTTCTTGTCTAACAGGATGTCCATTTGCATTCTTTGATAAACTCTTTTACTGCATTGAACACTGGATATGGGGGAGCACCAATAACTTTTTATACAAATGTGGTAAGAAAAAATGTATTTAAATGGCACTTTCCACATCTGTGTGTATATCCGGGCTGTGAATTGCTCTGGGCTTCAAAGTTTTGTTCAGAGTCGGCAACCTTTGCCAGTCTCCAGGCCAGCCATGCCCACTGCACCCTTAGCAGGTTCTTGGGGTGAGGCCGAAAGTGGGCACGGCCAGGCCTCTGTTTCCCAGCCGAGGCCAGCTCCCACCCCGTTGGTGGGTGGACTCTGGTTTCTGGGGCTGGGGCTGGCTCCCCCCAGCAGCGGTAGCTCTGGGTGGGCCCATGCTACCCCAGTCTCCTTTAGCCCTGCCCAGCATGGGCAGGCCCAGTAGGGCCCAGGAGCCCTGCGTGCCCACAGCTAATTCCAGTCCACACAGTGCTGGGGAGACGGTGCCAGTGGGGGGAGCCTGAGTGGCACCACATGCCGCCTAAGCTCAGCCTGTGTGCTATTTTTGGTGCACATGCCAGGGGTTGCCGACCCCTGGTTTAGACAGTCAATATATTAAACAGTAAACAATGAGAGAGCAATGAGAAAAGGGCAGTGGTATTGTAAAATGGCCTGCAATGCAGTACTGCAGTGTGAGATCATTGGAATGGGTCAGAGCAGTGGCCTTCAGGGCCTAGGAAGGGTGGGGTATCAAAGGGGAGCACAAGGGGCATAGGCAGGGCAAGGGTGGCAAGATAGAGTGTGGGGAATAGTGAAAGGGCGGGTTAGGAATGGTAAAGAGGAAAGGTGTGGGGTGGTAGCAGAGCCTGACAGAACAGGGGTGATGTGGTAGGAAGGGATGATGGCAAAGCTGGAAAGCACTACAGCTGGCTGGTGGGACCCGCAGCTTCCTTTCCCTGCAACATACTGGCTCCTGATCGCCTTAGTCCTGCACTTGGTCAGCTCCCTGAACCCTTCTACTTACACTTCCCAGCCCTGCCCCCAACCCCTGCCCCCAACCAGGCCTCATGCTACCACCCCCACTTCCTTGGCCCCAATCACAGCCATGAGCCACCCCTATTCTGTGGCCCTGATAATGGTTCCGTGCCATCTCCCCAGCCCTGAGTCATCCCAGATCCCTTTCCCAGCCTTGTACTATATCCCCCCAACCATACCCCCCCCAAGTCAAATCCTGGCCTCAGGCCACCTCTGCACCAACTTCCTGGTCTGGATTGTGGCCTTGCACCAACTTGCTGGGCCAATCCCATGGTCTGCCATCCTCCTGCACCTCCCTTGGCCCAAACCTCTCCCCCAACCCATTTCCTAGTATTGCTTCACTTTCCAAGCCCTGCACAACTCCACCCATCATGCACCACCCCCAGGCCCAATTCCAGCCTTGCACCCCCTCCCCACTTGGTGTGATTCCATCCCTGTGCTACTCCTGGGGCCCTGTGCACTCCACCATCAGACCTGTATTGCCCCCCGCAGGGCCCAATCCCAGTCCCTCACTGTTACCTGGGCTCCACAATGCTTCCAGGGACCCACACCACCCCTACCAGCCCTGGGCCCAGGCCTGATCCCAGCCCCTCACCTCTCCTGAGGCCATGTGCCAACCCCCTCAACATCCCAGCACAACCATCTGTGTCTGATCCTAGTCCTTTGTCACCCCTAGCACCCGGGACCACCACCCCAAGCCAGTGCCAGTTCCCCAGGGATGATCTTGGCTGTGCCACCTTCACCAAAGTGTCATGACTCCCCTTGACCCTGATTCCAGCCTCATGTGCCCCTCCCAGTCCTGCACTGACTCCCAGCGCCTGATCCCAGACCCCACTGCCCTGAACCCCTTCTCTGGCTCCTCCCCAAGCTGTGACACCTCCCTGTTACAGAATTTATCACTCTGCTACAAGTATTATTGATTTATCATAGAAATAAGTAAGGTATAGATACAAATAACTATAGTATTAGAAAGTAAGTTAGCATAAGTAAGGACAAAAGGCCTGCTAAGGCCTTTATAACCATTAAATGCTGCCAAGGGGTACAAAGCTGACAAATACATAGAAAGGAAGTAGATAAGTAAATAAGAGAAGTAGAACAGTGTGGAAAGTTTCTAGAAGATAAGGCAAAGCGGAAAAGGGGAACAAAAGAATGAAAAACAAGTATAGAGTATAACCAAATAAGGATAAGAATCTGGGGGCCTTCCAAGAATTTAGGTGGCAGTTACCAATGGTCCAACAGGTCGGTGTGAAGCAAGATATTTGTTATTCTATATATCAGCTTGTGTGATGTATGAAGGGGGGGCGGGAAGCTTACTGATTCCTGCGGGGCTCTGTCGTCTTTCTCTTCTTGTGCAAGAATAAAGTTACTTGACCATTGTTACTGGTGTCAGGTACTGATTGACCCACCTTGGCACCCTAGAGGATATTTTCTCCCTATGACATCCCCAAACTAGAAATTGCCAACTCCATCTCCCCCTTCCATTCTGCACCAGCTCCCAATGACCCCCCACACACACCTTGATCAAGGGGGCCAGAACCAGCTCCTGGAGTTTGCTCCCTTGCCACTCCTCCCAGAGTTGCATGCATAGGAGTCCAAAGGGCAGAAAGGCTCTCACCAGGCCTCACTCTCAGGCTCCAGTGCAGCGGCCCACAGGTTGCATAACAGCCCTTGGTGGCCTGGATTCTGGCATGAAGGACATAGGTTGGACAAGCATGCTATACTGTATCTCACAAAAAGCTCTGAAGAGAGCCTTATGAAAATTGTCACATATTCTGTACTTAATAATCTATACACTGAGCTTTCTTATTATTCCCATTGAACAGATGGAGAACAGAGGTAAAAAATGAGAAATTACGTTCTCAGTGTCCCAGATGACTTTTGAGGACTATTACAATTATGGCAGCCTGTGACAGGGTGGCACTCCCCCCCAGACGGGCATGACCTGAAGATGGTGTTATTGGGAAATGTAGCTCAAATGGTCCCCCATCCATAGCTTTGCTCTGTCACTTTACAGCTACTCAGCCCTCCAGCCAAATACCACTTTCTGTCACAATCACACATCCAGGGAACAGTTCCACTCCCTTGTACTCTCCACTCTTCAGGCTTTCAATGGCCCATGAGGCTTATATTATCCTTACACTCTGGGGAGGCAGCAAGGGGTCTGGACCCACCTACTTCTCCAGACCCCAACCCAGGGACTGTCTGTGCCCTGTCATCAGCATAAGCATAATCTCCCACCAGTGCCTCCTCAGTTCATTTCCCTGGGTTACTTTCCTTGCAGTCCTCAGTCTCATGCATGCCCTCACCTCAGGGCCGTTCTGCGATCTGCTCCCATCGTATCTCACAGGAACAACCATAGTCATCTGTCTCATGTTAGCCCTTCACACCTGGACCACTCATTGGATATCAACAGACCTCAGAACCTACTGGTTCCTAGCAGCTCTCAGTGGCACCCAGTGAGCTGTCCACAGCACTGGCCATCCAGCCAGCCCTTAGCCCAGCCTGAGCCCTAATCTACACTTAGGGCAAATTTAGTGGCAGTTGACCACGAATTACGCAAGGAACACAAAATTCCTTGCATAACCACTGGTGACTTACACATTAGGGGAAAATGAACCACAAGACTTTTGTGGTCAGCCTTTTCCTATGCCCTCTGGCCTTCAGGACTTCTGGGAGCGGCATGGCAATTTCATACTCACTGTGAGCCACTCCTGGAAGGGCCAACTGTTGATAGCAAAATTGCTGCTATCAGTGTAGACATAGCCTGACTGGGCAGTCTCTGTTGCTCCCTTATATTTCAGGCTTCTGGCCCCTGATTAGGCCAGCAGCCCTTCTGCCTGACTGGCTGCTGCTTTCGGGTCTTCTTCAACCCATCAGAGCCAGTGTGCGACAACTATCCCATCACAAGGAACACACTTGTCCATAAGAAAGAATAAAAGTGGTACTAATAGAAAATTTGTGGGCTTTCTTCCAACAAACTTTTCAGAATACTTTTTATTTATATTTTGCACAAGCAGCTGGTTGAAAGCTAGTATGGACACATGTTTCACAAGATTTTATTAGAATGAAACTTCAAGGAATCCACAATTATTTTAAAGGCAAGATGTACTCTTTAGACAGATCTATATCTCAAATGATACTTTGATTGTGAATGGAAAATGACTATTTTCTAAAATCAACTTTTCCAGAAATTATTAGAGCGAATCATTGTCATTGGTATTCATTTTTTTTTTTTTAAAGCCAGTTTCCTTCCTTGTGGAATGAAACTGATTTGGCATTTCAAGGGGGGGGGCATTATTTCATTCTTTTGACAAGTGCTAATGGCTTCTTTGAATGTTCATAGGAATTAAATGAAAAAGGACTTCAGATGCAACTGAAGAGAATATGGGGCTTTTGTTTGGATAGATGATTGTCATGTTTGCCCCATTTTAATATCCATCTGAGTTTGCACTGTCAGTACTTCTTAATAAGGCAGACAGAAATCTCCTTAGAATAAAAAAAAAAAAAAATCATTCAAATACCTGTTGTATATGATGCTTGTGTGCTACTCAGCTGGTTTTGAGGCTAATTCCTCAAAATTAGAGCTCAGATATTTCTTGGAACCTAAGGGCAAGGTTTTTCTCCATAAAGATAGTAGCCATCTAGGGTTAACAGGAGTTGGATGTCTAATGATATTGTTAATACATTAGGTGTTGCTGTGTTCAGTATTAGCACACAACTGATTTAAGACTATGGACTGACAATAGCATTTTGACTCCTAAATACTAAATCCTTTTGAAAATTGAGATTTAGGCTCTTAATCTATTAAACACTGAGATCAGCAGCAGGTAATTACCTTTATCAATCTGGGCCCTGGGCAATTTTGAAAATTTTGCTAGTCCTCTTTATCTTTAGACATCTACCCACCTTTCCAGGTCTGGCCTTTTTGGTAATTACAAATCACCCAAGCAGGTTAGGCACGTGACTCCCATTATTTTCAAGTGGAATTCAGTGCCTGTCAATGACCAGGACATGGCAGTCATGTTTAATGATTAGAAAGGAAGTCATTCCTAATGGTTAGAGCAAACATCAACAGCCAGGGGTCAGAAGTGGATTCAAAGGTCATGAATGAGAGCCAGTTACCTGAAGAAAGGTAAGGAGTGTGGGCGGTTTAAGAGTTGTAACGGGGAAGGAGCAGAAGTTATCTTAGCCATAGGTGAATGATTTTATTAGCCAGCACCCTACAGCAGGGCATAAAGCAGGTCTATAGGTCCCTGTATGCAGTTGGACAGTTGCACTCATCAGGCAGCTTAGCTGGGACTGCGTTATATTCTTTAGACTAGTGCACTTTTGTGAGTCATGACATGCTTGGTGTTATGTCATCATGACCCAAGACACACCAGCCTACCAGTGCCAAGCAAAATCCAGCCATCATCCCAGCTCCTCAGGACAAAATTACCACAGTGGTTAAACATTAATGTTATAGACCTATGGTTCTCAGTCTTTTGTGGGTTGTGACACACTTGGTGACATATCACGACTCTAGAGAACACACCAGCATGCACACCCCAGGCTAAATCCAGCCATTCCTTCCCCCCCACCCCACACACACCCCGTAACGTGTCCTGACACAATAGTTGAGAAGCACTGTTTTAGGCAGCTTGGGGATTAAGCTAGTATAAGAGCAGAGATAGCTGTGGGCCATTATTCCAGACAGTGCTGCTTAGGTGCCTTAGAAAATTCCAGTAAGCATTTATCTGCCATCTTAGGCTCCTTTGAAAATGTGTATAGAATTTCAGTGGTATTTGGGCACTTCAATTATAGTGACACTTCAGAAAAATCACAGCCTTGAACTGCACTCAAATGATTTTTTGCAGATGATCCCAAATTCACTGACTTGGCCAAGAATGAAGATATCCACTTGATCGATGCTGGTGTTGCTATCAATTCTGCTTACCCCCTTGTTCTGCGCCCAGAGAGAAAAGTGAAGCTGATCCTCTCCTTTGACTTCAGCGGTGGGGATCCTTTCGAGGTAGCTAGTTATTTATTGTGATGGCTCGCAAAGCCCCAGTCAGGCTCACGCCCAGCACAAATACCTAGGACTTGACCTGCAACCTGAAGGGGTGATGTTGTTTGCAACAGTAAGTCAGATTGCATGAAGTTGCTGTATGGGTCACTATTTGAGATGTGCGGTGGTATAAGATCCAATGGATCTATTTACTTTATTCTCAGCAAGATCATTTGGGTTTGGAGTGTTACTGGCTATGTTATAGTCAGTGTAACCTCTCTTTCCATTTGGATATGAAGGAACAAAAGGTAATTATAGGCTGTGTTCACACAGCACTTTTGTTTCGAAACAACCTCGTTGTTTCGAAACAAAAAAAAACATGTTCACACGATGCACAGTTGTTTCGAAACAATGGGAACCCATTGTTTCGAAACAATGGCGTTGTTTTGAAACAAGTTAAACCTAGTCTCTGGGTGAAACAATGTTGTTTCACAACGGTTGTTTCCAAACAACACCGTGCGAACGTGTTGTTTCGAAACAATGGTTGTTTTGAAAAGGCTTGTTTCAAAAGAACCGTTGTCTGAACATGCTGTTTCGAAACGAAGGACAGTCATTTCGAAAACCTTGTTGACAAAACTTGCTATTTTGTTTCACGCTTGCTCCCTTATTTTGAAATGACTTTTTGCTAATTCAAAATAAGTCATTTCAAAATAAGGCGTTATTTCTAAACAAGTTGTTTCGACACAACTTGTTTCAAAATAACCATGTGTGTGTGAATACAGCCATAAAGTTCAGTTTTAATTTTGTGTACAGCATGGCAAATGCTCAATTCACAATGGCTGTAGCCACATGTCTTTTTTATTTTGAAATAACACAGGTTATTTCAAAATAAAAAAGTTTATGTCCAGATGACGTATTCTTATTTCAAAATGATGGACTCTGTCATTTCAAAATAAGAGGTGTTCTTTCGGAACACCTTAAACCTCATTAGCTATTGAAATAACCCTTATTTCGAAATGGTTGTTTCAAAATAAGGCCCATTTGGACATGCTGTTTCGGAACCAAAGCAGTTCCGAAACAATATGTTTTGACCATACTCCCAGGGTGCTAAGCACCCTGGGAGGAAGGGCCACACCCTCAGCACCCTGGCCAGGGTGCTCAGGGAACACCAGCCCCAGGCTATGAGGGGCTGCCCCCAAGCCTGAGGGTGGGGTGCCGGGTGCCTGGCTTTTCCCAGCCACCGGGACAGCTGGGAAGCCCGACAGCGGGGGTGCCAGTGTTCCCCGATTTTCCTCACCGCTGGGGTCTGGGGAAGCCCCCTGGTGTGGGTGTGGGGGGCGCCCGCCTTTCCCCACCACCGGGCCTGGTGGCAAGCCCAATGGCGGGGTGCCAGCCCTGCTTTTCCCCACCTCTGGGGCTGCAGCCGTGGGGAGCTGGTCTTGACCCAGCTCCCCAACGCACCAGGGGCTGAGTGGCTGCAGCTGTGGGGAGCCGGATCCCACCGGCTCCCCAGGCCCTGGGGCTCAGCGACAGCAGTGGCTGGGAGCCCTGTGGTTCACCCCGCGCCTGGCTCAGGGGCTGCAGCCCCGGCAGGGTAGCTGCAGGCAGGGAGGCTCACCCCGCACCAGATCGGGGAGCTGGAGTCCCTGGCAGGGTGGCCACAGGCAGGGTGGCTCAACCTGCACCGGGATCAGAGGGCTGCAGCCCCCCGATCTGGGCACGGAGTGAGCCGCCCGGGCTACGGCCACCCAGCGTTGCTTGCAGCTCCCCCGACCTGGGCAGTGGAACCTGGGGGTGCCACAGCTCCCCAAGCCGCTTGCCCAGAGGGCAAGCAGCTTGGGGCAGCCTGAGGCTCCTGGCAAGCCATCTCCTCCCCTCTGCCCTGGTTGCCAGACCTCCCAGGGTGCCCCTCTCCTGAAGTGAAATAGCAAGTCCACACATAGGACCTGTTATTTCTCTTTCAGGTTTTCTGTTATTTCGAACTACTTTTTTTTTTCTTTTTTTAGTTCGAAATAAAGGATTTTGAAATAAAGGTTTTATTTCTAAATAAGTCATTTCAGAATAACTTATTTTGAAATAAAACCTTGTGTGTAGAAATAGCCAATGTGTCCCTGTGTGTATCAAAGCCCTATCTAATGACCTGAATGATAATCGGCAGGTATGAACACTTTTTTATTTCTGTTAGTATCTACAGAATCAAGAGCACTCTAGCAGGAGGAAATGGGGTCAGTTGAAATGTGTAGTATGGGAAGGATGTGGCCAAAATGGAGCGAATCCAGCAGAGGACAATGAGAATGATAAGGGGGCTGAAGCACATGATTTATGAGGAGGCACTGCAGGACTTAGGCCTCTTTAGTTTAAAGAAGAAAAGAGAGAGAAATCTGATAGTGGTCTTCAACAACCTGAAGAAGGGGTGTCTAAAGAGAATAGGAATAGACTGTTCTCAATACTGGTGGATAACAGAATAAAGAACAATGTTCTCAAGTTGCAGCGAGGGATGTCTAAATTGTATTTTAGGAAAAAAAATATTTTCCATGTTTGAGTGGGGAAGTACTAATCTAGGTTACCTGGGGAGATGGTGGAAGTTCCGTTCTTAGAGATCCTGCTGACAGAGACCTGACTGGAATGATTTAGTTAGGGTTGGTTCTGTATTTTATTGTAATTTGCACTAGATACTTTGTGACATCCCTTACAACCCTGATCTTACATGATTCTTTGATTCGACCAACTTTCAATAAGTCAATTAGAACTCTGCAAGTGCACCAACCTCAGCTTCACATTAAAATCATGCTACAAATGTGATATTGCCTCCTGCTAGTGGCCCCATGTATAGAACTCTTTCCTTCATTAATTTCATCAAAGGAAAGTTTTCTTATAGCTGAATTTGTAAATAAAACAAACAAAGGCTTATTTGGAGCTAAAAGCATGAGTTTATTACCTGTTTATTACCTTGGTTGAGTGAGGTTTCAAAAGCCAACTAAGGGATTAATTTTATTAGTAACTAGGTATACACATCCCTTAAATAGTTTTGAAGATCTCAGATACAATATATTCATTATTTCAAAGTGATTCTGATGACACAGGTAACAACAGGATAGTGTTTGGTTTCCATTGGAGGACCTCAGTTAGTGCTTTAGAGGTCCCTAGGAAGGTTTGTTCAATTTAGGTTATAGCATTTTTAAATTTCTTACCTAGCAATTGTGGAAGAATTCCGGGGCTGAGGCCTAACAGCATTGAGACACAGATGGATAGCTCAGCAGGCCTTGGAGGGGGGAGCTGCATTTCTCTGTTCTGCTAGCATGTCTGGAAGAGGGCCAGTAGAAGCAACTAGCTGATAAGGAAGCTGTAGAGAGCTGTGCTTCAAGGACAGTGTACTGAAATTTGGAGACAGAAAGTCAGCCCATTTGGGTCAGCTCAAGGACTAGGTTAAAGTCTGTGGTGCAGGTGAATTATGATTGGAGGGTATGTGGGATAAGGTGGTTCAAAAAGAAGGGGTTATAATTGGGGAGATTTTGGTGCAAAAAAGGATAGACCCAGAACTTAATTGGCTATACAGTAATAGTTTATGCTTTGTAACATGATATAATATGTCACTATATAAGAATAGTGTACACTAGTCTTGGGGCTCTTGGGTGCTTGCCCTTGGGCCCACAGCTGTGTAGAATAAAGCTCCACTCCTCACTAAGTTACTGGCCCCCGCTTACTGAGAATTCCTCTACATCATATTAGTGACATTTAATTTTATTGGTGGAGATGTTAATTTTAAATTAATTTATTTTAAAATCACATTTTGTTCCTTCCAAGACCATCAAGAAAACTGTTGAGTATTGTAAGACAAATAACGTCTCGTTTCCTGAGGTAAACCAAGAAACAATGGAAAAAACAGATGACCCCTCTAACTGCTACATCTTCAAAGGAAATGATGGTCCTACTGTCATGCACTTCCCACTCTTCAACAACGTGAATTGTGCTGATCCAGGTAGCTTAGCTGTATGCCATTCTTCTAAAGATCAATGGGGTAGATTCACAGAGGGGAGTTAGGCATCTCATTGCTACTTTTACCACCAATTTGCTAGATTCAAGTCTCATTGCAATTCACAAAGTTCCTGGTCAGGTGCCACCAGACTAATAGGAAATGTTAACAAAAGCTTGGACAAGCACCTTTCAGGGTCAGTCTGGGTTCACTGGGTCCTACCTCAGCACAGGAAGCTGGAGTTGGTGACCTCTCAGGGTCACTTAAGGCTCAACACACCAGTGATGCTCTGAATACCACCAAAATGGTCCATGTTCTTCTCCTGCCTGTTTAGATGCCAATGTTCCATGCTTCTGGGATCAGTGTAAAAATAATATCAGTGTTTTCTTTCCTTGGACATTTACTGACCTGGTTTATTCCTAGGTGAAATCAAGACCTGCGGGGACAAGTTTGACACTTTTAAATTTTTCTACCCAGAAAATGATGTCAAAGAACTCCTCCAGAAAGCAAAGATGAATGTATCCACCAACAAGCAGAAGATTCTGCAGGAGATCCATAATGTTGTGTCCTCCTTCCCCAAGAATTTTTAAAAAGACATCTCTGTTAGGTTTATGTTTATGAAGGGCAGAAATTCTTTATTTGGCTCTGAATGGCATGTTTCTTCTAAACTTACACAGTGGGAACACTTAAAATCTAAGTGTATCTCAGAAGGGCTAGTGTCCTTTGATCAGATTGACAAAACAATGTAGGCATCTATCTGCCACTTTAAGTATCTAAGTCCCAGATTTACGCACCATTGTGATTCACAAAATCTTGTTCCTTTGCTTCAGAATCATGTAGCAACTAAACTCTCTCATCACCTAATTTTTTTTCAGTAGTTTCCCTGGGTGGCCTTGTTTTTGCCTCAGGGCATGTGCACTGCAACCTTCTCTCAATGTCCAGATGCCTAAGACTCCACTGTGATTCCTGACCCTGGAAAGAGACACCATCCTTTTCCTATCTCAGCGATGCAGTCTGAAGAGAAAGGTGACTGCCTTCAGAACTGTTAACCCAGTAATTTCTGTGCTCACTTGGGCAACAGAAAAACCCAAGTCAAGCACTCTCATTCTCTGAAGGGGAAAAGGCATATGAAGAGGGATCTGCTACCTCTGATGTGAGTGCCCAAACCATTGGCAGTGGCACAGTCGGAAACTGTTTTACAGCAGGTTAAATAATTAAACAGAAACTTAGTTAGAAAGAGAAAGAACAAGTGTGAGAAACCTGATGACTTCATTCCTGTCCTGTGAATTCAGACACAGGCTCCCGTACCCTGCCACTATAGCAGTGGGCACCACAGGTGAGCTGTGTGAAGGAACACTCTGGCAATGTCCACACATAGGTGCTTATTTTGAAATAAGTTAATTCAAAATAAAATTGCTCTTTTGAATTAACTTAAATTGAAATAAGCAAAAACCTCAAATCAAAATAGCAAGTCCGGACACAGGACTTCCTATTTCAAATCAGGAGACGGGCAGCATGGGAGGTGTGGCAACATGGCCCCATCACTGGCCCATGCCCTCACCCAATATATAGAAAAAGGAAGGCACCCTTGAAAGGAGACAGGCAAAAGTGTTAAACCAATATAATGATTATTTCAAAATAACGTGCCTGAACAGCATTATTTTGAAACACCCATTTTGATTTAATGGCTATTTCATTTTCTTACTAGGTTTTACTATTTCAAAATAAGGTTTGTTGTTTCAAAATGACGGGGTTCATCATTTTGAAATAATGATATGTCGTTTGGACATGCCATTTTCTAAACCAAAACAATGGTCGTTGTTTTAATTTAAAAGCAACGTGTGGACGTAGCCTCTCTTTCCCCAGTTCATGTACGGCTGGCTATATGCCTAGACCTCAACAGTTGTGTGCGTGCCCAGAGGCTCCTGGGGAATGCTTAGGACCAGACTTCTGTGTTGACTGTTGTCATTTTTTGGCTGTGAGTGCGTTCCCCCTTTGTTCTGCAACAGCAAAGTGAGCGGCAAAACACTACGCTCCCTCCCCACCTAGGCAAACCCTCTTCGACCTTTTTTTTTTATACACCAATACGCAGAAGTTACATATCACCCCTTTGCTATGCCTAGTTAATACACTTTACACTTGGTGTGTTCATGCTTCTACAATATTAGCCCTGTTTTGTCCAAATTTAATGAACTTCCAAGCAGGCAACTACTTTGTTACAAGGCCTGACTTTTGCTCATTGCCTAACTCTTTCTACCTTTGCTTCTTATCATCAGGGCCTGACTTTAGATTGGGCCTTATGCCTTGAACCAGGTGCCCTGCTTCAGGATCTCTCTTTCTGCTACTCTGATAGCCATAAGATACCTGAAGTGCTTAGTGACAGCTGAGTGAGCGTTTGGTGAATCCCACTGTTGCCTAATGCTGGACTACAGGTGCCTAAAGTGACAGGCAGATGCCAAATCCCTTTTAAACATAATCCTGGTTATAGGATTTAATATGACACTGTTCTAACACAGAAAGGTACTGTGTGTAGAACAACAGTAGAACCATAATATTAGAGCTGCTTGACAAAGAAATATGTCTGCAAGAATTCTTTGGAGGATTTCCTACTTTACAAAGGGAAGGAATGTACCACAGGAAATTTGTGCCCAGCTGTGAGCATTATTACACTCTTACTTACATGCCTGTTAAATATGGAGATACCTTTTATATAGCCTGCTTGCTCATATATCTACTTTTCCTCACATATAGATTAAGTGTAGTTTTAAGTTTCTTTTAAAGTTTGTGTTTGCTTTATGATAACAAAATCATAGACTCATATATATTTAGTAATTGTAGAACTCAAGAACCTGTAGACCTCAGTCTTCATGAAACTTAAGCACACATATGTTTGGGACCTTTGACCCAGAAAAAAAGCAAGAAGCTTGGAAATCCAATCATGTCTTTAGCACCTCAATAGTCAGAAGATCACAAAATAGAAGGCAACTGAATTGTAGCCAGACAAATTTCTTTGTTGTCTACCACTCATTAATGGAAACTTGGTAGGCTCCTTAAATGTTCTGACAGTTTAAAGAGGGGCTTTAGTACCTTTAGAAATATGATGTGTTTGCAACAGATACTGTTGTGTGCAATTTACATGAAAGACTACAAAACAAGTCATCACTGTCACGCCTGTTAAGGCTGACAAAATGAAAGACTCCAGTAAAAAAAATGTGTCCCATGCTGATTATGGCGAATTTTGCATCATCACCAACCAAAGAAGATGCAGCTATAGTCCCCTGAAATGTCAGGTCACAAGCCCAAATTTTTGCTTTATACCCAAACAACCTATTTTCATTGACAATCAAGAAATCTTACCTATCCTTACCTTTAAAAATGTCACTCCAGTCTTTTTTGATCTAAGGTACCAAGACATAATTATTTAAGACACATCAACGTTTTTTGTCCATGTTCATCCATTAAAATTATAGCTAAAGCCATTATTGTATTGTGAAAAGACTTATCCCATACAAATTACTAATAATATGGATAAAGTCAAACAATCAACTATCCCATTAATGGTTGGAGATGAAAATTTGTATCTTGCAGACCAATGGATAGAAATCAAACTACAAAATTAAATTATTGAGCAAAAATTGCCTTAAAATTATTTTCATCCTGTTAGTCTACATTTAGAGTCAAAGTAATAAACTCAACTCCAAATCTAATCAGGCATAACATAATACTGATAAATATGTATCTATGGTACCTGTGATGAGACGACACCAAAACTTGAAAACATATCTTTATAATACCCTTCCTCCACCACAAATGATGGGAACAAACAATAAATTTATCCCAACAAGTAACTGAACACCCATATCCACATTTGTATGATGAGGTCATCTGCAAACCACCTCATCAAATGGGGTATTTTAGCTTATACATCTAGCCTGCTTGCTCATATATTTATTTTTCCTCATTTACAGTATAAGTATAGAATTAAGTATTTTTATAAGTTTTAGTGCTTGCATTATAGCAAGATCATAGACTCATATAGTTACAAATGCTGTAACAGAAGAGCTTGCACGTCACATCCTGCATAAAGGCTAAGCATAGATGCTTGGGACTTTTAACCCCCTCAAAAAAGCAAAATGCTTCCATATGTGGCTATGAATTTTAGAACCTCAGTAGTCAGGAGATGCCAAAATGAGGTGGGGGAAACTTGATTATGGCCAGACAAACTTCACCAGATCACCACAAAACTCATCAAAAGGGCCAAAAATAACAACAGGTGTAAAGATCATACTGTCTGGAATCATCTGAAAAAAGAAGAGGGTATATCTATAATGTCATTAATACACATGGATGTACCCACCAATAGAAAAAGTACACCCCAAGGTCTGTTGGTAACAAAGCCAAGTTTATACTTGGAAAGAGGGCCCATACTACTTAGGGTATAAAAATGTCAAGGAGTGTCACCAGGGTGTGCATCAACTACCCTTTCCTTAATCTACTTCTCTTCTTCATTAGGATAATTGGTTTAAAGATACTTAAGTATTATCAGTAGTATTAGCCTTGTAGCTCTTAGCTCTAGATTTACCTTCCACCCATCCATGCCAGGATTGAGGGACCAGACATCGCTCTCAATTGTGTCAACAGAAAAGGGTGTAAGAAAATGTATTCAAAGCAACAAGAATTTGCAATTATAATTTAGCATAAATTTTACATAAGATTGTATTCAAATTATTATTCTGTTATCAATTTATCCATTTTATTTGATTTGTTCCTATATTCATTTACCTTAATTACTTAGCTGTCTATCATTTTGTGTTATTTTAATAAACTCTTGAAAAGATGTTGTTGTGGGGGAATGGGGTGTGGGGGCACAGACCCCACAATGTGAGAGTGTGTCCCAATCGAGAGGAAAGAGACCAGACCACTATGTTTGTTTAACCACTATTTATGTAACTTTTATTGCGGTAGATAGGGTTACAGAAAAAAATAGGTTAAATGAGAGGTTAATATTATTTTTCTAATAAGGTTTAACAATATTGTATAAAAATTATTACTGCTATTTACCACACACACACACGTGCACACACACACACATAAACATTATGCACAGCCCAGGACAGCACAAACACCTTGCTTCTCCCTGTTGCTCTCCAGACACCATGGGCCATGTCCTGGTGGGGCTAGCCATGGGTTGTTTGCGGCTAGGAGTTACAAGGGTCAGCTGGGGTGCCTGGTGGAGGATACAAGTGGATTTTATTCTTTCATCACACTCTTTCACTCTTCTGTTGCCCAGATTGGATTGTGGGAGAAGAGTCAGAGGTAACAAACACCAGCTTGATTTTGATCTGTGAGGTTAGTAAGTTTAGAGCAGTGATAATACATATACACACAACCCCAAAAATGTGTCTCCCAATTTAAATCCTGAATTTGACCAGATTATATTTACCACATGTGGATGTTATCTCTGGAGTGACAGATAGCAGACCTGTTTCTTTGAGATAAAGTGAAAGGTGCAAGAGAAATGCCCGGTGTTGAAATCAGCTTGACTGAACTTACAGTTCACCGTGGCTGTCTGCAGCCATAAAAATCAGAGTCCATCTGTCTGATGCCAACCGACTGCGTGCTTATCAAAAAATCTGCACTTGACCAGATCAGTGTTGAGATCGGCTCACTGAATTTACAGCTCACTGGATCTGTCTGCGGCCATAAAAATCAGAGCTCACTGCAACTGGTTGCAACGGTTAAACATGCCCTGCCACCCCGTTCGGATATGCCAAGGTCTGTGGCCCTGCAATCCAGGGTGACCAGGTGAAAAAGAAATTAGTGAAAAAGTCAAAAAGGACAAAGAAAAGAAAAAAAGATCTGTAAAAAGAAAAAAAAGAAAACTGCAGATTCCCTTGCTGATCAGTCAAGGGGTTCAACATCTCCCTTATGGATGGCGGGGAGTGCCTTGGGGATGGCCAGATCCCTTTGCGACACAACAGGCTGCTGACCTATCATTTCTCCAATGTGTCCTGAAACAGAGCCCCCTATTTATAGCTAAAAAAAACCCCCAAAGTCAGCATCTTGCTTGCCTGGCAGCTTGCTGACTTTGGTCAGTAGCGCTTCTGTTTTTTTGTTTTTTTGTTTTTTTTCTCCTGAACTCTGCACATGTTCTTATCACTTTCCCAGGTCCAATATGAACCAGTCTGGGTTTACCTGCAGCAGTTTTCTTAGAAGACTGTTACTGTCTACTGTATTCTGACCCTGAAAGACAACAACACATAATTATTCTCTGATTAGGGGGACTATATTAGGGGGACTGTTACCCAGGCTGGAGTTTAGTCACAGCAAAATCCAACGGGAAAATTCACAGATACATATTTGGTCTTTAGCTTTAAATACTCCTGTTGTGTATCCCGGAGGTCCTTGCACAAACCTCTAAAGTCCACTTAACAATGCTTGTTTTTTACACACCTAAATAAGATAGCTAGGTCAACTGAAATTTTAAATAAGGACCATCTTCAGTTCTCTAATGCAATCAAAAGACTGCCTGATCTGCCTTAAGAACAAAGGGTTGTTTCTTTGATTGTTCATCAGACTTCAGAACATATGAGCCAATGAACATATTTAAGGCCACGAGTCTCTGTGAGTGATTCTACACAAGTCAACAAACTACCAAAGAATCCTCATAGCATTGTTTGCCTTGAATGTCAAAATCAATAGGTTGTGAACCAAGAAGCTTAAAATATCCAACCTGTCTTTCAATGGCCTTGCAAGTAATGTACAGTGCATAATATCTTTAGCATCCACTACAGCTGTCACTGCTTAGCTCAACCTCCCTTAAGACCCTTCCATCGTTTCCTGAGTAGTTCTTTTCCAGCTGAGCTGTAGTAACCAAAAACATTGAATAAAGGTCTACAAAATCCACAATATACTTAAAGAGTAAGATGGACCCATTTAATCTGATCATCGTAACACAGTGCAATGCATGCATCCAGTGATTGCTGTGTCCTTTCCAGCAAATTATGGCCAAACTTGAATGTGTCACTCAGAACGGTACCCAAACGTGGCTAAGGATGGTGTTTTAAAGAGAGTTGGTGACAATTAGTGCCTGATTCTGACTGAATCTCAGTGGAATTTTGTCAGCTAACTGACGGGGATTCTAGGACTCCAGGAAAGGGAGAACATGGCACATCATTCATCAACATGAAGATCATTGCCTGGAAAAAGCCTCAGAGTAGATCTGATATAAATGCCCAGGCACATACCACCTGGAGAATATATGCTGGCTATTTGTCTATAAGAAAGATAATAGAGGTCAAGATCTCTATAACATTTTTCAAGATCATGATTCAAGGGTGGGAAATTATAACGTGAAAACTACTAAGGATGGCGAGATTTGGGATTTTTATTTTTTTTTGCCTTTTGTTCTTTTCCAGGATATAGTGTAATGCAGCTTATCTGAACGTGAGTTCCCAGTGTGACACTGTGGCTGAAAGGGCTATTGTGATCCTGGGATGCATAAACAGAAGAACCTTGAATAGGAGTGGAGAGGTTATCTTATTTAGCCCTGTTGTGACCACTGCAGAAATATGGTATTCAGTTCTGGTGCCCACAGTTCAAGGAGGTAGTTAGTAAATTTAAGAGGATTCAGTGAAGAGCCTCAAGAATGACTAAAGGAATAGAAAAGATGACTTATAGTAACAGAATTGAGGCACACAATCTGGTAAGCTTAACAAAGAGAGTTTTAAGGTATGACTAGATTTCATCCTATCAGTACCAAAATGAGGAACCAAAATTTGATGCTGCACTTTTCAGTTTAATAGAGAAAGATAGAACAAAATCCAGTGGCTTGAAGTTGAAGCTAGACAAATTCAGACCAGAAATATGGCACGCATTTCTAAAAAAAAAAAAAAATTGAGAACAATTAACCATTGTACTAATTTACCAAGTCATCAGGGCCTCATGAACTCCACACTAGAATTCTCAAGGAGCTGACCACGGCTGGATTAAGACCCTTATAGACCCAAGACTATAAGATTTTATGGAGCTCCTGGACAACCACCAGCCAGCCTGAAGGCAAGAGAGCGGGGTCTCTGTCACCTACGGGGCCATACTTACATTGGCACCCCACCATAGGTAGCAGAATACCATGGGTGGGGTCTGTGGGCCCATGTCCCACTTTTCCTGTGGTGGGGGCGTGGTGACGCAGCCATGACAGGCTCTATGTGGTCCTTTCCTTTGCCCAGGTCAGGGTTGGAGGAAACCCTGACTGTCAGTGATGACCTAAGTTTCAGTGGAGGGGACGGCTAGAGCTTGAGGCTTTGGCATCAGGGTGGGTGGCTGCAGTCCTGTGGGCTACCAGCAAGCACCAGAGCAAGCCCTGACCAACAGCAGTCCTGGGTTTAGCAGATTCACAAAGCATCTGGATTTGAGTGGGGTGGGGGAATCCCTCGCAGCAACAGGGATGCCCCTGCTTTGGGGCTTCTGATTTCTTGTGGGCATCCTGCAGGGCTCCAGCTAGTCATGCCTGCCATCTCTGTAGACACCAGCAACCCTTCAGCAGAAGACTCACTGCTCCTATGGTTCCGGCAAACCCCAGTTGCAAGCCCCTGTCAGGTAGCAGCTCAGGGTTTGCTGGGTCCAGGGGCAGCAGTGAGGCTGCTGTTGCCTGGATTTCCTGGTATCCCAGGAGGTAGCAGGATGCTGCTTACTGCCACCCTTCAGGTTGCTCACAAGGCCTGGAGCACCAGCAGTCCTGCTACTGCCAGGGCCTCCGTCCCCACCTGCAACCCCCGCTGCTGCCAATATCAACCAAACCTTGGGCTCCTTCTGGTCAGGGGCTTGCAGGAATTCTGTGGGGCTGCAACAACCCACCCTGCTGCCTCTCAGGACAAGAACTATTCAGGAAGAGAGTGCAGCTGTGGCCCAATCCTGCGGGAAGCCAGGAGCCAAGCAATGAAGCATGTGGCTGCAGCTTGGCTCCTGGCTCCATGCCAAACTGGGCAGGAGGGAGTTCAGTCTCAGCATGAAGCTGAGCAGGGGGAATGCACTGCCACCTGGCTCCCAATGGGGAGCTAGGAGCCAGGCTTGGGGGGTGCAGCAGGAGCCTGGATCCTGCTCATGGGCTTTGCGGCATAGGGAAAGGATTTGGGGCACTGGTTCCCAACCCTCTGCCGACCAACGGCCTCACTTGGCTTCTGAACCACCCACTACTATTTCCGCAACTTTGTCCAGCTTCAGAACACCTCTTTCCCGGCTTCCGCCACAAGCACCAGGCTGCTCACAGCTTTCCCACCATATGAAGGGAAGGTGAAGAGGGCTGCCACGTGCTTCTCAAAGCCTGTGCCAGGCTCCCAATCCAACACACCTCCAAACACCCCATAGACTGGGCATCTGGCACCCCACAGTGCAGCCCCCCAGGCAGTGGCGTCGCTAGCGTTGGGCACACGGGGCACGTGCCCCAGCTCCCAACGCCGGTGCCCCGGGTCTCCGGCCCAATGGGGCCGGGGATCCGGGGCCCGATCCCTGGCGGTCCGCGGCCACGGCAGCTACGTCTCCGGCCAGGGATCCGGGGCCTATCTGGCCGCCCGGCAGGCCCCGCCCCCTGGCCTGGGATAGGGCCAGGGGGTGGCCACGCCGCTGCTGCTCTGCCGTGTGGCGCGGCTCAGCCTAGCCTGGCTCGGTGCGGCTGGAAGCGGCCACTGGAGGCCGGGCCAGGCTAGGCTGAGCCGCGCCGCACAGCAGCGCGGCCCAGCTGGCGGCGGCGGCGCCGCAGCCTCCCCCTGGCCCCATCCCGGGCCGGGGTGTGTGGCCTTTTGGCTGGGGGCGGGACCTGCCCTCCGGGGGGCGGGGCTGGGCCCGTGCCCCAGGTCTTTTCCCGCCCCAGCGACGCCCGTGCTCCCAGGAATGGATGCCACACCAGCCCCCAAACTTTTGTGTACTCACTGTATTTCCAGGTTACTTAGATATACCCCAGAGACGAGCCCCACTCTCCCATCAGCCTACACCCCACACATCTTCCCCTGATAATCTTAGCCATCCAGACTTTCTACATACAGTCCTGTTGTTGTGGACCACTGAATCGGCCCCCATGGATACCCTAGAAACATCCCCCCAAAGCAGAGTATACTTGAGTCAGGCTCAGCGTATACCCCCAATCCCTCCAGCTACCCATACTTCCCTCTAGATGAAACCCCTTATTCCCACTTACTACGGTCCCCCACGCCTCATTTACTCCACCCCCGCAAACACCTATGCATGACATAGAGAGGCATATATCTCATTCCTACAGGTACCCCAACCCTCAAGTTTCCTCTCACAGCTATGTTTAAAAAAACCAAAACAAACAAACAAAAAAAAAAACCAAACACCAACACTTCCTTCCCATCATCATTAAATATAAAAGCCAAGCCTTTCCTACAAGTCATTGTACATTCTTCTGTGAATGCCCTCTCACCATCTTCCTCCAGATTCCACCAAATTAAATCCTCTCATTGCCCTTTTAACCAGTTCCCTGCCTTCAGCTACCCCAACCTGCTGGGAAGGCCAGCCCTACATCACTGCCCAACAATTTGCCTCCCCCAGAATATCCCCATTCCTTGACCAGCCCAATATTTTCACATTTGGAAAGAGTGACCCTGGTTTGCCAACCATACATATTAGTTTTTACTGACATGAGAGCTGAAGTTGATTTTTTTTTAACTATCATGGTAAACTTTTTACTGACATTTCTAAAAACAACAAACAATACAATAACATAATTATATTTTAATTTTATTCTTTGGGATGCACGATGGGGAAGGCTGGGGAATGGTAGGAACCCCACCAGAGGGAGGATTGGGGTCCAGGGACACCAAGTACACTGGCATTTTGCCTGTGTCTCCCCTCTCCCACAGAACAAGAGGGAACAACTGAGCATTGATAGCGCTTACTGCTCAGATACCGCAATCCCTCCTGCAAATAGCAAAAGAAGCCCCTCCCATATCCATCCTATGGACGTTTGGACAGGTTAGGTAGGAAAGGGGTAAAGTTTACTCAGTCCACGTCTGTATTCTCACAAACTTCCAGATTTTACCTTTTTTTTTGAAATACATTTTTTAAGTGCTCACCCAGCCGGGTCTAAGACTTTCTAATGAGCTTTGAAACAGCCTGAATTTAATAACACCACCACCAACACCACCACCACCACCACCAAAGATGTTCGCTAAAGACAGTAGGGCCAAACTGCAACCTGACCAACTGTAGGGTTTGTCTACAAAGGAAAAAATGTTTAGTAGGTTGGGGGGGGGGGAGAAAACTCTCATAGGGTGCTCCCCATATGTGGTCTGGCGTGCTGCTGAAACCCCATCCAGCTCCTATTCCTGAACCCCAATTCACCTTGCTTTGCCAAGTGACCACTCACTCCTGAGTGAGTCCACTCTGGCCTCTCACATGCAATTAGTCTCAAACAGTGGGTGTATGCCTTCTGGGTACTCGAGGGATGGTCCTCAGGCAAGCATCCCCAACCACAGATACCACTGTGGAAACCACTGTCTTCCAGAGATTGGGACCCACTCCCTATCACCATACACTCAATATCATCCATTTAACAAAGCAAAGTAGTGCAGATGGTCCACAGGACGAAGGGGAGATAATGTAATAATAATGTAATCCTGTGTACCTCTTATGTAAGTAGGTAAAATGTACTTTGATGAGTGTAATAAGTTTATGAGTGACATAATAAATTATTAGAAATGTCTGTATTTTAATACACCTTGATATACAGGTTTTACTCTCATCAGCCATAGACTATGTTAAAAATGTCTAAAATGACTTGCTTACATGGTGGTCCACAAAAGCTTTCAATGATGATGTAGTTCTCAGTATAAATGAAAAGTTTGGGAACTACTGCAGTGTAAATAAAATTCTAGTTAAAATATTCCACAGGGGTAGCCCTGTTAGTCCAGTTCAGCAAATAAACAAGGTGTCCTGTAGCACTTTTAAAGATTAATAAATGTCTTTAACACATGAGCTTTTGTGGGAAAAACAAAAGCTCATGTGTTAAATAAATTTGTTATAAGTGCCACCAGAATCCTTATTTGTTTTAGTTAAAATGTGTTATCTTTCCTTTTCTCTTGTCCCTTCTCACAACTTGCTCAAGAAACATAACTAGAAGCATTCAGTCTTCCCTTGGTTGCATAAGATATTTGAGTTAACATCTTAGTAATCTTTCTTCCCCTTCCCCACTTTTCCTAAAGACTTGGTCAGGAAGTTATAGGCATTGCTGTTACAAAAAAATAGCATGTTGTAAAGTTAAGCACCTGCACACCATTGGCAAAACCTGTAAACAACAAACAAAGACAGATACAGTTATATTCATAACATAGTAATTAATATTCACAGATTGGGTATTAATGTAATCAAAAAAAGGTCTTTGAGTAGTTGTCCTGAATGTAAGCTTTTACATATTTTTAAAAATGTTCCACCCAACTGGTAAAAGTCAGTCAGAGCAGAAGGAAGATTTTGAACCTGAGACATATATCAAGGAAACCATGGAGCAGTATGGTAACTGTGTCCAGATGCAAAAAATCAAGGTGTCAACAGTCAAAAACTAATTTTTGCCTGTGAGAGGGAAACAGATTCGTGAAGAGGACTTGAGACTAGGCTAGATTCCAAGAAGTCTAGGCTTGAAATTAGACGCAGATTCCTAACCATCAGAGGAGTAAAGTTCTGGAATAGTTTACCAAGGGAAGTGGAGGGGGCAAAAAACTTAGGTGCCTTCAAATAGGAGCTTGATAAGTTTATGCAGGGAATGATATGATGGACAGTTTAGCTTGGCCATTGTCTGTATTTTACTACTCGCAATGGATATGATAGTGACCTGGGAAGGGACATTGGATTGAGTGGGTTCTGAGTTATTACAGAGAAGTTCTTCTTGATTGGCTGTTGTGGACTTGCCCTCATGCTCAGGGTTTAACTGATCACCATATTTTGGGTTGGGAAGGAATTTTCCCCCAGGGCAGATTGGCTTGGGTGCTGGGTTTTTTTTTTTGCCTTCCTCTGTAGCTTTGGGCATGGCTCACTTGCTAGTTGATTCTCTGTATTAAAGTCTTTAAATCATGATTTGAGGACTTTAATAGCTCAGTTATGGGTTTGAGGTTCATTGTAGGAATGGGTGGGTGAAGGTTTTTGTGGCCTGCAGTGTGCGGGAGGTCAGACTAGATGATCATAGTGAGCCCTTCTGACCTTAGAGTCTATGAGTCTAAGTCCTTGCATTCCTAAGGTGAAAGTGTGGCTATTCTGTATAATAGGCACTAGAGTGAGCTGTGAGTGAAGGCAGAAAGGGGCAGCTATACTGTATAATGGCCATTAGGGAAGCACAGAGTGAAGTCAGGAAGATATGACTATACTGTAAGGGCAGTAGAGGATTTTTGTGAATAAATAAACATGATTGGTACTTTGAACTTTTGAAAATCCAACTTACCTTCACCTTTGATACCCAAATATCTTTAAATAGTTGTTCCTTAACAGTCATTTTAAGTCCAGATGCCTTAGGCACCGATGTCTCTGAGACACTTTTGTAAATCCCATGCAACACCTCTTGGAAAATTGTGGATGACTAATATCTTTGTAGATCTGCCCCTTTTCACTTTGTGTCTTAGCTCCCCATGTGTAAGTTGAATAAAATACACATTTCTGTGTCATCCAGTTGCTATGAGGGTAAATACTTTTAAGATTTTTGGGATGCTCAGAGATTCTGGTTGTGATGGACTGGTAGATCCCATGGATAAAACCATGTTGTATATCTCATTAAACTCATGAAGAGACTATGGTCAACAGCTTTAGTCCCAGTCTGATTATTCGTTAAGTGTAGACTTTCTCCATCATTAAAACTGTTGTTTGGATGTCTTTAATGGGTTCATGATAAATGGCCCCTTCCCACCCATTCTGGGACTGTAACACCAGGGATAAAAGAGAGAGTTGTTGGAACTTGGGGAGGAATCAAATAATTGTCTTTGGTGTCCTAATGAAGCCCTAATATCTGAGGCAAGTAGGGAAGGACGATGCTGGGAGAAAAGCCAAGGAGGTCGAAGCAACAGAACTGAACATCGGCTGTGGAAAGTAGGGCAATTGGCCCGATATTTTAGGTGCCTGTACACAAATGTGAAGATCCTGGGAAACAAGCTGGAAGAATTGGTAGTACTGGCAGAGACAAGGAACTATGATATACTTGGAATAACAGAGATGTGGTGGGATAGCTTGCATGAGTGGAGTACTGTCATGGATGGGTATAAACTGTTCAGAAGGGATAGGCAGGGAAAAAGAGAGGGAGGAATAGGGCTCTATGTAAAAGAGATGTATGACTGCTCAAAGCTCCACTATGAAAGTGGAAACGAGACAGTTTAAAGTTTGTGGGTTAAGTTTAGAGGAGAGGGCAACAAAGGAGATGTTCTGGTAGGTGTCTGCTACAGCGTGCTAGATGAGAAGGAGGAGGTGGATGAAGCTTTCTATGGACAACTAGCAGAAGTTTCTAGATCACAGGCCATGGTTTTCATGGGGGAGTACAGTTATCCTGATATCTGCTCAGAGGGCAATACAGTAGTGAACAGGCAATCCAGGAAGTGGACATGCTATTTCACTTCGGAGGGGCTGCAGACCCCTGCGGAGTGAGTGCAGCCTGGAGTCTCACCCCGGTGGGGTGCAGCAGAGCAGGGCCCTTCACCCTGTGGGGGTCTGCAGGGGACTGCAGACCCCCACAGGGTGAAGTGGAGCCGGGCGCCTCACTTGGTCGGCAAAAAGCCGGCGGTGTGAGGTAACCGGCTCTGCTTCACCCTGCGGGGGTCTGCAGTCCCCCTCTGCCGGCCAGGGGACACCCCTCAGCACCCTGGCCAGAGTGCTGAGAGTTCCCTGGCCAGGGTGCTGAGGGGGTGGCCCTTCATCTCAGGGTGCTGAGCACCCTGGGAGGAAGGTCAAATGTTGTTTTGGAACATACTGTATGTTCCAAAACAATATGTCCCCATGGGGTTGTTTCAAAACCACTGGTTTCAAAACAACCTTGTTTCAAAATGGAAGGAGGTTTAAGCCGTTTTGAAACACGGCTCCCATTTCAAAACAAGGGAACCCCTTGTTTCAAAATGCGAGTACGTTGTGTGGACATGTTGTTTCTTATTTCAAAACAACCTCTGTTGTTTTGAAATAAGAAGCCTGTGTGAACACACCCAGTGTGTCCGTCTGTCAGCTCCCACTCCCAGGCTCTTTGTTCCTCCAGTCTATGCCTCTGCTACCCTGCTCAGCTTCCAGTCCTCATGTCCTTTCAGTGGCTACTTATTATCAATTGAAGCATCTTATCTGTAGTGTAGATCACAGCATGGCTGGTTTGTGTTGCAAGGAAGGACAGTGGTTGCTATTATAAACTAATATATCTTAAGTTCCAAGTGGGATTTTCTCCCAGAAAATCTCATGTAATAAATAAATAAATAAATTTGTTAGTCTCTAAGTTCCACAAGACTCTTTGCTTCTTTTGCTTTAGAAAATCAATGGGACACATCAAGACTTCAAAGAGAAACAGCCAAAATTGAACTAATATGCAAATTAGATTATGTGAAAGAAGGGCTGAATCGTGACTATGTATTCTTTTCACATTATAACAGGTAATTTGACTTCACCCTCCCTCTGTGTGCTGTTTCCTAGAGTTTGAATCCTTACAAATGCTCTGATTTGCTCTTGCAATATGACCTGATCCCATGTCTTATACTCCTGTGCAATTATTTCCATTCAGTTCTGCAAGTTCTCCCTCTTCAAAGCATCTGGCAAAGTGGGATATTCTCCCACAAAAGCTCATGCAATAAATAAATCTGTTAGTCTTTAAGTGCCACAAGACTCCTTGCTTTTTTTTTTTTTTTTTGCTTTACTAGACTAACATGGCTGCCCCTTTGGAACAAGACTCTTTGCTTGTTTTACATATCTCCGTAGCTCTAAAATTCAGACTGGCTAGATGAGCACCTTATTTCAATATTTTCAGAATATGATTCCAGGGTAAGACATGGGTAGTGAAAGTATCTGCCCCTCTAATGAGTGCCTTTATATACAAATCTGCAAAGGGGCTTATGCACCAAATTGCAGCTTCTGGTGCATAAACCCAAGTTCACTAAAATTCACTCAGCTGCCACCAAATGCTATGGGTGCCTAGGTCAGAGGTGGGCAAACTACCGCCAGTGGGCTGGCTATGACCACTGGGAGCTTTTAATATGACCTGCTAATTGAACAAGCTGATGGCCACAGTTGCCTTCTCTCTTGGCCCCTGCTGCTCCAAACAAGTAGGCTCAGAAAAGCCCTGGGTGAAGCAAGTATCCACTCTCCCCTGAGGCTCCACCACTTTTCTCATGTTAGAGGGTGATCAGAGTGCAGTGGGACCAGGAAGAGAGGAAGGGTCCTGAAGTGCTGCAGAGCACAGCTGATCAGCACTGTGCTGGGCTCCACCCTTCCCCTCCAAACTCCCCATTCTGTCCTTCCTCCCTCCCACCACATGGATGTTGTGGTGGCCATTCCCTCTCCAAGCCCTGCCCCTCAGCCTCCACCTGTGGCCCAGTATAACTTGGATGTGGCCCTCAGGTCAAGAAGTTTGCCCACTCTTGTCCCTAGTCAATTGGCACCTAATATTTTTCAGTAAAAATTCCATGGGTCAGTATGTTTCTTTGTCTCTATTCACCGTAGTTCCATCTTAGTATCTGGATGATTATGTCTCAAAGCAACACATGCAGCAGAGGAAGATAGATATTTCTTTGTCCATCACACTTGTAGGTCCTGGTCTGACAGGTATATGTGGAGGTTGCATGCTGTGTCCACAGCAGCAGGCTAGCACATGCTGAACATTCAGGGGAGTGGAGGGGGTGGCCCACAATCCTACTAGCATTAGCTTGGAGATTAGGGTAGTCATCTGAGATGTGCGTGATCCCCTAATTCAAATTCTCTTGGGGATGTGTGCGCAAGGATTTTCACAGTGATATCAAGGGAGTGTTTGAACTACAGCAAAACAGGATATTCTCATGAGAAATATCCATTGTTTAAGTTGTTTCACTGTGAATAAAAAATGAAAGAGTCACATGATCCAAAGGCAGAAAGGACTGGTACTTATGTGATCTCTTGTATAATGCAGGCTTAGAGAACTTCTCCAATGAGGGAGAACCCACTGTGACCCTTGGCAAATTCTTCCTGTGGTTAATTATCCTCCCTGATAAAAATATTTTCCCTTATTTCCAGTCTGATTTTGTCTAGATTCCATTTCCACCCACTGGATCATGTTGGACTAGCTTCTGCTAGACTGAGGAGCTCATTGTCAACTGTTTGTTCCCCTGTCATTCAGCAAGAGATGAGGAGGGCAAATGCACAAGAATGTCTCTGTAGCTTGATGATTAAAACAAGTGCATACCATTGTCATGGGTCAATGATGTTCAAATTATTTATCCAAAGTGAAAGAGCATCAACAAGGAAGACTGAGGGAGACCCACAGAAAAAGACCTATATCCCAGTGGGTAGGGCACATGACTGCAAAGTGGTAGATCTTTTTTTTTTTAATCCCTTTTCCCCAGTCCACCCTGTTCTCTCAAAAAGTTATGAAGGTGGTCCTCCTCTCTCTGACTTTCAGCAAAATCACTGTAGGCACTTGCAGCCAAGAGAGGGTTTGTCTAGTTGGAAGCTGCTAACAAGTGGACTGCTCAAAGAGTGAGTCTTGAGGTTCATTTTGTTCAACATCTTCATTAATGATCTGCATGTTGAGTTAGATTGCACCCTCAGCAGCTTTGCAGGTGACAGTAAGCTGGAAAGACTGGTAAGTAGGCTGGTTGGTATAGGCAAAGGCAGGGTGACCTATGGAAATTGGAGGATTGTGTCAAAGGAAATCTGGTGAGATTCAAGAAGGCCGAGTTTAGAGTCCTGTACTTAGGTCAGAAGAATCCCCTGCACTGATACAGATTGGGACTGATGGGCTAGGCAGAAGTTCTGCAGAAAAGGACCAGGGTGTTATAGTGGACGAGAAGCTGAATACTAGTCAACAGTGTGCCTTTGTTGTCAGGAAGACTAATGACAAATTGGGCTGCATTAGAAGGAGCATTGCCAACAGATCGAGGGGAGTGTTCATTCCTCACTGGTGATGCTATTCTTGCAGTATTATGTCCAGTTCTGGGGTCTCCACTAGAAAGATAGGGACAAATTGTGGGAGAGATTCTAGAGGAAGGCAACAAAAATTATGAGGGTAGTGGAGCAAATAATTTATGAGGAGAGCTTGAGGGAACTGGGCTTGTTCAGTCTGCCAAAGAAAAGAGGAAGTTGATAGCAGCCTCCAACTGCATGAAGGGCGGCTCCAGCGAGGAGGGAGCTGGACTCTCTCAGTTGGGGCAGGTGACAGAATTAGGAGCAATGGTTTCAAGTTGCAGTTGGGGAGGTCTAGGCTGTTTATTAGGGGATTTTTTCCCCTAGGAGGGTGGTAAGGGACTCAAATGGGTGACCTAGGGAGGTGGTGGAATCCATCCTCTCTTGAATGCAGGAAGGACCAATACCTTCCCGAGCCTGAGGCTGGAGTTGTGATGAGCTTTTGGAAAGTTTTAGGCTTGCATATAAGTTCTTTCTTGATTGTTTTCTATTTGTTCTTTCTGTATTTCTTTCAGGGGAAAAACTGTCATAAAGCTGCCACTGGTCCCTCCTGTCTATTTCCAGCAGCTGCAAGGATAGTATTCCTTTAGAACAAGCAGTGATGTCATCAACCATGGGCCCATGGAGCTTATGCCCCAAATCTATTGCAAAGTGCCCTGAGTCCACTGATCTGGAGGAGCGGCTTGCCCTCTCCCCACATCCCCTGCTACTGTGCCAGCACTTGTCTCCTTGGCTGGACCAGCAGCAGAAACTCCACCCCCAGCAGGGGTCAGAAAGGCATGGGGCTGTCGTCTGGGAGCAGGCTAGCATTGTGGGCACCATGGTGAGTGGTGTTGCGAGACTGGAACAGCATTAAGGTGGATTAATTTAGGGCCAAGCACTGGGACTGGTCCAGCTCAGGGCTGAGGTAGGCTGCCACTGTAGTGTGAAACAGGTTAGTGCTTTCACAGTACTCTGGAATGGGGATGGAGCCAGATACCTTTTGGTAGATGGTGGGACACCTCTTAGCCCAGGGACTGGGATAAAGACCTTGCCATGGTCTGCCCTGCAGAAGATTTAGGGGCTGCAGTCCAGAGCCCTAGGCTAAAGGGGAGCCACACCAGCCCAGAGTACCACAGTCTGCACTGTGCTACAGCACCAGGTCACCCCACCATTGAAGTGGGTTGGTCCCAGCCCCTGGCCAAGAACCAGATTTATCTTCCCACTGCTGCTGCCACTGTGGTTTGCATACCTACAAGGCTGGCTTGTCCCTGAGTGCAAGCCCTGCCACAGCCCCCTGCTTTGGATGGAGTTGCTGCTGGAGCAGGTGGCCCAGCCTTCTATTCATACCTATTCAAATCAAAGGGCTGGAAGGGACCTCATGAGATCATCAAGTCCAACCCCCTGGGGATTGAACCCAGGACCTTCTGCAAATTAAGCACAGGTGTGAGCCACTACACTATGTTCCACCCACTGCTGAGAAAGGAGTGCACAACCCTGCCATCTGCCCCACCACACCACACCACATCCTCTTCCTAGGTGCTAGAATCCTTCCCCCCCACCCAAGTTTTAACACATCTGGGAGCAGGCAGAGCAAGTTCAGCCAAACATGTGCACAAATGACATCCCTTATTTCTTCTGCCCACCGGCAATCAGGAATAGTCTTATGTGGGTTGCATCTGGCTGACTGTACAGTGTTTGTGAACCAGATAAGTCTTGTGCTTACTCTGGTTGGAAGTGTTCCTCTGTGCCCTTACATTAATAATGCAACTTGCAACAGATAATGATTAGCTGAAATATGTTAGCCAAATTAGCATCTGGATGAAACTGCAAGCAGAGCCATTCAGCTTTTAGGCTTCCAAACATCCACTGTAAAATCATTCTGTGGCTAATGAATTTTTAATTGACTTACCATCAGGATATGTTTTTATGAACCAAGTTAGGAGTGGGTATGCAGGGTCCTCAAAGCAACAAATTATCAGCCTGTGTAGACACATACTGAACTACTTTATTTCTGGGGAATAAAGTTCCTTGTTCCACCTTCCAGTGCAATCCCAATCTCAGCAAATTGAAACCATTGCTCTGAGTTCAGTCATCTGCTACCACTGAAAGTATCCCACCTCAATCCTCCTTGTTACCTCTTCTCAGGTAACTGTGACTGATAGCTAATTCCCCCTCATTCTTCTTTTCTACTGACAAAACACACCTAGTTCCCTCAGTCTAGCCTTATAAATCATGCTCTTCAGCCCCGTAATCATTTTCAATGCCCACCAGTGTGTTCTCTGAATATGTCCACCACCTTTCTAGAGTGGGATATCCAAACCTGGGCATAGGATTACAAAAGAGGCTTCACCAGTACTCCAAATAAGGCCACTTTCTATTACTACAGAAATCATTAGGTGTTTGGCTCTCATTGTGATAGGAGGGCGAGTATTCCCTTCATAATTATGTTATCTCTTCATGTAATGAGGCACGGGGGGTATATGGAAAACCAAATCCCTGGGGTTTTCAAAGGATCTGTTAAATATTCCAGTTCCACCTGTGACTGAATTCTTTGATAATTACAGACAGGAGATGAATTCGGAATGCAAAAGAGGTGAGAAATGTCTTGATTTGTCTAGAATTAAGTTTATTTCCTTTGTATTATTCTCATAAGCTGAACTGATCATACAAGTGTCAGAATGGATATACTGGCTCAGACAAACAGGGTTTCTGAATGAATGATCAGAACAGGCTATCATCAATCAATCAATCCCTTGCTGCCCATTCCCAGCTTCCGGCAAACACAGGCACACTCAAAAGCATGGTTTTGGATATACATGGGTCCTGCTGTAGAACACAGCAGTTTGTCCCCGGCGTGGATTGTATCAAACATTATTTTTTATTGTCTGCTCCTTCCACCTTAATGCTGTGAATGAGCAAGAAGTATGGGTCATTACAGTCCTTTTATGCTTACAAATATGCAAGAGCTTACATTTTTCAACAACTCTCCAGAAACCCTTATTTGGTTATATTGACACCTGGTAATGAATTTTAATAACTATGTGAGGAATATAATTATCCTCACTCCTGTTTACTCTTTACACATTCTGTATATATTGCACAGACACCAACTTCAATGCTTTATTTTCTACAACTAAAATAATAATGGTATCAGAGAGGATGGAGAGGGAAAAAGATAAGAGCCTCTTCCCATTAAGGATGTAAGAGTGAATAATTCTGGCCACATTCTTTACAGTGATGGCCAGGGTGGGAGGAAAATAAGGGGGGCGGTAACACACCCTAATGAGAATCTGAGAGAAACTCACACCACTTATAGGAGGTGTATGGTTTGCCCATGAAGAGACCACGTTATTGTGATGATCTGTGCCTCAGACACAGTCTGTTGCAGGGGTGGCCAAACTGATGGAACTCAAGAGCCACACAAGTCAATTAGTAAACCCTCAAGATCTGCACTGATTCATATAACCACATACTTTTACCTATTCCAAAATTACTAAGCTTAAAATTTATTGTGCACTTTAATTTTATCTTAAAAACAGGGCAAATATTGATCCTAGTAATGACAGATTCAAATCATTTAAGTTTACCATGAAAATTAGGCCTATACAGTAAAAACTTAGCTGCTGCTGGATGTAGAACACTGCAGGCTACTGGCAAGCTTTTTTTTTTAAAATCTGGGCAGTAACTTGTCAATGCAGTATGTAAAAGCTCTCACAGGGGCTGATCTCTAAGTATTGCACAATGTTGTGATTTAACAAATTTCATTGTGGAATACAAGACTTCACAGCAGTTAAGTTGTGCTAAAAATTGAAGGTAATCTACATTCAGTTTTAAACTTTTCTCCTTTGTATTTTCATTTCTTAGTATTCCACGTCATGTTTAGGACTTCTAAAACACAATTTTCACATAGGAATAAGCTGAATTAGGGCCTATGAGAAAATCTAAACATGCCATGACTTCTCTGACCATGTTGTGCTCTCCACCCTCCTTTGCTGCATCCCTGCTGGCTCTTACCTTGCTGCTGCTTCTCTGCTGTCCCCGATGATTGCTCACTTCTCCCGCTGTCTCCCACCATGCTATCCTTCCTGCAGTATTCCCTCTATGCAGCTTAGCAACTTTTGGATGCATCTGAGCAAGTTCTCTTCTCGTTCCCCAACTTGGTGTTAGGCACCTGCTGATCAGCTCCCCACATGCATCCATAACTTGGTCAGCTGCATCATCACCTTAGGAGGAGCATTGCTCCTCTCTCCCATGACAACTCAACTGTCCTGGGAAACACTTTCCTACTACATACATGGCCAAACACTTGTGTCTCAAAACAGGCTTGGTTTTGTGGAATTGGTTTCTGCATAAAATAATTCTGAAGGGGGAGGATGCTAGGGAAAACAGCTCATCCCTAGTCTCAATTCCTCAGGGTCTCTGAAAAGCCTCAACTGTTCAGAGCTCCAAAGAGGTAGCCATGTTAGTCTAGTTCAGCAAAACAAACAAGGAGTCCAGCGGCACGTTTAAAGACTAAGCCATTTATTTGTTGCATGAGCTTTCATGGGAGAAATGTGATAAATAAATGGGCTAGTCTTTAAAATTGCCACAAAACTCCCTGTTTAACTGTTCTGAGCTCGATCTACAGGTTTCTGTAGAGTTGGCAAGATGGAGTAGGATTCTTCATTAGCTTATTCCTTCTCCTTCTGATACAATGGAAGACTTTTTAACATGTTTCCCTGACTACCATACTTGTAAAAGGAGTGCATGAGGTGCCCCTAAGTTTGAAAAGTTCTGTGCACAGGACTGAGGCTGCCATGGCATGTGGTATAAGGTAAATACAAAACAAACAAATAAACCCACCCAAACCAAAAGAAAATATATAAAAAATACAAAGTACTCAAAAATAAATAAAGCAAAGCAAAACAAAATCCACTCTGAAATCTATGAAACAGAAAATAACTATCACTAATTTGTTAGTCTTTAAGTCTCTAACAGCTTGTCTCCTCCCTGAGCCCCTCAGTCATTTCCCTCATTGCTTCAAATCCATGAAGTTCCTTTCTGTCGTTAACCCCCCTGCCCACAAATTGCTTCCCTGAGCTGCCAGCTGCTCCCCACCCATCTTTCTCTGAGCCACCGGTGCTGCTCCCTCTTCCCCCACTACTTCTCCGAAGTGCCGGCTGCTGCTCTGTGCTCCCTATTCCTCAGCCCCCACCCCTCTTCTGAGCTCTCAGATGCCGGCTCACCCCTCCTCCCTGCCCATCCTCTGAGTTGCTGGCTGCGGAGCTACTTGTCAGGCCAGAGATTTTAACTCCCCCAGCCTGAAGCAGCTCCCTGTAGGCGAGCTGCATTTTTTCTCTGAAGAGCCACATGTGGCTCAGCCACAGTTTGGCCACACCTGGTCTGTTGCCTAGTTATCCATTATTGACGTTATAGTCTCCTACACTTGCCCCCTGCCATTCTGTACAAAGAAGGGTCCAGGCGACATTTCTTCCCACACACTGGTCAATGGGGAACTGGTCAAGAAGGCCCTGGCTCTGGGTGGGCTGATGAGCTGGTCCACCAATCATGCTATGGGGAGATGAGGAAAGTGGGTTATCCAGATAGGGCATGCCACTAAAATCAAAGGTATGTTTTTTTCTGGGAGATGCTAGGGCAGCATATGTTTTCAAGTGTTCATGTACATAATTAGTAAAATAACTAATATCATGAGCAATTTCACTGCATAAGTAATAAGACTCAGGAGTGAATAAAATTCTGTGAAGCCTGTCTGAATGGCACAGGCTACATCAGTCTAATCACATTCAGCAGGCAATTCAGCTGCCAGTTGGAATGCATTTGTTACTTGGCGGCTTGGACTTCCAGAATTTATGTTTTACACTAGTCCTTCTGGAGCTGTTTTAAAAGTTGTGTCAGATGGTCCCAAATGATTCAAGGAGAGTTCCAGTACAGCTTTTCTTCAGCTGATTGGTAACGTTAGATGTCCTTTGACATTAAACTGTTGAATGGCAAGGATACAGATTTCATAGCGGAGTTTCCTAGTACCAGAAAAAGTTCCCAGTCCCAACCACACCCAATCCACATATATCCTATAATCTATTTCCTGGACATTTAGCTGATCCCTCCAAGCAAATTTTATTTCCCTGCCCAACCCAGTGCTGTGGGGTTACTGGTTCTATACATTGTAATGGTGGTGGTGCTTGTGACCATCCATCCCGTATGTTACCCAGTCATCCACATGCAAGGCCCATCCATGCATAACATACTTTGGGCCCAGTCAGAAATCATGTGTTGTTTCTTCCAACCTTTACCTCTCAAGGCCATCCCTATTTACACCACCCCCAACTGTCCTACAGAAATATAGCAGAGGTTCAATTCCCTTTAGCAACTTGTCATATGTTACATTCCCTAAAGGTTGTTCACATGAGGGCTCTGAAAAACAAGTATCTTTTTAATCACTTTGCAGTATTGGTGCCTTCTAACCAAGAATACCATGCTACCTGGCAAGCATCCTGTGGGTGGGCAATAAAATGATTGGTTAAAGTTTGATGGACGTGGTCATGTGCTTCTTCCTGTACAATAGGTTTAAGGTTTTTTGTTCTAGTTCTATGCTCCCCACAAATGACTTGAAAATGTTGCCAAGGATTAAAGTAATTCTTTCCAAAAAATGATCAGTTTGTTCACTGGGGAATGTTTTTGGCTCCATGCTGTTGCTATTTCAGGGCTGAATCCTTCCAGATTGGTATCCACACCATCAATAAGATTACATTTTCTGAGCAAGTTAAATTAAATTAAATTAAATTAAATTAAATTAAATTAAATTAAATTAAATTTCTGTGTATATTGGTAGTCGCTTCCAGATAGTCTCATTATAACAGAATAAATAACATTTAAACCAATGGAAAACCTTTTAGTTCCAGCACACTAGAAGTTCAAAAATGTATTATGTTTTAGTCTCCTTTAATTGGTACCATTGTAAGGAATGACTGATTGACTTAACCCAACTTTACATCCATTTGTCATTTATTTACCATAATGTTTCTCTGGCTCTTCCCTTTATTGCATTACTATTTTACACCCACTATCTAATGTTTCCTGCAAGCATCGGGGCCCTTGGTCTACCCCCATGTTTTTCAAACTAATTTGGCCACAGAATACTTTTAGACTCGGAATATACTGATGGAACTTATACATGGTGGTTGGGAGGGTTGCGGTCCATACTGAAAGATTGCTGCACATATTGCTCAAAAGAGCCGTAACCAGGTGGGATGAATGGAGCTTTGCTCCAGGTGTGCCAGAGTGGCTCAATAGCCCCAAGTGTCACTAATTGCAAAGGGAGCCGGAAAAGCGTCATGGCTCTGTTGCTCAAAAGTTGAATTAAAAGCATCTTTTTTCGGGGGGGGGACGGACTTTTATTTCACAAGGTACAACAACCATAAAGAGGAAAGAAAAAAGTGAAATAATCTGAATGAGCAAGTGTTTTTCTGATAGGAAGATGGTTAGCAACTCTGTGATTAACTATAAAAATTAAAAATTAAGCACAAACCCAAACCAAATTTTCAATATAACAGTCAAAAAAGGCAGATTACTCTCCATCTTGTGTACATATTAGGAAAGATGACTTTCTTCAAAAAAGGATAGTCCTTTCTTAAAGTTTATAAAAAACATTCTTATATTAAAAAAATAAAGTATGGGAAATGTTTTTAAATGTTGTGTTTTTTATAAATTTGGCCTGAGAGAAAATGACTGGAAAATAAAAATAAGTAAAATTGGGCACTTTTTTAATGGAAAGAGTGTTTTTGCATCTCTTGATCACAAATCGCTTTCCTGCCTCTCTCTGCACATTGATTCCTCTCCCTCCCCTGTCTTTCCCCACAGGTAGGCTTCATTCCCTCCCCTGTCTTTTCCATCCTTTGGTTACTCTGCCTCCAGTCTTTTCCCGCATGATGGCTCCTCTCCCTTCTCTGCCTTCTCCCCCTCATGACAGGGGCTCACCAATGCTTGCCATGGCTTATGCCCTTGGACCTCCCCAACTACATCCCTGGCCCCTATCCTACCTGCAAGGGCCTGACGCGAGCTCATGAAGGCAGTTTTCCATCAAGGTCACACACCCCTACTGCTGTGTGAGGGCAGGAGATTTTAAAGGACCCTGACAGGACTTTTTGTGTTTGGAACTCTTACTCACATTTTGTGGAATACCAGTCGCCTGCATATCATAGCTAGGAAATATTGGTCTACCCATATATTGTCCACTGGTGTTTCCATTCCCATTCTCCATTCTTTTTTAATCTGTTTGCCCACATGCTAGAATAGGTTCCCATTCCTTTTCTGCTTTTGTTAACTCAGAGGTGGGTATTTCGTGAATGGTTCCACCTTTCCAAAGGATTATTAAAAATAACATTATACACACTAACATAAACCATTTACCTTTCCAAATTTTAGCATTCTTGATTTGTTTTCTTTTGCCCACATTTTTCACTAGCTGTATAACACACATTATTACATTTTCTGTTTGTTAATCTTTGCATTGTTTTACTACTTTTTTGTATACAAGGAACTGACTTTCACCATCTATTTCCTGTTTGATTCCAGTATGTGATTCCAGTGAGTGCTGTGAGCTCACTCATCAGGTTTGATCAAAGAATAGCTTCTTGCTTGAAGTCTGTTACCTGTGGGGCATTCCAACAAGTGAGTACTTTATTTTCATTAGTTTCTTAGCTCTTATTCTGACCATTTGATATTTTTTTAGGAAATGTTCCCCCCATTTGCTAAAGGTATTCACCACTATTAGCATAAACCAATTCCTCTTTTGATTTATTGGCAGGGGGCCCATTTATTTTGCTTGTATCCTTCCCAAGGTTCTTGTGGAACTTGCTTCATTTAGTTCGCTTCAACCACCTTGTGAGGTGGGTGGTGTCTAGTACAATTTAGGGAATTCCAGGTATATCTAAGTCAGTTGTCATTCCTGCAGAACCATCACTGCCCCAGGGAAGAACCCGGGGCACCGGCCCAGGCCATGACCCCTGGCTGTGAGCCATGCCTCTGGCCCTGATTCTGCAGTGGGGCCCAACCTAGCCTCAGGCGCCTGCTTCCACCAGCCTGGCCCCAGATCCCCAGCCAGGGACAGGGCAGAGAGTGGCAGCCACATCCGTGGACGGCCCATCCTAGGCCGGGTCTGGAAGTGGCCACTGCCACCACAAGCAGCCAGGCCCCGGATCTCTGGCTGGAGACCAGGAGAGGCAGGGGCTGCACCAGGACTTGGGGCACTGGCGCAGGCATTCGGGACATGAGCCCCATGTGCCAGGCCCCAGTGATGCCCCTGCGTTCCTGGCCACTAACACAACTTTTTTTAAAGTCTCTTTTAAGCCAAGAGGGACCCTGCACTCCTCACCAAACTTCTCTATACTCAGCATATCAAAACCATACAGCTTCCCTGAGGGATCAGAATTACTGGTCTCTTGACTGCTCTAACACACCAAATACTTTACCTTAGTTCCCTTCGATGCATGCTTAGTGCCTAGTTATGTGAGGCTCACCAGTCCTGGGTTAGACTTTAGCAATTCTTGAATTTGACATCCCTGTCCAGAAATTTACTGCACCACTATCTTTTACTGACCATATAACAGAGTGGTTCTCAACCTTTTTGCCCTTAGGGTCACAGATATCATTTTTACAACCTTGAAGGGCCACCAGTCTCTGCCAGCAGGCCCCACCCCTTCAGGGCCGGCTCAAGGGATTGTGGTGCCCAAATCCCACTTTCGCTTTTGTATCTCCCATGGCTGTTCTGCACCCCAGGAGTCTGCAGCCTCTTCTACCCCCACCCTGCTACCTTCAGGTGGAGCTGAAGGTGGCAGCGGGGTCGGGATGTACAAGAGAACAAAACCCAGCCTCAGCCCTGGGCTGGCTAGCTCCATCCTTGGGATAGGGTAACAGCTGGCTCAGGGGTGATGGTCCAGCCCAGAGGTGAGGCTGTGCTCTCTCACCCTTCTCCTGGGTCGGCTGTTCCTCCCTAGGTGTGGGGAGGGCCAGCCCAAAGGTTGGGCAAAAGAGATGATTGTGACCCTTGGACTGGCCTACTTCACCCACAGGGGTGAAGTGACTAGATCAAGGGACGGGTGAGTGCATGGGGTCTGGCTTCTGGGATGGCCCACACTACCCACCAGCACCTCTAAGCTTTGGTGCCCCAACCCGGAGACATGCTAGCCTGACCCTTGAACCAGCCCTGCACCCCTTGCAGCCAGATAGAAGGAATTCAGTAAAGAGGCTGCCTCCTCACTGATCTTCCATTCCCCTGGCTGCAGCAGAGAAACCAAATACATCTTGTTTCCCTGTACATTCCACCGGGGTCTCTAGGCAGTGGAGTGTGACTTCTGGAACCACGGGCATGTAGAATCAGTGCTCCCCTCCCTCTGGGTCCGTCAGGGACCCCAGCACCTATGGATGCAAAAAGAGAGCTTTTGCTGTTTGCTGAAGCCAGGGGAAGAGAGCTCTGATATCCCATCCCCTTGACTAGAGCAAGAAGCCTTTCCTTGTCTTTTAGCCTCACGTAAACATGTTCCACCTAGGCCTTTATGCAGTAGCTACCTTCTGGAGAGTAAGTAAGACTTAAGGAAGTATGGTTTGGATGAAAGGACTGTAAAATGGACAGAAAACTGAGTAGATCATTGGGCTCAGCGAGTAGGGATCAATGGCTGAATGTCTAGTTGGTAACCAGTAACAAGGGGAGTACTCCCAGGGTCAGTCCTGGGGCCAATTTTGTTCAGCATCTTCATTAATGATCTGGATAGTATAATAGATTTCATGCTCAGTAACTTTGCAGATGGCACCAAGATGGGCCAGGTGGGGAAGAATGGTAGATAAGCTCAAGGGTAGGGATAGGATTCAGGGAGAACTAGGGAAATTGGAGCATTGGGACAAATGAAATCTCATGACATTCATTAAGGACAAGTGAAAAATCCTGCAGTTAGGATAGAATAATCCCATGTACTGCTACAGGTTGGGGACTGTCCAGCTAAGTAGTAGCTCTGTAGAAAAGGACCCAGGAATTATGGTTGTTGGGAAGCTGGGTATGAGTCAACAGTGTGATCTTTTTGCCAAAAGACCAACAGATGTTGGGCTGCACCAGTAGCAATGTTGCCGGTAGATTGAGGGATGTGATTAATCCCCTCTATTCGGTACTGGTGAGGCTGCATCTGGAGTATTGTGTTGAGTCTTGGGACCCCACTACAGAAAGGGTATGGACAAATTAGAAAAAAAGTCTAGCAGAAGGCAATGAAAATGATTAAGGGGGCTGAGGCACATGACTTATGAGGAAAGACTGAAGGAACGAGGCTTATTTAGTCTGCAGAAGAGAAGACTTAGGGGGAATTTTATAAAACCCTTCAACAACTTGATGGGAAGCTCCAAAGTGGATGGAGCTAGGCCAGGGGTCTCAAACATGCAGCCTACGGGCCACATGCGGCCCCTAAAGCTATTTCCCGTGGCCGGCAATGACATGATCATAACTGGCACTTGCAATCTTGTTGTATGAAAAGGTTTCAGTGGCGCAGCCCTCAGGCTAATGTACTAATTCTCATGCGGTGCTCTACTAGTCCTCATGCAGCCCTCTTGAAGATTGGAGTTTAAGACCCCTGAGCTAGACTATTCACAATGGTGACAGAGGACAGAACAAGGAGCAGTGGATTCAAGTTGCATCTGAGGAGGTCTAGGTTGGATATTAGGAAAAATCTTTCTCACTAGGAGAGTGGTGAGACATGAGAATGGATTGCCTAGGGAGGAGGTGGAATCTCCATCTTTAGAAATTTTAAAACCCAGTTGGACAAGATACTGGCTGGGATGGTTTAGTAGTAGTCCTGGTTCTATTAGAGGGTGATGTCTTGCAGCCCTAATATTTTATGGTTCTATATAACCTTATTAAAATGAAATATTTTTATATGCTTGAACTCAAACATTCCAACATGCATTTATAAGGTAGATGGAAGCTAATTACCGAATGTGTGAGTGAAAAAAAAAATCAAATGAAAGACATCTGATTACAGTTCAAGACAGCACAGGCAAATTGTCTCTGTCAAACCAGGTAAAATTTTTTTCTATGTTTTTAGTGCAAATGTACACCTTTTCTTAAAATGGGAAATAGGTTTTCCAGAAAACTGACATTTTCCAAAATAATCTATTTCCTATAAAACAAAACAAAAATAAAAACACAACAAAAAAGAAGTTTCACTGAAAGAAAGATCATCTCCAATATTATTTTTTAAATAATGTTTGACAATGGAAGCCAAAAGAAAACAGAAACAAAGATAAAAATAAAATAAAAAAATGGAGATTGTGTTGTTTCAATGGAAACTCAAAAACACTTCCAAAATGGTGAAGTAAAAAAGAGAAAACATTTTCATTTTCATCAAAATGGTCCTCAGAAGGAAAATATTTTCCCAACCAGCCCTTTAGTTTCTGTCTATCTTCACACATTTGGCTTGCTCCATTCTGTTAATTCTTCTTATTTTCTATACGTGTATTTCCTCTATTTCTACAGTACCACTTTTGAGGAGGAGGAGAAGAGCAGTATCAGAATTCCAGGTGTGGATATCTTGTTGGCTGACCAAATAACATTAGACTTCAGTGTTACTATCCATTGCAGTAAATGTACATCCTGGATAGGATTGTCAAAGGAGTTTTGGTGACTGAATGTCATTTCCTTTATCTTCAAAAATAACGGTCAGTAAATCAGTTGAATAATTTTACATGCCTAAGTAAATCTCTTCATGTCTCAGTTCAGATTTGAGGCCCAAAAATGATCAGTGAAATAATGTACTTTGGCCCCCTGTAGAGCACAGGACAGAAAATGTCACCAACATAATTCCTAGAGCAGATGTTTTAAGGGGAAGATTAAAAAAAATGGAGAACATGCTGTAGGGATCATGGTCCTGGCTCTGCCTGGAGGGCACCCCCTTTCAGTCTCATTGGGGAGTTATTCAGATTGAAGGCCTCTCCAGGCAGCATGTCCCTTGCCTCTTTTCCCACAAAGTTCCTCTCTAGAGATTCTTCAGTTCCCCGCAACAGAGTCTGTATGCTCTGATCCCCTGAGGCGGGGCATGCTGGCACAAGGTCTGTGCCCCCTGGCCCCCACTCGGAGCGGGCAGTCTCAAAGTCTATGCACCCCAGCCTCCCAGGTGGGATGGGCACTCTCAAGGTCTATGCATACTGGCCCCCCAGATGGGGCAGGTGCTCTCAAAGTCTATGTGCCTGCTAGGCAAGAACACCACTGATGTCTCGAAGCAGTGCAGGCATGGTGGTTGACCAGTTGCCTGGGTGGTCAGAGAAGGAAACAGGGTGAGGAGGGGGACACAGGCCCACCTGCTCTACTGCATCCCAGCCCAGGCCTCTACCAGTGACCGTAGAACAAGTCACTGGGCCAGCTTGGCTCCAGCTGCAACACGCTGGTGCAGGTGGATGCATGGCACTCCACTGTCCCTGGACTACTTGCTCCCACCCTGGGGTTCGTGTACCTGATTCCAAAGGGGGTAGCTTCAGTGTCCCCTTCGCAGATTGCCTGTTGCATCCCACTGAATTCCTGTGTGTTTATGGGCGGCAGATCTGGGTACACCTCAGGCTCCTTGGCAAGGGGTAAATCCTCCAGACCCTGGGGCCAGTATGCTGCTGGCAGCTCTTCCTCTGCAGAGGAAAGGTCCTCTAGGTTGCAGGGACTGTAAGTCACAGGATCCTTGGCTTCCACCTCTGGGCAGGGTAGCTGCTCCTGGGTTTGGCGGGCTTTCGGGAGCCCTCCCCAGTCTGCAGCCACAATCTGCCCATCCCAGTCACTTGGCCCGGGTAGACTCAGCAAGCCATAGAGCTGGCTGGCTGGAAAGGCAGGGGCCAGCTTGCGGGGCTGGACCTGGCCTCCTCTAGCTTGGCCTCCTCTGGCTTGCTCCCTCCAGGCAGGCATGTCCTTCCGCTTTGGGAGCTTAGCCACAACTGAGCTCCCAGCCTGGGCTTTTATACTTCCCCTTCTTGCCCCACCATGCACCTCTGTTTCCGGGGCCTAGGTCCTGCAGTTCCCCAGTCTAGCCAGGGAGGTCATTCATGGCATTCCTCAGGTCCAGGCTCGGAGGATGGCCACAACTCTTTGCTACACATGCTCTCTCTTCTTTCATTGTACAATGGTTGCTGGAACTAATTAATGTCTGGGAGACAATATGAGAGAACCTTAATCAACGTAACCTAGAAGATTAGGGCTGGAAGGGAAGTCAGGAGGTCATCTACTCCAACTCCCTTCTCAAAGCAGGACCCAAACAAACTAAATCTTCTCAGAGACGACTTTGTCAAGACACACCCTAAAAATCTCTAAGAATGGAGGTTCCACCACCTCACTGTATAACCAGTTTCAGTGTTTCACCATGCTTCTAGGGGAAAACTTTTCTCTAATATTTGACCTAGACCTGCACCACTGATACTGAGGACTATTTCTCCTAGTCCAGCCATCTATTACCACAGAAAACAGAGTAGTTCCTCCCTAGAAATGTGTTTCAGGTAATTAAAGGCTGCTACCTAATTTCCCCTCATTCTTCTTTTCTGCAGACTAAACAACCCTAATTATTCAGCCTCTCCTCAAAAGTTATGTTACCCTCCTATAGACTTTCTGCAGTTTGTCCACATCCTCTCTGTAGCTGGGGGGGGAGACGGGGTGAGAACTGAACACAATATTTCAAATGTGGCCTCACTAATACCAAATAGACCAGTTTCTCTTGAGCCTCACTCACATCATCTGTCTAATATTGGAGGACCAACATGGCTTCAGCAACTCTGCATCCACTAATTAATGTGTCTGTGTGTCAGTTACAGTGCTAGCTGCTCTTTTTTTTTTTTTTTGAGAGCCTCCTGTCCTGGGTATGAGGCCTTTATTGATCATGAGATGATGTTTTGTTCTTCTCCCACTCTTAAACCATAATGGGAGCACACTGCTCAATGAGGAAACTGTTTATCAGCTTGTGGGTCAGTTCAATCAGAAGATGAAAATGGTTGTAGTTACCACTGCCAGCTCCCCTTAGCATTCTGTGAATTCTTTGCATTATTTTTTTCCTGACATTCTAAAGGCAAAGTTCAGCTCAAACCAAAAGGAAACAATTCAGTTTGACTCTGCTGAACCGTTCCCACTTTTATGGTTCCATCAAAACTTATTTGGCAACTCAACATGAATCTGTAAATATTTTCAGTCTACATTTTTTTCAGCAACTAAACTGTTGAGCTAAAAAATTTCAGTTAACTCTTATTTTCACTTGCTACAATATGGAATTGCTTATCTGAACGCATATCAAGAGTGATTGTGCATAGATGCTTGTGTGACTGAAATGAGACTTAAGGGTAATATTCCTGCCAAGCAGCAGAAGGAGAGTTTTCACTCCTTACTTTTAGCTGTTTTTCCTCAACAGTTCTTGTGTTTGAGTTGCTCTCATTTTACACAGAGGTGATAATGATTAATT
>ML682106.1:1091549-1103344 GCA_007922195.1 Podocnemis expansa
AGTTTTTCTTCATTGACATGAGCTGTTAATGACACAAGAATCTATCTGTCCATCTCGCTATGCCAATATATATTCATCAATCTGAAAGCCATGCACATTAAGCGTAAAATATTTCCACTTACTGCTGGTGACTGGGCCACACAGAGTACATCTACCCTTACTAGTTATTTCAAATTCAGTGTGCTTAATTTGAAATAACTTACTCCCTGGCCACGGAGGAATTTTATTATATTGAATTAAGCCTTTCCTTATAGGAAAGGCTAATTTGATATACTAAAACATTCTTCCCCTTTGAATTAATGGTTAATTTGACTTTATTAAGTGGTCCTGGCAAGAAGGGAGCCCACAGAAGCAGCTGCTGGGGCTCCCTGGATAATGGAGTCCCTGGCCAGTGGGGCACCTTTACCAATGCCAGGAGGGATCCCCCATGGGACACTTTCTGCACCAGCAGGAAGGGTTCCCCCATGGGGAACTTTCCCCACCAGCCAGCAGGGTTCACCCACGAGATGCTTTCTCCACTGGCATGCTGGCCAGGTGGGAAACCCCTGTGAGGGAACCCTGCTGGCTGGTGGGAAAAGCACCCCACCAGCTGCAGACTCTGCTATCCGGGGAGCGCTGGGGGCTCTCTTCTCCCTGGGACCTGTGGCTTCCTTCTTACCAGGGAGCTGTGGGTTCTGGGGAGAAGGGAGCCACAGCTGCCTGCTTGCTATAAAGCAGGAGCACCTTTTGTCCCTGGGAGCTGCATCTCCCTTTGGAGACGCAGCTCTCAATTCAAGTTAGAGTCTAATGTAGACTCTCTAACTCCAATTATTAAATCCTGCTTTAATTCAAATTAGTAGTCTAGTGAAGACTCCTTATCTCAAATTAATAACTTTGACTTAAAGTCAAATAAGTTTGCCTGAATTATTTAATTTGAACTAACTTTTGTAGTGTAGACATAGCCATAGAGATTGATGAGTGTTAGCTAAGAGAGATGACTTTATTATTGTTAGCAGTTAGGCTTACATATTATGTTCCAGAGGTCCCATGTTGAATCTATGCAGCCAAGAAAGTACCCAGGCTCATGGCCATTCATAGCTATGTACCTATCTGTTTGGTAAGGTTTCTCACCACTATGGTGACTGAGTGCCTCTTTATTTTATTAGGAAATGAAATATCGTGTTGACATGAAAGAAAGAAACCAATCCACTGCAACTGAATTTATCCTTCTGGGATTTTCTGGTCTTCCTAACTCTCCAGTTTTACTCTTTCTGTTGATCCTAATGACATACATGATGATCTTACTGGGGAATCTTCTCATGATTCTCATAACATTTGTTGACTCAGCCCTGCACACACCCATGTATTTCTTTCTCCAGAATTTGTCCTTCCTGGAGATCTGCTTCACTTCAGTCACCATTCCTGAAATGCTGATCAACCTCCTTGCTGCAAAGAAAACCATTTCCTTCTCCAGATGTGCCACACAGATGTATTTTCTCATCTTCCTAGGGGGCACAGAGTGTTGTCTTCTGGCCATGATGGCTTATGATCGCTATGTTGCAATATGTCGCCCTCTGTTGTACTCTGTCATTATGAACAAGGGTGTTTGCTTGCAGCTTGTGGTCTTTGCATGGCTAAGCAGCAGTCTGGTCATATTAATGCATGTCACCTGGGTATTTAATCTCCCATTCTGCTCACCAGTTGAGATTGATCATTTTTTCTGTGATGCTCCACCAGTGCTAGAACTAGTCTGTGGAGACACTCATCTGATTGAAATGGAAGGACTTATCATAACTACATTATTCGTTGTGATCCCCTTTCTGCTGATTCTTTGCTCCTACAGCCGCATCCTGGTCACAATCCTGAAGATGACGTCTGCTGAAGGACGATATAAAACATTTTCTACCTGTTCTTCACACATCACAGTGGTAGTCTTGCTTTTCAGCACAGCTAGTCTCACCTACCTCCAACCCAAATCTAGCAGTTCTCCAAATTCCAGGAAATTTGTGTCTCTCTGCTATGCCATTCTCATACCCTTGTTAAATCCAGTTGTCTACAGCCTGAGGAACAATGAAGTGAAAGGAGCTGTAAAGAGAGCTTTTGATGGGATAAAATCTTCCTGGAGACAGCCATCGGTTTGAGATGGATGAGTCTGGATGGAAACTTTCAGATCTGACTGTGTCCCCAGAGCTGGGATCACACTCTGAATTAGTATCCATGTTGTGGTATTCAAAATGATTTTGACAAACATGTACCTTTTCATTAATGCTGTGGTGTACAGCGAATTTTTAGACTTGTTCCTACTGTCTATTGCACCATTTTTCGAGATGCTTTCTGTTAATTTGAGCTCAGAGCAGGAATCCAAAGTGTTCCGTCAAAGAACTCCAAACCACTCTACACTTGCTTTTTACCTTTGTTTGTCTGGTGTCTCTTAGGCTGTGTTCACACAGCATTCTTATTTCGAAACAACGAGGTTTCATTAGTGCCATTCTTGTAAACAACAAGATGGCTCCCATAAAGAGGAACCAAAAATGGCCTTACTTATCTTGTTTTATAAGCTTTGTTATGAGCAATACTAAAATTCAGCTTACAGCTACTAAAATTCAATTCAGGTTGCAGACTGCTTACAGACTCCCCCCTCTTGAGACACTTGTTGACCACAACTGGTGGCTCAATTTTTCAAGGAAGAGAAGCAGGCAAAGCAGATAATTATGGAGATGAGGGGGAGGCTTGGATAAAACAGGTGCAGGTTTCTGGGTCCGGAGCCGAGGCGAGTACAATTTGCTCGGCGTGAGAAGCTACCTCGCCCGGTGAGACCAGACGGAGCTGCAAGATTCGATGTGGGGTGGAGGTGTCCGGGACAGCCACCACCTGCATGCTTTGGACCACCCGACTGACTAATTTGAGAATACACGGGATAAAACATGGGAGAAAGGCAAGACCAACGAGTCCACAAATCATTATAAAGAGCATGCGCTTGATCCAAGGGCCCCCAGGTAGCCATGAGAAGAGATCAAAGTCCCACCCAGTCCATTTTTGTACTGGCACATGTGCCAGTTTATGAATTTCCTGGGTAATTTGTTTGACCACCTGGCCGTTATCATCAATATGAAGGCAGCAGTTAGAATCATTTAATTTGCCGCACACGCCACCTTCCTCCGCGAGGAGGTAGTCCAGAACTATGCGGTGTTGGTAGATGGCTGTTCTCATTTGGGTCATTTGATCTGCCAATAAATCTAGAGCTCGGGCAGTTTGATTAGTGATGATTTCTACTACAGCCTGTAGATGGATAATGCGATTGAGATTGTAAATAGGCTCCCGGGCCCGATATATCGGTTCCTGAGGGTTCCAAGTGGCGGGGCCATAGAATTGGATAATTCGTTCTGGAGGCCATTCATCATCTTTCCAATTTTGTCCGCTACCGCTGGCAACAGAAGTCTTAATAGATCTGACGGATCGCTTAAGATCATCATATACTTTGACCCCCAGTCGGTCTCCTTGAGGATTATCGAGCAAAAAGAATAGAGGCTGTATATATCCAGCATAACAAATACCACTCCAATTAGCCGGAAGCCATTGATAGGCCTTATGGCCGCATATCCAATAGTGGCCCTTGGCCGCTTGTGTTCCATTTGGGAAAGGACCATAACTGTCCTGATCGGGTGTTAGGGAGGTACGGTTGGTGGGGAAGTCAAAATAAAGGGTAGTTTCCTTTCCCAGAGGGTTTACGTTGAAATTTCCCGAGACCTGACATTTAAAGGCTCCTTCAATTTCAGAGCAATTTCGACCCCATGTCTCCGTGCCAGTACTAGACCAGAAATATTTAACTGGGGCGACAGTGTTGTTTGGAAATAGCCATCCCCATACTGTGTGGTTATATGGCTGTCGTTTAGTTGTATTCTCTGTTACGCTGGTTATGATGTAAGGGGAGAGAGTGTAGGTGCAGGTACTCTTACCTACACTGACGCCATGTATGACTGTGCGGTTGAGGCAGAAATGGCCCACCGCGGGATATTGAATGTACCACAGAGACCCTGGGGAACTCCAGAGAGGGGACTGAATGGTGATTTCAGATTTATTGCTAACCAGCCAGTGGGGTTCTAAAGGACGGGCAACCCATGGCCACGCCTCCCTTCCCCCCGGCCCCCCACATACCCAGCAATTGGTCAGGTTAAAAGCTTCAGCAATGGTTTCAGCCAGGGTAATATAGCTATTATCTTTGGGGTCTTCAGGGATGGGGGAGGTAAAAGGGAGTGGTGGGGCTACAACTATTTTTGCCAAAAGCAAGACCGTAAATGCATGTATGCCTACCGAGATCCCTGCGAGCAGACTGGCCTGGTGTCCCCGGAGAGTCGTGGCGGGTTAGTACTTTATGTTAAAATGAACTGTCCTCTTGCAACCGCCGAATAGTGCGAATGCACCACACGAAAAAACAAAAGCCTATCACTAAAATAATAAAGGCGACAAGTGTCCCTATTCCTAAACCAACAATTAGACCCCGTAGCAATACAGCGTTGTTAGCAGAACTATCAGAAGGGCTATTGGCGGAACCGTTAGTCATACCCCAAAACAAAAAGAAAAAAAGAAAAGTACAGTTCACTGGGATTTTTGACGTTTGAAGAGAAAATGCAGGTCCTCAAGGGGTTCCACTGCCCAGGAGGCTGTCGTAGTCTGAGTGGCGGGTTCCTCAGGAGGGGTTGCAGCCTTAACCCGAGAGTGATGCACCCACGCCCTTACTCAGTCCAGTTTCAGCGAGGTATTTGTTGTGAGCAGCACTTGGAGCGGGCCCTTCCACCGAGGCTCCAGAGGGGTCTTGTGCCACTTTTTGAGAAGGACCCAGTCACCTGGCTGGAAGGGGTGAACTGGTTCTGTTAACTGGCCAGGAGCCGCCTCCTGTAATGTCCTGTGGAGAGAATGAACGGCAGCAGATAACTGTTGAACGTACTGTGAAAGTGCCTGTTGACCAATTTCCTTTTCCGTGCCTGCTGGGGCCTCCTGTACATCAAGCGGGAATGGTCTGCCATACAGACCCTCAAAAGGGCTGATTTTGGAGGCCCCCTGGGGCAGGACACGGATTCGCAGCAATGCCAATGGCAAAGCGTCTGGCTAGGGCAAGGTAGTTTCCTGAGCCAGTTTGGTGAGTGTGGTTTTGATGGTTCTATTCATTCGCTCAACCATCCCGCTTGCCTGTGGGTGCCAAGAGGAATGGTATTTCCAAGGAATTCCCAAGGAACCTGAGACTTGCCCCACCACTTTGGTGACAAATGCAGCCCCGTTAGCTGACTTGATTCCCTCCCAAGGTATACCAAACCTAGGGATAATTTCTTTGAGTCAAGCCTTTGCCACTTCCCGAGCAGTACAGGTACGAGAAGGGAACGCCTTGGGCCAACCCGTAAGGGTGTCAACAAAGACCAAAAGATACCGATAGCCCTTCTGGCGGGGCAGCTCGGCGAAGTCCACCTGCCATCTTCCACCTGGGAGAGACCCTCTAGTGACTACTCCTTGGGCAGCCTTCTGAGCTATTGTGGCAGGGTTGGTACGCTGACAGATAAGACATTGTGCTTGGGCAGCATCTAGAGCCTCAACGAACCCCTTTCCTGTGAAATACTGACGAGCAAAGTGCCCCAACTTTTCTTTACCCGCATGAGTGTCTTCATGGAGAATTCGGATGATTGATTTTACCTCCTGGCTGGGAAGTACTATTTTCCCGTCATTTTGCCGGAGCCGTTTCCCTTCCCAGACTCCCCCCTTTGAGAGCTCTGCTGTGATTTCATCAGAGCTGTACTGAGGATCCGGGAAACGAGGCAGGGAGGGCAAAAGAGCAAGGGCTGGTTGTGGGGGCAGAGGCAAGCGGGCTGCAGCCTTGGCGGCCAAATCAGCCTGGCGGTTGCCTCGGGCGACCAACCCCGGGTCAGTGGTATGGGCTTTGCAGTGGACAATAGCAACACAACAGGGTTGTAAGGATGCCTGAAGTAGATGCTGGATCTGCAAGCCAAACTTGACTGGCTCCCCGGCAGCTGTTAGAAAACCCTGTTAGCCCATATTTGTCCAAAGGTGTGTACGACGCCAAAGGCATATTTAGAATCTGTGTAGATGTTGCAAGTTTGACCGGTGCCCAATTCCAGAGCCCTAGTGAGGGCGATAAGGTCGGCAAGCTGTGCAGAGGTCCCAGGGGGGAGCGGCTGTGCCTCAACAATAGAGTCAATGGTAACAACAGCATACTCTGCCTTCCGTACACCATTTTCCACAAAACTACTGCCATCAGTAAACAATTCCAAATCAGCATTGGGGAAAGGGAGGTCAGTGAGATCCTCACAGGGGAGAGTGAGCTCATCTATCGTTTGGATACAGTCATAGTCCAAGGTTCCCTCTAGCGGGACGAGGGTGGCGGGGTTTAAGACATTGGAGGTCTTACATGTCAGGCCAGGCGTGTCCAACAGGAGAGCCTGAAACTGAGTAAGGCGCTGCTGGGAGCAAAAGTGAGACCCCCTGTTTTCCAGGATGGCTAAGACTGCATGGGGTGAAAGTAATGTGAAGTCTGCCCCTAGAGTTAACTTGAGAGCCTCTTTAACAAAGACGGCCGCTGCCGCAACTGCCTGCAGGCAAGCTGGCCAGCTGCAAGCAACAGAGTCTAGCTGGTTAGAGAGGTAAGCCACTGGTCGATGTTGGCCACCAAATTCCTGTGTAAGGACCCCAGAAGCCACCCCCCGTCTCTCATGCATAAAGAGCTGAAAAGGTTTGTGTGGGTCTGGCAATCCCAATGCTGGAGCGGACAACAATCCTGCTTTTAGGCGTTTGACAGCCTCTTGCTCCACCCGCCCCAATTGCAACGGGTTCACCTCTGGGCCCTGTAAGGTCTTGTAGAGGGGTTTGGCCAGCGACCCGAAGTCCGGGGTCCAGTTTCTGCAGTACCCCACCAGACCCAGAAATGCCCTTAATTCCTTTTTAGTGGTAGGGGTTGGAGACTGACAAATAACCTCCTTACGATCCAATGTGAGTTCCCTGTGACCCTGCCGTAGGCTAAAGCCTAAATATTCAACCCGTTGTTGACAAATTTGAGCCTTTTCCTGAGAGACCTTGAACCCCTCTTCTGCCAGGAAGTTAAGGAGGGATATTGTCCCATCCTTACAGGTATCATATGTGATACCAGCAACCAGAATATCATCCACGTACTGCAGGATGGTGGCCCCCCGAGGGGCCTGCCAATTCCTGAGACGGGTGGCGAGGGCTGACCCAAAGAGAGTCGGCAAATTTTTGAAACCCTGGGGCAATACTTTCCATGCCAGTTGAATTTTCTGGCCCCCAGGGCGTTCCCATTCAAAAGCAAAGATTTCCTGAGAGTCTGGGGAAATTCTAATAGTATAAAAAGCATCCTTGAAATCTAGCACAGTAAAGAAAATAGCATCCGAAGGGATTTGAGTAACTAGAGTATAGGGGTTGGGCACCACAGGATAAATCCTTGGTGATAGCATTAATTGCCCTTAAATCGTGAACCAAGCGTACCCCCCCCCATTCTTTTTCCGAACCCCAATAATGGGGGTGTTAAATGCTGATACGATTTCTCGTACCAGTCCATATGCCAAGAAATGTTTGATGAGCTCCTCTAGCCCTTGGCGAATCTCCAAACTAAGGGGGTACTGCTTAATTTGCAGTGGTTGAACCCCATCCCGAAGAGGAATAGATATAGGTGTCACATTCTTTGCCCGACCCGGAATACCAGCTGCCCAAACCCACGGAACCACTGCATCGGAGATGTCAGGAGGAACCCCATAAATCACACTACCTTGCAGGGGCTCCGCCTGTAGCAATGCCAAGTAGGAGATCATCATTGCCTTATCCAAGGTTAAAGTACAGCTTTCCCCATCAAACTGCAAGGTTGCCCCCAGTTTGCTGAGTACACCCCGGCCTAATAATGTGACGGGGCACCCAGGTAATAATGAGAAAGAGTGTGTAAATTCCCTGCCATTTAAGCTACACTGGATTTCTTTTAGAAAGGAGACCTTTTGAACTTCCCCCATAGCCCCCTGTACCCGAGCGGTGGAGGTGGATAATTCAATGTTATGTCTAGAAGGCAGGACTGAATAGGCCGCCCCCGTGTCCATCATCATAGGTATGTGGTGATCCCTGACCTTAACTTGAACCATGGGGTCTGGCCCCGGCTGGGGTGTAGGGGCCTTGGGCGACCCCCAGCCCCATCATTCTGTTTGTTCCAAGGCAATGACCTGTGGGGGCCAGGGTGCCTGGGTTCTGTTGGGACACTTGTTGCCCCAATGTCCGTCCTGTTTGCAAATTCTGCATTGAGTCTTGGTTAAGGGTACCTGTTCAGCTACCTCTCGCCCTCCGCCCCCGGCCTGTCTTCCTCCTTGAATCCCTCTTCCGCGATTACCCCTACCCCGAGGTCCAACCTGTAGGGCTGCCAGCAGGGCAGTCTGCCGGCATACTTCCCTCTTTTCTTCTTTTTTCTCATTTTCCCTGTCCCTTTGGTTAAAAACCTTAAAGGCTACCTCCAACAATTGGGCGGGGTCCATATTCAGGGGGACCATCCAAATTGTTTAATTTTTTCCTGATATCTGGTGCAGAATTAGAAAGAATGACAGAGTTAAACATTGACCTGTTTGTCGCTTCATCTGGATCCAAAGGCGTCCATTGCCGAAATGCCGCTCTGACCCGTTCAAAGAACTGTGAGGGGGACTCATCCTTTCTCTGGCTGATTGCATACACCTGGCTCATGTCCCTTTTTCTCGGGATACCATTTTTAAATCCCACTGCCATACATTGCCTATATGTTCGCAAACAATTGCGACCCTTATCATCATTATAGTCCCAGTCAGGTCTGGCATTTGGCCAAAATTCATGTAGCTGCGGATCATTTGGACCCCGCCGCATGTCTTGTTGCTCAGTTTCCCGTCGCCCTGCAGCGAGGACAAGGGATCACTCCTCCTCAGTTAACATAACTCCCATAAACTGCTGTATATCATCATAAGTCGGGTTGTGGGTACTACAGATGGACTCAAACAAATTTGCTATTTTTACTGGATCGGTGGAATAATTAGGATTTTGATTTTTCCAATTAAACAAATCGGTGGTCTGGAAGGGTGTGTGTTGAAACACGCGCTTATACCTTCCCTCATGTTCCACATCTGGTTCCACCACTTCCCGCAAGGGGTTGACCTTATCTGGAGTTCCCAAGAGGGGGTAATGCATATGACAAGGAACATTAATTTTACGCTTTGGGCGCTTCTCCTTGCAATTACAATCTTTGTAATCACAATCCTTGAGTGTAATCTTATCTGAGGCTCCCACTTGGGAGTATTGCATATGACGGGGGCCATCAATTTTGTGTTCTGGGTGCTCCCCCTTACAATCACAATCCTTGCCCTTCATTCTTATCGCCTCTGTGTTTATCTGTGCAACAGATTCCTCTGTGACTTCCCCTTTTTCCCCGTGGCTCTCTGGTGCCTCTATTTTTGCCTGCCCATCAGATTGTTTCTGTGTTTCTCCCTCTCTGGCTTTTAATTTACCCCCCCAGTCTGGAGTAACTTGTGATGAGGCAGCAGGGTCCCCTTTTTGCCCCTGTGGCATCGGTGGTGCCGACGCAGCCGAGCTAGGGCCGCTTGCACCCTCTGCAGCCTCCCCCGAGCGTAACTGTCGCCGGGGATAAGCTGCATAAGGGGGCGGAGAAGGATCAAGGCTGTCCTGGTGCAGGACTGGATATCATGGTTTCGCCTTGTTAGTACTTTTTGCCTTTAGAATCATCACTTTTGCCTTCCCCGAACACGGGTATTCCTCGGGATGCAAACAAATATCCATAAATCCCGCTGCCACTTCATGCTCATCCCATTTGCCTGTCCTTCTCATAAATGCCAACAACTGCATCATTAAGCCATACTCAAAAGTTCCATATTCTGGCCATCTGTCTTGACTTCCCAGGTCATACTGCGGCCAGATAAAAGTACACCAGCGGGTTATTTTCCACTTTCCATAGTCTTGTATACCCAACCTGCTTCTATTTTTCAAGAGGCAAGCTAGGGGACTGTCCTCCGGGACTGAACTACCACCTCCCATTTGCCCAACCCCCTATCCTATTCCTTTAGGGTGGACTGGCTACCACCAGAGGATTCCCAAAACCCAGTTCTGTTCCTCTAGCACGGACTGGCTACCATCTGAGGGGGACGTCTCCCAAGAACAACAAGGGGTTGGGGCTAAGGGGAAGGAGAGAACAGATAAACACTTACCCGTCCTGTTCAACGACACAGTCCGATGCCTGGCAACCTTGATCAGCCACTGTGACTGGTTAACTAATAGCAGCAATATTTAATTAGCAGCAAAACAATTAATGAATAACAACACAATAACCTTTGGTTCTTCCCTTTTCACCTTCAAAGACCCTGACCGGCCGTTGGCTCAGCCGACGGGGCAGCCAAGAGCCAGCAGCCTCCCGATGGAGTGCGCGCTGCAACTGACAATTGGACCACCCGGCCGGGGTGAGGCCAAGACCCCCAGGGTCCTGGCAGAGTTGCCAAAACTGTTACCAGAATTCAGGTACCAGGATTGTCTTGGTGCCGTCAGAGCCAATAACCACACCAAGGGTGAAAAGGTATTTGCTTTATTGCATTTGTGATCACAAATGGGCCTCCTGCTTCAAAGGCAGAGAGACCCCGATTACAGCAAGTATTCAGCTTTTATACCTGGTTACATCTGATAAGCCATATTAGGTTACAAGCAGGAAAATGATACGTAATTGGCTAAAATGAACTTTGGGGGTGTGGGGAGTTGAGGGACTTTCAGGAGCTGGGAAGTTAGGGGATTTCTGAGAATAGGGAAGTTAGGGGGTTTCATTAGTGCCATTCTTGTAAACAACAAGATGGCTCCCATAAAGAGGAACCAAAAATGGCCTTACTTATGTTGTTTTATAAGCTTTGTTATGAGCAATACTAAAATTCAGCTTACAGCTACTAAAATTCAATTCAGGTAGCAGACTGCTTACAAGGCCGCACCACAGAGCAGGTGCGGAGCAAAGTAAAGAGCAGGACTATGCATGCACCCAGGATGCCCGGGCGCTGCAGGGGCCTAGGAGCCAGGCCACGTGCCCCCACTTTGAGGCCCTGGATGCCTTCCTGGGGCCATAGCCCAGCGGTCTCCCCGCTGAGGCTGTGAACACCTCAGGAGGGCATAAGGGCCCCTCGTTGGGCCTGGAGGCACCAGGGTCTGATGTGTCCATCGGGGGGCCTCCAGCCGCACCACCACCAGTGGCGGAGGCCAGCCCTAGCACCCTGGAGCTGTTCATGGGCATGGAGGCGGGGACCAGCCCGGAGGAGCAGGGGCCCACCATCGCCCCTGGCTCCGAGTCCGACGCTGGGACATCTCGGCAGACCTCCAGAGCCCCCATGGGTAAGTATTCCCCTCCCACGGAGGCACACAGGGCTGGGCCTGTCCAGCAGGTCCCAGGACATGAGGAAGCCAGGGCTGGGCACCGGGGCAGGTAGGCCCCAGGGTTGGCAGGCACAGAGGGACCCCCCTGGCCCCGGGTCCCACAGAGACAGGTGGCACCGGGGTCACAGGCCCTTGTGGGCAGGGGGGTGGTGACCAGGGACTGGCTGGGAAAGATGCAGCAGTATCTTGGGTGGGGTGGAGAGCAGGCAGGGCATACCACTGGCAAGTGGCCTCGGGAGACCCCCTAGTGCAAGGCGTGGCTGGGTCCAGCTCACCCTCGTGGGCACCACTAGCATGGTGCCTCCAGGGTACGGTTCCCAGATGTCTGGCAAAAGGAGGACATGGTCCCCTTTTTTCTGCTCTCTTCTTCTTTTTACCCTCAC
>ML682106.1:1207644-1232727 GCA_007922195.1 Podocnemis expansa
TGGATTACGGCAAAGAAGCGTCCCCGGAAAGCCCCGGGGGTCTTTATTTATACAGTCTAGCTTATCTCTATACATTCAGTACAATGATGGATATGCTTGTTTACCTTACTATAATTGGTAGTGGAAGCCTCTCCCCCTGTTCCCCTCACGAGCTGGAGGCGTGGAAGAAGCATGCTTGTATTTTTCCATAAGTACCTCAGAGTCCGGGGTCATGCAGCGAACACAGGCGTGGTTTGCCAGCGTCCATGTTCCCAACAAATTACCAAATGTGTGAGTGAAAAAAAAAATCAAATGGAAGATATCTGATTACAATTTAACACAGCACAGGCAAATTGTCTCTGTCAAACCAGGTAATTTTTTTTTCTATGTTTTTAGTGCAAATGTACACCTGTTCTTAAAATGGGAAATAGGTTTTCCAGAAAACAGACATTTTCCAAAATAATCTATTTCCTATAAAACAAAACAAAAATAAAAACACGACAAAAAAGAAGTTTCACTGAAAGAAAGATCATCTCCAATATTATTTTTTAAATAATGTTTGACAATGGAAGCGAAAAGAAAACAGAAACAAAAATAAAAAATAAAATAAAAAATGGAGATTGTATTGTTTCAATGGAAACTCAAAAACACTTCCAAAATGGTGAAGTAAAAAAGAGAAAACATTTTCATTTTCATCAAAATGGTCCTCAGAAGGAAAATATTTTCCCAATCAGCCCTTTAGTTTCTGTCTATCTTCACACATTTGGCTTGCTCCATTCTGTTAATTCTTCTTATTTTCTATACGTGTACTTCCTCCATTTCTACAGTGCCACTTTTGAGGAGGAGGAGAAGAGCAGTATCAGAATTCCAGGTGTGGATATCTTGTTGGCTGACCAAATAACATTAGACTTCAGTGTTACTATCCATTGCAGTAAATGTACATCCTGGATAGGATTGTCAAAGGAGTTTTGGTGACTAAATGTCATTTCCTTTATCTTCAAAAATAACAGTCCGTAAATCAGTTGAATAATTTTACATGCCTAAGTAAATCTCTTCATGTCTCAGTTCAGATTTTGAGGCCCCAAAATGATCAGTGAAATAATGCACTTTGGCTCCCTGTATACCACAGGACAGAAAATGTCACCAAAATAATTCCTAGAGCAGATGTTTTAGGAGGAAGATTAAAAAAATGGAGAACATGCTGCAGGGATCATGGTCCTGGCTCTGCCTGGAGGGCACCCCCTTTCAGTCTCATTGGGTAGTTATTCAGATCGAAGGCCTCTCCAGGAAGCATGTCCCTTGCCTCTTTTCCCACAAAGTTCCTCTCTAGAGATTCTTCAGGTCCCCGTGACAGAGTCTGTATGCCCTGATCCCCTGAGGCGGGGCATGCTGGCACAAGGTCTGTGCCCCCTGACCCCCACTCGGAGCGGGCAGTCTCAAAGTCTATGCACCCTAGCCTCCCAGGTGGGATGGGCACTCTCAAAGTCTATGCATACTGGCCCCCAGATGGGGCAGGTGCTCTCAAAGTCTATGTGCCTGGTAGGCAAGAACACCACAGATGTCTCAAACCAGTGCAGGCATGGTGGTTGACCAGTTGCTCGGGTGGTCAGAGAAGGAAACAGGGTGAGGAGGGGGACACAGGCTCACCCGCTCCACTGCGTCCCAGCCCAGGCCTCTACCAGTGATCGTAGAACAAGTCACTGGGCCAGCTTGGCTCCAGCCGCAACATGCTGGTGCAGGTGGATGCATGGCACTCCACTCTCTCTGGACTACTTGCTCCCACCCTGGGGTTCGTGTACCTGATTCCAAAGGGGGTAGCTTCAGTGTCCCCTTCGCAGATTGCCTGTTGCATCCCACTGAATTCCTGTGTGTTTATGGGTGGCAGATCTGGGTACACCTCAGGCTCCTTGGCAAGGGGTGACTCCTCCAGATCCTGGGGCCAGTATGCTGCTAGCAGCTCTTCCTCTGCAGAGGAAAGGTCCTCTAGGTTGCAGGGACTGTAAGTCACAGGATCCTTGGCTTCCACCTCTGGGCAGGGTAGCTGCTCCTGGGTTTGGCGGGCTTTCGGGAGCCCTCCCAAGTCTGCAGCTGGACCTGGCCTCCTCTAGCTTGGCCTCCTCTGGCTTGCTCCCTCCAGGCAGGCATGTCCTTCCCCTTTGGGAACTTAGCCACAGCTGAGCTCCCAGCCTGGGCTTTTATACTTCCCCTTCTTGCCCCGCCATGCACCTCTGCTTCCGGGGCCTAGGTCCTGCAGTTCCCCAGTCTGGCCAGGGAGGTCATTCATGGCATTCCTCAGGCCCAGGCTCGGAGGACGGCCACAACTCTTTGCTACACATGCTCTCTCTTCTTTCATTGTACAATGGTTGCTGGAACTAATTAATGTGTGGGAGACAATATGAGTGAACCTTAATCAATGTAACCTAGAAGATTAGGGCTGGAAGGGAAGTCAGGAGGTCATCTACTCCAACTCCCTTCTCAAAGCAGGACCCAAACAAACTAAATCTTCTCAGAGAGGACTTTGTCAAGACACACCCTAAAAATCTCTAAGAATGGAGGTTCCACCACCTCACTGTATAACCAGTGTCAGTGTTTCACCATGCTTCTAGGGGAAAACTTTTCTCTAATATTTGACCTAGACCTGCACCACTGATACTGAGGACTATTTCTCCTAGTCCAGCCATCTATTACCACAGAAAACAGAGTAGTTCCTCCCTAGAAATGTGTTTCAGGTACTTAAAGGCTGCTACCTAATTTCCACTCATTCTTCTTTTCTGCAGACTAAACAACCCTAATTAATTCAGCCTCTCCTCAAAAGTTATGTTACCCTCCTATAGACTTTCTGCAATTTGTCCACATCCTCTCTGTAGTTGGGGGGGAGACAGGGTGAAAACTGAACACAATATTTCAAATGTGGCCTCACTAATACCAAATAGACCAGTTTCTCTTGAGCCTCACTCACATCATCTGTCTAACATTGAAGGACCAAGATGGCTTCAGCAACTCTGCATCCACTAATTAATGTGTCTGTGTGTCACAGTTACAGTGCTAGCTGCTTTTTTTTTTTTTTTTGAGAGCCTCCTGTCCTGGGTATGGGGCCCTTATTGATCATGAGATGATGTTTTGTTCTTCTCCCACTCTTAAACCGTAATGGGAGCACACTTCTCAATGAGGAAACTATTTATCAGCTTGTGGGTCAGTTCAATCAGAAAATGAAAATGGTTTTGTAGTTACCACTGCCAGCTCCCCTTAGCATTCTGTGAATTCTTTGCATTATTTTTTTCCTGAAATTCTAAAGGCAAAGTTCAACTCAAATCAAAAGGAAACAATTCAGTTTGACTCTGCTGAACCGTACCCACATTTTATGGTTCCATCAAAACTTGTTTGGCAACTCAGCATGAATCTGTAAATATTTTCAGTCTACATTTTTTCAGCAACTAAACTGTTGAGCTAAAAAATTTCAGTTAACTCTTATTTTCACTTGCTACAATATGGAATTGCTTATCTGAACGCATATCAAGAGTGATTGTGCATATATGCTGGTGTGACTGAAATGAGACTGAAAGGGTAATATTCCTGCCAAGCAGCAGAAGGAGAGTTTTTACTCCTTACTTTTAGCTCTTTTTCCTCAACAGTTCTTGTGTTTGAGTTGCTCTCATTTTACACAGAGGTGATAATGATTAATTGCTTCAAATATACAGTTTATCCTCTAAAATATTTTTTCAATCAACTTACTTATGAGTTTGCCACCCCCTTAATTGAGTTTATACTGGTGTCACTCCAGTGATTGTATGAAATTACTCTTTCAGAGAGAACAGTATAGTTTTTCTTCATTGACATGAGCTGTTAATGACACAAGAATCTATCTGTCCATCTCGCTATGCCAATATATATTCATCAATCTGAAAGCCATGCACATTAAGCGTAAAATATTTCCACTTACTGCTGGTGACTGGGCCACACAGAGTACATCTACCCTTACTAGTTATTTCAAATTCAGCGTGCTTAATTTGAAATAACTTACTCCCTGGCCACGGAGGAATTTTATTATATTGAATTAAGCCTTTCCTTATAGGAAAGGCTTAATTCAATATAATAAAACATTCTTTCCCTTTGAATTAATGGTTAATTTAACTTTATTAAGTGGTCCTGGCAAGAAGGGAGCCCACAGCAGCAGCTGCTGGGGCTCCCTGGATAATGGAGTCCCTGGCCAGTGGGGCACCTTTACCAATGCCAGGAGGGATCCCCCATGGGACACTTTCTGCACCAGCAGGAAGGGTTCCCCCATGGGGAACTTTCCCCACCAGCTGGGAACTCTGCTATCCGGGGAGCGCTGGGGGCTCTCTTCTCCCCGGGACCTGTGGCTTCCTTCTTACCAGGGAGCCATCGGTTCTGGGGAGAAGGGAGCCACAGCTGCCTGCTTGCTGGAAAGCAGGAGCACCTTTTGTCCCTGGGAGCTGCATCTCCCTTTGGAGACGCAGCTCTCAATTCAAGTTAGAGTCTAATGTAGACTCTCTAACTCCAATTATTAAATCCTGCTTTAATTCAAATTAGTAGTCTAGTGAAGACTCCTTATCTCAAATTAATAACTGACTTAAAGGCGAATAAGTTTGCTTGAATTATTTAATTTGAACTAACTTTTGTAGCGTAGACATAGACGTAGAGATTGATGAGTATTAGCTAAGAGAGATGACTTTATTATTGTTAGCAGTTAGGCTTACATATTATGTTCCAGAGGTCCCATGTTGAATCTATGCAGCCAAGAAAGTACCCAGGCTCATGGCCATTCATAGCTATGTACCTATCTGTTTGGTAAGGTTTCTCACCACCATGGTGACTGAGTGCCTCTTTATTTTATTAGGAAGTGGAATATCGTGTTGACATGAAAGAAAGAAACCAATCCACTGCAACTGAATTTATCCTTCTGGGATTTTCTGGTCTTCCTAACTGTCCAGTTTTCCTCTTTCTGTTGATCCTAATGACATACATGATGATCTTACTGGGGAATCTTCTCATCATTCTCATAACATTTGTTGACTCAGCCCTGCACACACCCATGTATTTCTTTCTCCAGAATTTGTCCTTCCTGGAGATCTGCTTCACTTCAGTCACCATTCCTGAAATCCTGATCAACCTCCTTGCTGGAAAGAAAACCATTTCCTTCTCCAGATGTGCCACACAGATGTATTTCCTCATCTCCCTAGGGGGCACAGAGTGTTGTCTTCTGGCCATGATGGCTTATGATCGCTATGTCGCAATATGCCGCCCTTTGTTGTACTCTGTCATTATGAACAAGGGTGTTTGCTTGCAGCTTGTGGTCTTTGCATGGCTAAGCAGCAGTCTGGCCATATTAATGCATGTCACCTGGGTATTTCATCTCCCATTCTGCTCACCAGTTGAGATTGATCATTTTTTCTGTGATGCTCCACCAGTGCTAGAACTAGTCTGTGGAGACACTCATCTGATTGAAATGGAAGGACTTATCATAACTACATTATTTGTTGTGATCCCCTTTATGCTGATTCTTTGCTCCTACAGCCGCATCCTGGTCACAGTCCTGAAGATGACATCTGCTGAAGGACGATATAAAACATTTTCTACCTGTTCTTCACATATCACAGTGGTAGTCTTGTTTTTCAGCACAGCTAGTCTCACCTACCTCCAACCCAAATCCAGCAGTTCTCCAAATTCCAGGAAATTTGTGTCCCTCTGCTATGCCATTCTCATACCCTTGTTAAATCCAGTTGTCTACAGCCTGAGGAACAATGAAGTGAAAGGAGCTGTAAAGAGAGCTTTTGACAGGATAAAATCTTCCTGGAAACAGCCATCGGTTTGAGATGGATGAGTCTGGATGGAAACTTTCAGATCTGACTATGTCCCCAGAGATGGCATCACACTCTGAATTAGTATCCATGTTGTGGTATTCAAAATGATTTTGACAAACATGTACCTTTTCATTAATGCTGTCGTGTACAGTGAATTTTCAGACTTGTTCCTACTGTCTATTGCACCATTTTTCCAGATGTTTTCTGTTAATTTGAGCTCAGAGCAGGAATCCAATGTGTTCCGTCAAAGAACTCCAAACCACTCTACCCTTGCTTTTTACCTTTGTTTGTCTGGTGTCTCTTAGGCTGTGTTCACAGAGCATTCTTATTACTTGAAAACAACGAGGTTGTTTCAAAATAAGAAACGCCATGGCCACACAAAGCACGGCCATTTCGAAACAAGAAAACCGCTTGTTTCGAAATGGCAGCCGTTCTTTCAAAACAACTTAAACCTGCTTTTGTTTCGCAACAGCATTGTTTCGGGTCATTTCGAAACAACGCCAGCGGGACATGCCGTTTCAAAACAACGGTTGTTTTGAAATAAGCAGCTGACCTTCCAACCGCGGTGCACAGCACCCTGGGGGAAGTTCCTGCCCGGGCGTGCCTGTCAGGCTGCGTGCTGGCAGGAAGCTGTAGGCAGCATGAGCCAGCAGCCAGACCCCTCTGGTGCAGGGAGCCGAAGGGTCCCTGTCTGGACCCAGGAGGACATCAGGTGCCTCCTGGGCATCTGGCAGCAGCCAGATATAATGGCATGGTTCTGGGCCAGCCACCGGAACTGGGACATTTTTTCTGACATCGCAGCCACGATGTCAGAACAAGGCCACCCCCGCACCACAGAGCAGGTGCAGAGCAAAGTAAAGAGCAGGACTATGCACGCACCCGGGATGCCCGGGTGCTGCAGGGGCCTGGGAGCTAGGCCACGTGTCCCTACTTTGAGGCCCTGGATGCCTTCCTGGGGCCATAGCCCAGTGGTCTCCCCGCTGAGGCTGTGAACACCTCAGGAGGGCATCAGAGCCCCTCATCGGGCCCAGAGGCACCAGGCTCTGACGTGTCCAGTGGGGGGCCTCCAGCCGCACCACCACCAGTGGCGGAGGCCAGCCCTAGCACCCTGGAGCTGTTCATGGGCATGGAGGCGGGGACCAGCCCGGAGGAGCAGGAGCCCACCACCACCCCTGGCTCCGAGTCCGACCCTGGGACATCTCGGCGGACCTCCAGAGCCCCCATGGGTAAGTATTCCCCTCCCACGGAGGCACACAGGGCTGGGCCTGTCCAGCAGGTCCTGGGACACGAGGAGGCCAGGGCCGGGCACTGGGGGCAGGTAGGGCCCGGGGTTGGCAGGTGCAGAGGGACCTCCCTGGCCCCGGGTCCCACAGAGACAGGTGGCACCGGGGTCACAGGCCCTTGTGTGCCCGGGGGTAGTGACCAGGGACTGGCTGGGAAAGATGCAGCAGCATCTTAGGTGGGGTGGAGAGCAGGCAGGGCATATCACTGGCAAGTGGCCTCGGGAGACCCCCTAGTGCAAGGCGTGGCTGGGTCCAGCTCACCCTCGTGGGCACCACTAGCATGATGCCTCCAGGGTACGGTTCCCAGATGTCTGGCAAAAGGAGGACATGGTCCCCTTTTTTCTGCTCTCTTCTTCTTTTTACCCTCACATCCTCTGTCTGGCAGGCAGTTTAAAATACAGGGGTCCATCAGGATTTTCCCTATAGGGGTTGAAGGATCCTGGAAGGCCATAGAATACTGATTTATACGGGAAAGTGTCCCAGGGCCCGTTAAACCCTGACCACTACCCCAGCCAGACAACTTTTTTGCCCAGGATCCTCCAATGTCCTCCATCAGGTACTGTCCTGGCCTCCTTCTGTGGCTTTGGGGGCCAGGAGCCATACCCCAGGGCAATGTCCCACAGGATCCTGGGACCTGCTGATAGTTAGGGCAGAGGTGTGTGCTGCAGACAGGCTGCATGCAGACAGGGGCAGCAGGCGGCAGGGGCTAACTGTGTTTTCTGCTTCCCTGCAGCACGTCGCAGAGCTCCGCCCCAGGAGCCACCAGCCACCCCTGGACCCCGACGCCGGAACCCCAGGACACTCTGGTGACAGAGGAGGGCCTCCCAGATCCGTACGGAGCTGCTAGAGAGCCTGGAGGAGATGGGGCATGAGATGCACGCGGCCAACAAGGCCTGGCAGCGGGATCTGGCCCAGTAGCAGGTGGCCGGTCTCCGCACCCTGGAGCGCCTCGCGGCAGCGGAGGACAGGGCCATGACGGCCCAGGACAGGGCTGCGAGAGCCCTGGACGTCCTCACCCGACAGCTCCTGGCAGCCATCACGAAGCAGGCAGCTGCCATCCAGGAGCTGGCCGAGAGGCTGGCGCCTTGACACAGTGAGGAGGCATCGCCTCCTGGGCCTCTATGGCGGTGATGGTGGGTGGAGGGCAGCCGTGGGCATGGGCAGGGTATGCCACCCCCCCCCAGACCCTCACAGGCGATGCCTAACCTCCCCCCGCCCTCTGGACTTTTTCACCCCTGTCCCCTCCCAAGTTGATGCCCCCTCCCGCAAGTCCCCAGTCCCCTGTCCCCTCCCAAGTTGATACTCCCTCCCCCGGGCCCCCCCCCACATTGCCCCATCTCATATCCCCCTGATCCCTTCCCTGATTGTTAATAAATCCATTGAAACCTATTCGTGGTTTTCTGTGTTTTTATTGCTGGGAGTTGGCAGTGCAGGTGGATGGGTGGGGGCTGGCTGTGGGTGGACGGGGGAGAGGGTGTTGTGGTGCAGGGCAGGCCTGGCCCTCACTCTTCCTCCTCGGTGAAGGTGACCCGGAGGGCATTGCAGACGGCGAGGGCTCACACAGATGGCTGCTCGTGAGTTGGCGCAGGTCCAGACTGTTCATAGTCCCTGCCAAGGACTCGGGCCTTAGCCTCCCATGCCAGTGCGATGGGTTCCCCTTGCTGCTTGTAGTAATTGTAGAGAGTTGTACACATTACTATGACTTCGGGCAGTCTCCACCCTGCAAGGTGGAGGCTGGTGAGAAGGCACCTCCACCATGTCCTGAGGCGTCCAAATGCCCGCTCGACCACCTGGTGGCAGTGGGCCAGGCGGCGGTTGAACAGCTGCTGGCTGGGGTTGAGTGGCCCAGCATACGGGCGCATGAGCCAGAGCCGCAGGGGGTAGCCCGTGTCCGCCACGATGAGGACGGGCACCTCTACTCCCCCAAGGTAGGTGTTGTGAGGGGGGAAGTAGGTGCCCGCCTCCATGCCCCGGTACAGGGCGGAGTTGCAGAGGACCCTGTCGTCATGGGCCTTCCCTGGCCATCCCACGTAGCAGTTCAGGAGCACTCCCTGGTGGTCCACAAGGGCCTGCATGATCACAGAATGATAGCCCTTGTGGTTCCTGTACTCAGCAGCCCTGTGCTCCTGGGCATGCACAGGGATGTGTGTGCTGTCCAGGATCCCCGCACAGTTGGGAAAGCCGAGGGTGGCCATCCTGGGCATGGTGTCCTGCAGCTCCCCACGTCTCACCAGGTGCTGCAGGAGGACACGATTGATGGCCCAAGTGAACTTGAGGAGGATGGTGCCGGTGGTGGACCTCCCGACACCGAACAGATGCGCCACTGCCCTGTGGGACTCCGGAGTGGCCATCTTCCAGAGGGCGATGGCCACTCTTTTGTCTGCCGGGATGGCGGGCCTCATGGGGGTGTCCCTGTTGTGCAGGTGCGGGGCGAGTTTGCTGACCAGGTGGGTGAAGCTGGCCCTGGTCATGCAAAAGTTCTGCCTCCGCAGGTCATCGCCCCAGGTGCGCAGAACGACCCTCTCCCACCAATCGGTGCTGGTCTCCCGAGCCCAGATGCAGTGAGGCATGGGGAGGGGCAGAGGCAGTAGCTCAGCCCTGTGGATGAGTTGAATGTAATCCTTGGGCAGAGGCCAGTCATCCTCGGGCTCCTCGAACAGAGTCTCCCAGATGTGCAGGAGACCCTGCATGCGGTCTGGGAGGCTGGGTGCCACACGGCGCTGTCTAGGTAGCAGGGCAGAGTCCATCGCTTGCAGCGTGCTGCTAGCCTGAGTGGACAAGGAAGTGAGGTTGGGGCCAGCTTTTATGGGATTGGCTAGCAACATGGCTGCTGACGTGGCCCAGGGAGGCGGCCATGTTGCCACACCTCCCATGCTGCACTGCCCCTGAATCGAAATAGCAAGCCCACCATGTGTCCAAGCTATTTCAATTCCCGCTTTTTGCTTATTTTGAGGACAGTATTTTTTAATTTCGAAACAAGTTATTTTGAAATAACTTGTTTCAAAACAAGCCCTCTGTGTGTGAACACAGCCGAAGTAGTAGTTGATGGTGACAATAAAATGAGAAATGTTTCTAATCACTACAAATTAAGAAAGGCCATGTTCACATGACACACCGTTGTTTTGAAACAACAGCGTTGTTTCGAAACAAGTTAAACCCCATGTGGGGATGAAACAATGTTGTTTTGAAATGATTGTTTTGAAACAATCCCGTCTGAACATGTTGTTTCGAAACAACGGTGACTCATTTCGAAATAACTGTTGTCTGAACCTGCTATTTTGATTCCTGCTTTTTTCCTTAATTCAAATTAACAAACTGTTAATTCGAATTAAGTTATTTCGAAATAAGGTGTTATTTCACTACAACTTGTATCAAAACAACTTGTATCAGAAGAACCCCCTGTGTATGAACGTAGCTTTCTGTTCCTCTGTGACATTTCTCTTACTGTTCAGTCTTTTGATGATATATATGCTTTTTAAATTTCATACTGCTCAAAAATGAACTCCAAATCTCTCTGGTGTAAATGGGATACATGTTTCTCAAAATATGCTTTGTGGCTAACTTTATCCAACAGAATTGGTCCGGACTGAGTAGTGGGCTGGACTAGATAAATTCCTATGTTCCTTCCAAATCTAATATTCTATGAGTCTTTGAAATTTACAAATTCACATAAATGAATGCTTTGTTAGGCTCAGCAATTTTCTTGATATTTACCACTGTTTCCTATGGATTTCCTTCTTTATAAGTTCAGTTGTTGATACAAGGCATTGTATGTACAAGAAATGACATGCAAATGAGACAGAGGAAGACCATGCTGCCTCTATCTATCTGTCCGGCTAGCTAGCTATTCATCAAAGCAGGATTTAATCCTCTCTGTTAACAGTACAAACAGGGGTGTTGCTGCCCTGGGGAGGGATCTGGGGCAGGGCCCCAGGCCCTGCCCTCTGGCTGCAGGCCACACACCCCTGGCTGGGGACAGAGCTGGAAGCCGCTGTGCTGCTGCAGGTGGCTGGGCCCTGCATCCCCGGCTGTGGACAGGGTGGAGTGGCCGCCACTTTTGAGGGTGGCTGTGGCCACGGGCAGCTGGGCCCCGGATCCCCAGCTGGGGACGGGGCCAGAAGCAGCCTCTGTGGTTGAGCCCTGGATCCCCAGCTAGGGATGGGGCTGCCGCGGCCATGGGTGGCCGGGCCCTGGATCTTCAGCCCAATGGGGCCAGAGAGCGGGGGGGGGGAGCTGCCACACCCGGGGCACTGGCGCTGGGATTTGAGGCATGTGCCCCGAGTGCCCAGCGCCAGCGATGCCCCTGAGTACAATATCATCTTGTTCATTCCTCTTGCACTTATATTGTATCACTGACCTTTTTAGTTTCCTAGAAAATTCTATTCTATTCTATAATTTGAGCTATTGCCAGTACTGAATAAGAGGTAGCCCTCCAATTTTGCTTTGAGGTTAAAGGGATCATTAATTTCTTTACCTTCCTGTGGGTAGGTGCCAGTACTTGATGTAGATTAGGAGCAAGATTCCAGTGGGTGAGCCAAGAGACAAAAATGACTTTTAAGAAGCTTCCCTGCTATCCCTGCAGTCTGGTGATTGTCCATGTCTGGCAATGTGCATGATTCCTTCCACTGGAGCCAAAGTTCTCACAGGTACTTAGTAAGCCCATTACTCCTGTATGCATGCCTCTGCTGGGTATGGAAACACAGCTTTGTGTTTGTCTGCATCTATGCAAGCCAAGTGAGACACATTTAGGTACATGATATGGTAGAATTTCATATCTGTACATATGTGTAACATTGCAGAAATCATTCTATCATAAGAGTAATGTTCATTAAGTCACCAGCATTCAAAAACCACATGACATGACATACACTGTTATAGAATCATAGAATCATAGGCTATGTTCACACACAGGGGGTTATTTCGATACAAGTTGTTTCGATACAAGTTGTATCGAAATAGCGCCTTACTTCAAAATAAGTTAATTCGAATTAACAGTTTGTTAATTTGAATTAAGGAAAAAAGCAGGAATCAAAATAGCAGGTTCAGACAACAGTTATTTTGAAATGAGTCACTGTTGTTTCGAAACAACATGTTCAGATGGCATTGTTTCAAAACAATCATTTCAAAACAACATTGTTTCGTCCCCACATGGGGTTTAAATTGTTCTGAAACAATGCCATTGTTTCGAAACAACGGAACCCATTGTTTCGAAACAACATGTTCAGATGGCATTGTTTCAAAACAATCATTTCAAAACAACATTGTTTCGTCCCCACATGGGGTTTAAATTGTTCTGAAACAATGATGCGTCTTGTGAACATGGCCTTTCTTATTTTGAAACAACCTCTGTTGTTTCAAAATAAGACTGCTGAGTGAACACATCCATAGGGTTGGAAGGGATCTCATGAAGTTATCTAGTACAACCCCGTCCTAAAAGCAGGACCACTCCCACTAAATCGTCCCAGCCGGATTTTTTTTTTTGTCTGACCAGACCTTAAAAGTTTCCAAAGATGGAGATTCCAACATATCCCTAGGTAACCCATTTCAATGCTTCACCACCCTCCTAGTGAGAATGTTTTTCCTAATATAAAACCTTGACTGCCCCAGTTGCACCTTGAAACTATTGCTCCTTGTTCTGTCCCCTGTTACAACTGTGAACTGCTGAGCTCCCTCGTCTTTGGAGCGCCCTTTCAAGTAGTTGAAGGTTGTTATCAAATCTCCCCTCAGTCTTCTCTTCTGCAAAGTAAATAAGGCGAGTTCCTTTAGTCTCTCCTCGTAAGTCATGTCCTTCAACCCTCAACCATTTTTATTGCCCTTTGCTGGACTCTTTTTAATTTGTCAACATACTTTTTTTAGTGTGGAGCCCAAAACTGAACAGAGCTTTCCAGATGTAGCCTCACCAGAGGCAAATAAAGGGGAATAATCACATCTCTTGGTCTGCTGGTAACACTCCTATTGATGCATCCCAGTATGCTGTTGGCCATTTTGGCAAAAAGCATATTGTTGACTCATATCCAACTTCCCAACCACCATGATCCCCAGTCCTTTTCTCCAGTGCTGCTCCTTAGCTGATTGGTCACCAGTGGATAGCAGCTCATGGGATTTTTCCATCTTAAGTGCAGGACTTTGCACTTGCTGTTGTTGAACCTCACATGATTTCTTTTGGCCCAATGCTACAGTTTTTCTAGGTCTCCCTGAATCCTATCCCTACCCTCCAGAATGTTTACCATTCTCCCCAGCTTGGTGTCATTTTTGAATTTACTCAGCATACAATCTCTCCCATCATCTGGATCATTAATGAAGATGTGGAACAGAACTAGACCCAGGACCAGTTTCTGGGGCACTCCACTAGTTACTGGCTGCCAACTAGACATTGAGACATTGATCCCTACTCACTGAACCTGATGACCTAGCCAGCTTTGTATCCACATTGTGGTCCATTCATCCAAATCATACTTCCTTAACTTGTTAACAAAAATGAGGTGGAAAACTGTATCAATAGCTCTGCTAATGTAACCCCCTCCCTTTTCTCCTTAGGTCACTTGGGAGCAGGCAATACTCACACGTACACAGGTGCCTAAGTTTGATGACAAGGAGATCCTGAGTTTGCCAGTGGTGATGTTGGGATTGTAGGAATCTTCTATCCACTCTTCTGCTGCAGCCCCTTTGCTTTACAGAAAATTAAACTTGGCAGTGCCTCCACCTGGCTCCGTCCAGTACACACACAGTGGCATGCCTTAGGAGCCTCCAGGACTAAAGCCGTGTGGCTAAGAATAACCTGTGGGATGGGTTTAATCCAAACTTACTAATGATATATACAATACATTCAAGGTGCTTAAAGTGAATGCAACAAACCTTTACTTAACAAAGAAACTTATCCTAACAGGATGGAATTGAATATTACTGCTTATTTAAATACACAGTGGCGAGTAAGTAAATCAGTGAACAGATGCAGAATACACATTTCCAATAATGTACCCTTCCTCAACCAACCTAGCAAGTGCCTGTATGGATGTGCTAGGTCAACTAAGGCTTCTTGTGTGGACGCACTAAGTTGACTTAGGTCAGTTTTGTCAGGTTGAGTTAACAGGTTGACCTAGCATTTTTAGGTGCAGACAGAGCCTACAAGTGCCACAAGACACCTTGTTTGTTTTGGCTTGGGCTAGTGCTATTGAGCGAAATTAGTAGTATAGACATACTTAATTGAGCTGGAGAATAAGCTTTAAGACCCAGTCATGTGGAAAGGTGCCAGAGCCCTGGGTCCATGGTGAATAGGACTTTCTACACTGCTGTTTTCAGGTCCATAGTCTTAAGCCCAAGACACTTGACTGAGATTTGAAATTTGCTGTCACGGGATCTTTTTTTCCCCTTTTGTAGCATAGATGTATTCATGGCAATCAAAATGACCCTTTTTTCTTTCTTTTTTTTTTTCTTTGAATAAACAAAAGGGACATATGGTGGTGCTGGAATTCCTATTCTACCTGATGCCATGTGGTACCTGGAAAACAACTGTAACCCCCCTGGGGTTTTAAGGAGCATGGTTCCTTTAAATTTTTGCCTTGTGGGTGAGGTTGTGGAGCTGAGGAGGGGGGCTGGAGCTGCAGCCAGAGGCCTGGGAAGGAAGCAGGGAGAGAGGCCCTGCCTGAAGCCAGGGAAGACAGAGCCGCTGACCTAGGATGCCAGGCCAGCACCCACAGAAGGACACTGTGCTGGGGAGAGTCGCCCAAGGAGAGAGCGGGATCCAGTGACTGGCCATCTGGAGCTGTGGGGCCATGAGTATAGAACCTGGACTCAGGGGGGAGGTTGTAGTTAGTTAAGTGGGGAGGGTGTCGCTCTGGGTTCACAGAGAGCGGCAGAAGAGGCATCAGAGGGTTTTCTTTTGCTGGGAAAGTGCTGGCACCAAAGACTAGGAGTTGCTAGGCTGAACTCTGGACTGGAACTGTGCTGGGACTCCTGAACTCATGGTGCAGAAGCAGAGCTCACGTCTGCCTCCAGCCTGCTCTATTGTTGGGCCTTACAGGGCCCTGTGTTAGCTGTTATTCTGTGTTACTGCTGCCCATCTCCCCTGTTGGTTTGCCCTTTGCACCTCTGTAAATAAACCTTCCCCATTTCCATAATCCCTGCGCTATCCCAGTGTGTGTGTGGTCACTCGGGGTTTGGAACAGGAGCAAAGGAGCTCTCCTTGCTGTGTTCCTGTGCACACCCTTTCTCTGGTCAGAGCCGCCTGGAAGGCAGACTCAATCTGGCCATGTGGGTGTTACACAACATTCAGTGCAGTTCATCAAATTGTAAGATAAGGAAACATGGATGCAGAAATGGGGAGGAAGACAGCTTTTATATGAGGAAGGGAATTAACTGTGAGAAAGGTTTATTCTGTCATCTCTGTGTCCTCTCATCCATCCCCAGAAGCATCTATCTAACTATCTATCTAATCTAGTTTGCCTTTTAAGGCAACTTGATACAAGTGTATAAGAGCACAGGATATCAATACATGTCATGGTAACTTACTCTACTAAATGACTGATAAACAGCTGGATCTCAGTTAAGTTAAGTTAAACTCAAGATTTACAGAGTGATGTGGAAATCAGAATAATTTTCAATTACGTTCTAGGAAGCCAGCCTGTTGAAATCCACAGCAGAGAAACCAGGTCGTCTTTCAGATGCTGTAAAACTATATAAAGAAAAGAAGACACTGATCTAAATCTCCCTCGATGGTGCTCTAACTCTATGCCCAAAGAATTAGTGAAGGATGGCACCCTTTTTGACTGGAGGAGGGTATTGACTCATAATACAGTCAATCAGAATTGGATTAATTACCTTGATTATAGTTTACTCATGTCTTAATCGAACAAGAAACTCCCACTCTATCAAGCCTGTGAATCTACCAATATGTATGATGTGACTACATTATGACCAGATCTCAGGTTTGATATTGTGGCCATCAAAGTAAGACCTTCCTAATGGTGAGCAAGGGGAGGTTTGAAAGGAAATTTGTTTAGGAGATTTCTGTAAAATATACCACGTCTCTTGTTTTCAGGGACTGGACTGCAGCCTCAAAAGTCCCTAAAGCACCTGCCTTGATCTGCCCTATAGGGACTTTAGCTGCAACAGCTCAGGGATCTGGGAAGAGGGGTGGCCCATAAGCCTACAAAATGACCACGTTGTACCACACAACATTGGCAGTCCACCCCCACCATAAAAAAGACCAGTTTGACTGGTCCATTGTCAGTGCTGCTTTGGTTTGGAGCCCTTTCTACTGATTTGTTCCCAAGTGCAAGCCATGAGCTGCCCTTCTATCCACCCCTGGCTGTAAATGCAGTGGATAATGAGGTATCTGGCCTCACCCTCTGTTCTGCCCTGCCCCACCACCTGCTGGGTTGCATTATCTGGACCTGCCATCTGCCCTCCATGCCACACCCCTCTGCTGAGTGTCTCACCTCTTTTTTTTTTTTTTTTTTTTTTTAATTCTAATACTTCTGGCAACAGGCAGCAAAGATTGTGCTAAATAGTGCAAAAACTGTAATCCCTGATTTCTTTTGCTTATCCTCAGTGAGGAGTAGCATTCACATGTGTGTGTACGGCTACTGCTATAGCATTTGAGAACCAGACCTGTCCTGCACCTACTCTGGTTGAAAGATCTCTGTACCCTCACACAACTAATGCAACTCCAAGCACATAGGCTATGTCAACACTTAGGTTGTTTAATCAATTTAACTTAAAGCAAACTAACTAAATCAAACTAATAATCATTAAATTGATTTAAGTTAAATCGATTTAACATAACACCACTATAAACCCAAATTGAACTAGCATGTCCATGGACAGGACTTGCTAGCTCAATTTAGGAAAGAGACACCATGGGAGGATTGTCAGAATGGCACCCAAGATGGGCCATGCCACCACCCAATCCCATGCCTGAATCTAGCCCAGTGAGCTGGGTGGCAGGGAGGAAAAGCATTGCACCTCCCACCTCCAGGCACCCTGAGCCCAGCACATATTAATGGTAAGTGTAGACACACACATAGGGTATGTCCACACAGGGCTTTTATTTTAAAACAACACTGGCCAGGGTGCTGAGTGGAGTGTAGGGGGTCGGAGGGTGCCTCAGCCGGCTTCCCCCCCGCTTCCCCTTGCCCCCTGCAGAAGCCCCCTCGCTCCCTGCAGAAGGGGCAGGGCTGGGCAGGGGAATCCCAGGGGTGGGGCTTCCCCGGCCCAGCACAGGCCTCCCTGCCCCTCCCCTCCCCTATTTCAAAATAGCATGTCACAGTGGACATGCTATTTCGATTCCCTATTTTTTCCTTATTTCAAATTAACTTTTTTTTGTTTTGTTTTGTTTTTTGTTTTTGTTATTTTGAAATAACTTGTTTTGAAATAAGGCCTTATTTTGAAACTGCTTGCTTTGAAACAGCTTGTTTCGAAACAAGCACTTGTGTGTGGACATAGCCATAGAGATTATGTGAAATATGTTGACCACACTGATATCTAGATGGGACTTCAGGAAGAACCATTGAGTTTTCAGGCTTCCAGCCATGCTCTATAAAACCATTCTGTGGCTACTGAATTTTTAAATTGACACCCCACCCTTCTTGCTGGGTCATAGATGGCAGGACATGTTTTATGAACCAGCTTAAGAATGGGTATGCAGGGTCCCAAAACTAACAAGTTAATTGCTGGTGCAGAAACACTCTGTTGAACTACTTTGTGGGAAATAAAGTACCTTCTTTACAATCCTGATCTCATCAGCTTGAAACCATTTTCCCTAATGCTGTCATCTCCTGTCATTGAAAACACCATATCTCATTTGGACTGTAACCTCTCCTCAGTTAATTGAAGGCTGCTAACTAATCCTCCCTCATTTTTCTCTTCTGCGGACAGAACAAGCCAAGTTCCCTGAGTCTCTCGTCACAAGTCATGAGCTCCAGCCCCATAATCATTTTAATTGTTGGCTGCTGAATTCTTCCATTTTCTCCATCTCGTTTTCAGAGTGGGAGGCCCAAATCTGGAGACAGCACTCCAGATAAGGCTTTACCAGTATTCCAAATGAGGCAACTTTCTACTACTACTGAACTCATTATTTGTTTGGCTCTCATTTCAATGGGGTCTTAAGTATGCCCTTCATAATTATGTAATATCTTCATATAATGAGGCATTAGGGGTATATAAGAAAACCAAATCCCTAGGGTTTTCAAAGGATCTGTTAAATATTCCAGTTCCACCTGTGACAGAATTCTTCGGGAATCACAGAAAGGAAATGAATACAGGAAAAAGAAAAGGGGAGTAATGTCTTCATTAGTCTAGATTTATGTTTATTTCTTTTGTATTATGCTAATGAGCTGAACTAAACATATGAACAACAGAACAGTCATACTGGCTCAAACTAGCAGCCCATCTAGCCCAGAATCCTGTCATCCAGGAATGACCAATACCGGGTGTATCAGAATAAATGAACAGAAAAGGCCATCATCAAGTGATCAAGCCATTACTGCCAATTCCCAGCTTCGGCAAACAGAGGCTGGGGACACTTTAGAGCATGCTTTTGCCTCTAAATGAATCTACTTAGAGCTCAAAACAGGTTGTCTCTGGTGGATTGGGATGAACAATACCCTTCATTGGCTACTTGTTCAACCTTGACGCTGTGAGTGAACAAGGAGGCGGTGGCATTAAAATCCTTTTATGCTTGAATAAATGCAAAACTTTACATTTTAAAAAGACTTCCAGAGACCCTTAGTTAGTTACCTTGATACCTAAAAATTAATATTAATAACCATGTGAGGAATATAATTATCCCTCATAGAATCATAGGGTTGGAAAGGACCTCATAGGTCATTTAGTCCAACCCCCTGCCAGAGGCAGGACCACTCCCACTAAACCATCCCAATCATGGTTTTGTCCAGCCGGGCCTTAAACACCTCCAAAGATGGAGACTCCACCACCTCCCTAGGCAGCTCATTCCAATGCTTCACCACTCGCCTAGTAAAAAAGTTTTTTCTAATATCCAGCCTCGACCTCCCTAACTGTAACTTGAGACCATTGCTCCTCGTTCTGTCCTCCACTACTAGTGTGAATAGTCGAGCTCCATCTTCCTTGGAGAATCCCTTCAAGTAGTTGAAGGTTGCTATCAAATCCCCCCCTCAATCTTCTCTTCTGCAGACTAACTAAGCCTAATGCTTTCAGTCTTTCCTCATAGGGCTTGTGCTCCAGCCGTTTAATCATTTTGGTTGCCCTCCGCTGGACTCTCTCTAGCATGTCCCTGTCCTTTTTGTAGTGGGGAGCCCAAAACTGAACACAGTATTCTAGATGTGGCCTCACCAGCGCAGAATAGAGGGGAATGATCACATCCCTTGATCTGCTGGTAATACTTCTTTTGATGCAGCCCAGTATGCCATTGGCCTTTTTGGCCGCAAGAGCACACTGCTGACTCATATCTAGCTTCCCATCCACCATGACCCCCAGGTTCTTTTCTACACTGCTGCTACTTAGCTGAATGTTCCCCAGCCTGTAGCAGTGCATGGGGTTTTTCCGTCCCAAGTGAAGGATTTTACACTTGTCCTTACTGAACCTCATAAGATTTCTATTGGCCCACTGTTCCAATTTATCTAGGTCTCCCTGAATCCTGTCCTTGCCCTGCAACGTGTCTACTGGTCCCCCCAGCTTGGTGTCATCTGCAAACTTACTGAGAGTGCAGTCTATTCCATCATCCAGATCATTGATGAAAATGTTGAACAGAACCGGCCCCAGGACTGACCCCGGGGCACACCACTTGTGACTGGTTGCTAGACATGGATCCATTGATTCCTACACGCTGAAACCGTTGATCTAGACAGTTTTCTATCCACCTTTTAGTCCACCTATCCAACCCATTCTTCCTTAATTAGCTAATGAGAATGCTGTGGGAAACTGTATCAAAAGCCTTGCTAAAATCAAGGTATATCACATCAACGGTTCTTCCTGCATCCAGAAAACCAGTCATCTGATCATAGAAGGAAATGAGATTGGTCAGGCATGATTTACCCTTGGTAAATCCATGTTGACTGTTCCTGATCACTTTATTTTCCTCTAAGTGTTTGAGGATGGATTCTTTGAGAACCTGCTGCATAATTTTTCCAGGGATTAAGGTGAGGCTGGCAGGTCTGTAATTCCCCGGATCCTCCTTTTTCCCTTTCTTGAAAATAGGTACTGTTTACAGTTTCTGCATATATTGCACGGACAATTTACCTTCATACTTATCATTTTCTACAGTTAAATTGATGATGGTATCAGGCAGGGATGGGGAGGAAAAGAGATAAGAACACCTTCCCATTAAGGATCTGTAGTGGAGAGAGGCTGCTGAGGCCACAGAGGCTGACGCACAGGGCACAGAGCAACAAAAAACTCCAACCCTCCTCCTGCTGGGCAGAGAAGATGTCTGCATGGGGCTTGACCTGGAAACGTGAGGGAGGAGCCGGGGGGGGAGAGGCGGATAAAAGGGAGGACCAGGGACCAACTGGGGAAACCTTTTAGGAAGTGGACCGACTGGCCACCAGAGCTCCAGCCAGCAGAGAGGCTGCGAGGCCTGAGGATCACTGCAGAGACTCAGAGGCAGGCCCTGGCTTCTACTCCATCCGTGGTAGGGACTTGGAGGAGTTGCCCTCAGCTGAGGAACTGGAGGACCAGACTAGGGCACAGACCACAGCAGGTGACAGCACTTGAGGTGCTACCCTCGGATGAGAGCTAAGAGAGTCCAGTGGCGCCTGGCCCTTACAACCTGGATGAAGTACCACTGGCGGACGGACCTGAGGGGCTGCCAGACCTTCCACTCATCAACAGCAAAGATCTGAACGGGCTCCTGTTGGTCGTGTACCTGGAGGACAAAGAGGACTATGGACTCCAGGTAAACTGGAAGGAAACGGGGAGGAAGTAGCCCAAGGACAGTGAGTGCCTGCCCTTCTGTAGTGAGTCAGCATGATTTGGCAGGAGCCACGCTGACATGCTGGCACCCTGTTCCTACCTTCATTAGGGCCCTGTGCTGGAACCCAGTGGAAAGGGTGGGCCTGTGTTCCCCTCACCCTCCCTCATCGCTGTCCAGGCTGAACTGCTACTGTGTTTGCCTTACCCTACCTGAGGGTTGAGGCCTGGACTGCTACTGTGTTGGGCTTACTTGCCATAGGGGCTGAAGGCCAAAGACTCTGGAGGCTCTAACTGGGAGAATTCTGCCTCTCCCTGCCTAAGGGGCTGGGAGGCAGAGAACATTCAGGACGTGTCAGCCCGGCAGGTGGGTCAACTCCACAGGCTATGGGGGTCCCACCTGCCACAGGATCAAAGAGAACATAATCCTGGCTACATTCTTAAAGCAGATGGCCACGATGGGAGGAAAATGAAGGAGAAGATAACACACCCTAATTAGAATCTCACACGTCTTCCAGGAGACATATGCTTTGCCTGTGAAGCGACCCCATTTTTATGATCACCTGTTGCTGAGACCTGGGCTGTTGCCTGGCTGTTCAGTATTAACTTCATACTCTTTTACACTCCACCTCTCTTTCAAGCAAGGACCCAAGTGCTCTTCCTTCCTGAACACTGACCAGTGAGGCAGTGGTGATGGAGTCTGTGGCTCCAGGTGGGCCAAAGCCTCTGTTCACTCATCAGGCTATGGGGAGCCCCGGAAGATGGGTTTCTCAATCAGGTAGTACCACTGAAAACACAGGTATGGTTTTGGGGTAAAGGCTAGGGCAGCTCACAGTTCTAGTATTCCATAAATATAATGAAAAAAACAATATGATCAGCAACGTCAAAGCTCAGTTTATTTGTAACATTAGATGTCCTCTTATACTAAGTCTTTGTGTAATGAGCATATCGATTTGCTAGGTAGAATTTCTTCGTTTCAGAGAAGAGGTCCCCAGTCCAGCCCCATAACTATGGTCTGGGTGAATGGGGCTTTGCCCTGGGTGTGCCAGAGCAACTCATTAGAGATGCTCTATTAAAGGGCACATTTCATGCCGCCAGCCCCAAGTGCTGTTAATTGCAAGGGGTGTGTCCTGGTCAGAATGCACCCCAGGCGCTGGAACAAAGCATTATGGCTCTGCCCCAGTCATAACCTTAGCCACTGCACATACCTTCCATTACCTATTTCCTGTCCACTGAACAAATGCCTCCCAACAAATTTCATTTCCCTGTTCAACCCAATGCAGCAGATATACCAGTTGTATACACTGTAATGGTGTTGTCTTCTGTGACCATCCTTCCCATGTGTTACATGCACTGCCTGTATAAGTCCCATCCATGGATAATGTACTTCAGGCTCCCCTGCCGGTCTCACTCCCTCCAGCTCTGCATGTCCAGGAACCAAAAGCCACATGCAATGGTTTCAGGTCCCTACTCACCACTCCTCCCTGCTGGGGAGCATGCCCAGCAGGGACAAAGAAGCCACGGTGCATAGGGCTCCTGACTCCTGCTGGCCCTGCCCCTTGTTGAGGAGGACTGGAGGGGAGTAGGGTGGACCAGCCCACCCAGAGCTGGCTGTGACCCTGGAGCCGAAAGCTGCCTACTGGTGGGAGTGAGTGCTGGCCCCAACCATGACCCAGAGGCCACCTGCCAGCAGAGGCGAGTGCCAGCCCCAGCCCCAAACCCAAACTGGATGCCTGGTCCTACCCCCTTTGGCCCTGACCTCAGCACCCATTTAGGGTGTGGTTGGCAGGGCCAACACAGAGGCCAGCAAAAATTGCTGCACCCTGGGTTACACCTTTCCATTGGGTTATTAGATATAACCTTACACACACTCGTATGAACTATTTCCTTTTCCATATTTTAGCATTTTTTTTTCTTTTCACCATTTTTTCATTTCCTGTAAAACACACATGGTTATTATATTTTCTAGTCTTTTATTCTTTACATTCTTTTACTTCTTATTTGTGTGCAATGAACCCACTTTCATCCTCTGTTTCCTCTTTGATTCCAGTATGTGATTCTAGTGAGTGCTTGAAGCTCACTCATCAGGTATAATCAAAAAGTGGCTACTTGGTTAGAGTCTGTTAACTGTGGGGCATTCCAACAAGTGAATACTTTATTTTCATTAGTTTCTTCACTCTTATTCTGACCATTTGATGTCTTGTAGGAAATGTTACCCCCACCTGCTAAAGGTATTTGCCACTCTTAGCATAAACCAATTCCTGTAATGATTTAGTGGCAGGGGCTCCATTTATATCCTTTCTCAAGGTCTTTGTGGAGCTTGTTTCATTAAGCTCTCTTTAATCACCATATGAGGTGGGTGGTGCCTAGTACAATTTAGACTAGGGGCATCAAACTCAGATTTGACTTAAATGTACTTGAAGTGGGCCATACATACCATGAAACAAAATACTATGGCACTCTTGTGGCATCATGACATGTTGTATATGCAAAACTGCACTCCTCAGTAGGACACTCTCTATTTCTCTGTTAATGAGAGAATGTGATCTCACAGAGCGCAGTCTCGCAGGCCCAGTGCTCCATGACAGTCTTGCGGCATTGTTGGGTGCTGTGTACACAAGACCATGATCTTTCTCTCTGTTTTAGGGAAAGAATATGGTCCCTCCAAGTGGAGTCAAGGACCAGAAGGAGGAGGTTCATGGGCTGAATTTGGCCCTCCAGCTGCACATTTGACACCCCAATTTAGACAATAAACATTCCAGGGGTGACTGTGAATCAACTGCTCTTCCTGGCCATCAGCACAATTTTTTCTTAAGCTTCCTAATCTCTCTATAAGATGAGGAGGAACATCATCGCCCCAGACAAGCTTCCACAAATGCAGCTTCAGGAAGCCATCCAACTTTCACCAGTCCTGGGTTCGATTTTTGCAATTCTTGAATTTTACTTCCCTGCTCAGAATTTCATTAACTATTCTGCTTCTGCCTGCCTCTACCAAGATTATGTTCCCTTGAAATTGAGGTAATAAAACCAGTTTACCCACAAACAAAATGTTAAAAACAAAGCCAAGCAGGACTAACTGTCTGCATTTGCTTAACGTTACTTAAACTACTCAAATTCCATCTTGTACATTTGGAGACACTCGTGTTTTAATGGAAACCCTTTATTCCCTTTTATATTTTTGAATGGTTGTTCAGTAATTAAACAATGGAAACCATATTTTCCCTTTTCCTGTAGCTAATAGCAGTTATATAGAATTAATTATTTACAGACAATTCCTTCTGGGAAAGGGCCTTTCTTCTTCAGAATAGCTATAAAGACTCCAGGGGACAGAAATATGGTAGTATTCACTACCTGACACCTTATATATTTTAACTGTAAGGCTGTGTTCACACACTGGGGGTTATTTTGATACGGTTGTTTCGAAACAACTTGTATCGAAATAATACCTTATTTTGAAATAACTTAATTTGAATTAACAGTTTGTTAATTAGAATTAAGGAAAAAAGCTCAAAGCAAAATAGCAGGTTCAGGCAACAGTTATTTCGAAACAAGTAACCGTTGTTTCGAAACAACATGTTCGCACGGTGTTGTTTCAAAACAATCGTTTCGAAACAACATTGTTTCATCCCCGCATGAGGTTTAACTTGTTTTGAAACAACCGTGCGTCGTGTGAACAGGGTATTTCTTATTTCGAAACAACCTCTGCTGTTTTGAAATAAGAGTGCTGTGTGAACACAGCCTAAGGGTTTCACACAGTATGTCTGTACAAAAAAAAATTCTGTATTTTCCTTATTAAATGTTATTACACCATAAAAGAAAGAAAAAAAAATTCTAAAACTAGCACCATTATAACATTTCTACAATTATTACCTTTTAAAAATGCCACAACTATCAATTACTTAATCCCCTTCAACTTTTGCTGCCATAGCTTTTAACTAGCAACATACCTTTGTGATTGTAAACCCTCCATTCCCTGAGTCATAGGCTATGTCTACACACAAGCCTTTATTTCGAAATAAGTCATTTCTAAGGCTGTGTTCACACGGCACTTTTGTTTCGAAACAACCTCGTTGTTTCGAAACAAAAAAAAACCATGTTCACACGACACACAGTTG
>ML682106.1:1242727-1292178 GCA_007922195.1 Podocnemis expansa
CCTGTGCCATGGCTGCTCTGCTCCAGTGTCCAGGTAAGGCGGGGCAGGCGGGTCATGGACAGGCAAGCTGGCAGTAAGGCGGGGGGTTGGGGTGAGACTGGGGAGTGGTCAGCCTGGGATGATAGAGTGGAGCAGGAATTGTTGTGGCCCTAGTAAGGCCTGGAAGCTCCACTGGGGGGCCTTTGGCTGAGGCCTCAGAGCAGCACTGCCTCGGGCCTAGTGGTGAGACAATGTGGGGGCAAAGGCTGGGGTGGAGTGGCCAGTAGCTTTGGTAGGAGCAGTAGCTGGGATTGGGGGGCAATAGGTGGGGAGGGGGGCAGGCAATTGGGGGAAGTAGCTGGGCTGGGAGGCAGGGGTTTGGGGGCAGTAGCTGGGGTAGGGGCTATCAGCTGGGGGTAGGCTTTGGGGGGGCAGTAGATGGGGTCAAGGTAGCCTTCGGGGGGCAGCAGCTGGCCTGAGGGTTAAGCCTTTGGGGGGCAGTAGCTGGTGTGGGGGAAGGGGGCCCAGAAATTCATTAAGGGGCCCAGACATGCATCAAGGTAATTTAGGAGGGTTCTGGGACCTGAAAAATTATACTTTCACCACGGGCTGTAAGCTGTTCTCAGTGGGGGGTGATGACAGAACTAGTAGCAAGGGTCTCAAGTTGCAGTTGGGGAGAACTAGATTGGAAGTAGGGGATTTTTTTGCCCTGGAAGGGTGGTAAAGCACTGAAATGGGTGACCTGGGGAGGTAGTAAAATCCATACTCCTTAAGTGCAGTTTTCCTTTCTTCCACCTCCCAGGAAAGGGTAGGTCTTGAGAGGTGATTTAGCTGTGTATAGAGTACCTTCATGGGGAAAAAAATGAAAGGACACTTTTAATCTCTCTAGACAAGAACCAATGTTTCGAACCTGAAACCAGACAGCTGAAAATTGGAGACAAGGCCTAAATATTTAATCTTGGGGGTTTGGAGCGGTATGCTGATCACGAATTGGCTGGAAAGAGATTCATAAGAGACTCAGTCAGTCCTATGATATTGTACCAGTGAGAGGAGACAAAGCCTAAAGGGAGGAGAAGAAACTTATTCCTGAGCTAACACCTTAAAGAAAGTCCTGTCTTATGGTAGAAAAAATTGTACAGCTTGTCCACAGCAATGCTTTTTTGGCACATGGGGCTGTCCTGAAATAGCTAGATGTCAAAATCTCCCGGGGGCACATAGGCCTGGTGCAGGGCCTTTACATTTGCTTTGTTCATCATAACTAAATCTCTTTCCTTCTGGGATCTGTGGAGGAGTGAGCCTGAGAAAGGGTTGTGAAAAAGGCCTAGGGACAGACCAAGATAAGAAGTAGCTCAGGGAGGAAGCAGAGGGCCTTAACAGTCATCCCTGACATGCATAAGATTGCATACCTGGACTGGGGTCAAGAGGGTAGAACAAAGTTCCCCTACCAGCCCAGTCTCACCAAGCATGGTGGAGCAAAGACAGAAATGGGAGCTGGAAGTCCAATCAATTCTGAAGTCAGACTGAAGACATGGCTTGAAGCCACTGATCTATTGTTGAGCCTCACTCAATTTATTCCAGAGAAGGTGATATATGCTACCCAACTAGAGGGCTGAATCACAAGAAATGGACCACAACATGGCCAGAGCAATAATTAGCAGGGATATCACAGAAAAAGACCTTGCTATACCATCTCCAGCCATGATGAGATGCTCCAGTCAATGGTGCTCTCATCAAAAGATGATTAACCATTAGAAAGACTCTCAAGGAAAGTGGTGGCTTCTCCACCTCTTGATGTCTTTAAATCTAAACTGGAGGCCTTTGTGGAAGATACTACAAGAAAGATGTCGATAAACTGGAGAAAGTCCAGCAGAAGGCAAGAAAATACTGAAGGAATTAGACATGTTTAGTTTGCAGAAGAATGGTTGTAGAGGATTTGATACAGGGCTTTAATCAAGTGCTCCACATTGGGGGGCAGAGGACATTTTATTAGGTCTAGAAGACCCGTTGGCGGTCTGCCCCAGGTCACAACTCCCATTATCAGGAGGCTTGAGTTACAAGCTTGTATTTAGCCCAGTATAATTATGCTTCAGCCCTGCCTTCATCTACCTGAAGGAAAGTACAAGGGACGGTGGAGTTAGGCTTTTCTTAGTGACACAAGATGACAGAACAAAGAGCAATGGTCTCAAATTGTATTGGGGAAGAGCTAGGGTGGATATTAGAAAAAAAAAAATCCCTAGAAGGGTGTTGAAGCACTGGAATGGGTTACCTAGAAAGGTGGTGGAATCTCCACTGTAGAGGTTTTAAAGGGTCATCCTAACAAAATCCTAGCAGATATGATTTTGTTGGAGTTGGCCCCGTGTTGCACATAATAATCTCCTGAGGTCACTTTCAACAATAGTGTTATATGTTTCTATATTTGGGCTCAGTACAGGGATAACTGGTTGAGATTTAATGTTCTACTGTGTACAGAATAAATTATTCAATGACCTCTTGCAAAATTAAGATCTGTGAATCTATTAGTCTTCTTGTAAAGGAGTTTGTACAAAGCCCATTAGAGACAGGAGAGTGGACAAGGTGAATAACTGGACTCCTCTAGAATGCCAACTTCTTTGTTCTATGAAAATGGTAAAGAGAAACACCTCTTCTGATGTAAGGTTTTCCTATCTCTATGAATTTTCCCCTGAAACTAGAAGATTTCTTATCTTCTACAGCTTTCCAACTAACAGTAGGGATACATCTATTAAATGTGTTCATAATCTAAAAATAAAAGTAGTATTAAAAATTCTTTTGTGGTGCTTGAAAGTTCCCAAGAGCAGGTGTTTCCATGGCAATGTTTCTGTTCCCTACAACAAACAAATCAGAGGATTCATTCACGTTTGTATTAGATAAAAGTCAGCTGTGCCAAACCAAGAGAACATAGTTGGAAGTCTACGAAGAAGATAATCTTGGTATCAGAAAGGCTGCAGACAGATGTTATATCAAAAACTCCTGCTTCTACTATCCCTGTTTTGGAGGAAACACAATCTTTCTTGTCAGATTCAGAAGGTAAAGGGCAATGTATATTCTCAGGTTTAATCCCATCTGTCCAATGTAGTGGGGTTTTTTGGTGGTTTTGTTTGCCTGCTGCTTGCTTGTTTTGTTTTGTTTTGTTTTAACACAGTAGGATTTGCTAAGGTTTGATGAAAATGTTCTCCCAAAACTTTGATGAAAAATTTGGTTTTCAACTAAATTCAAATGTTTACAGTAAGCGTCTGCTTTCCTTCAAAATTACTTAGATTTTCTCAGAAAAAAACATAACAAAAGAAGATTTTGACATTAAATGGAGGAGGGGGGACTATGGCTGCTTTGGTTTCATAATTATTATTATTGTTATTATTATTTTAAATAGTAAAACTTTTCCATAAGGAAAACTAAAATCATGAGTTATTCTACAACCTAAGGCATGAATGACATGTAACAGCAATACCGTCTATGAACCACACCCTGAGCCAACAGGTTTACATGTAAAACAGTCTGGGTGTATTCAGAATTAGGAAAAGCCAGAGCTGAGAGGATAGAAATCTATGCAGATTTATGAGAATTTTCTGCTTTCCTGTTCATTCACTATGTAAAAATCATCCTTGAGAACTGCTGTTTTTTAAATACCCAGAAGCATTGGACCCCTGAGCGAGAAACATAGGGTGGAAATGTGCACAGAAACTAACCCAAGAAATTTATTTAGAGAGTAATAACAAGTGGGAGGAACAAATCTTGGAAAAGGAAATTTGAAGTGAGATATCTACCTAGTCAACTCTCTGTCTGCTCATTTGTAGCTATCCATTCTTCCCTCCTCAATACATCTATCTTTCTGGAGAACTCTATCAAACACCACAAATATCTATTTATAGTAATTTATCTTCAAAATATTTTCTTAGTCACAGAAGATAAAAGCAATCCTATCACATGTGAATTTAGCATTTGAAATTACTCCAGTAATACAATTTTAACAGATTCAAAGAAGAAATAGAAAATATTAAAACTAATATTGTATTTCTCTGACATTTACGTGGCTATAATTTGAAGACCTGTTAAACATCTTAAATAAATACATAGCTTAAAAAAAATACCGCTTAACTCAACATTCTCTTACAAATTGTTCAGTAATGTTGGCATCAGTATAACATTCATATCATCTGAATTTTTTTACACTTCGCTATTCATCTTTGTTTTCAGATAATTTATGTTTCTGTTGAACAGATTTTTGGGGACCCCTACTGTGAACGTCTCTCCATTGTGAAAAATGGCCACTTATTCCTATCCTATGTTTCCTTTCATTTGACCAGTTACATATCCATGAAGGAACCCTCCCTTTTTGTCCCAAGACTGCTTAATTACTGCTTACTGAAAATCTAAATACACTATGTCCACTAGACTAGATCACCCTTGTCCACATGCGTATTGATACCCTGAAAGAATTTTCATATGTTAGTGAGCTATAATATCTGTCTACAAAACTGTCAGCAATTTCCAAAGATAGTGTTTATGTGTCTGATAATTCTATTATTTACTGCATTTTCAACTAGTTTTCCTGCTACTGAAGTTAGATTTATTGGGTAGTGATTGCCAGTTTCTCTGATGCCTGTTATGTCATATCCATAACCAGATTTAAACACCAAGAAAAATAAAATGATGCCAGAAAAAACAATAGGGATCAGTTTCATGTCCTATTTCACAGGATACTCTAACAATTTTTTAAAAAGTCTTTTTCTCCTCAGAACCCATGACAGATCCAGAATGGGAAAATCAAACATCCATCATGGGATTTATCCTCCTGGACTTTGGGAATCTCCATGAGCTGCAAATTCTTCTCTTTCTGCTGTTTCTAGTAATCTACATTGTGACTATGACTGGGAACATCCTTATCATTGTGCTAGTTGCACTGGATCAGCACCTTCACACCCCCATGTACTTCTTCCTGGGAAGCTTGTCCTGCTTGGAGACCTGCTACACCTCCACCATCCTGCCTAGGATGCTGGCCAGTCTCTTGACTGGGGACAGAACCATTTCTATTAGTGGCTGTATTGCACAAATGTACTGCTTTGCTTCTCTGTTAGCTACGGAGTGTTGTCTACTAGCAGCAATGTCTTATGATCGGTATTTAGCCATATGCAAACCATTGCATTATGCAACTCTGATGAGCAATAGGCTTTCCCTCCAGCTAGCAGCTGGGTCTTGGGTAAGTGGCTTTGTAGCTGGCACCAACACAGCATGTTGGATGTCGCAAATGAGCTTCTGTGGACCCAATGAAATTGATCATTTCTTCTGTGATTATACCCCATTGATAAAACTCTCTTGCACTGATGCCACCCAGATGGTTCTTGTAGTCTTCTTCATCTCCTTCATATTTATTCTTCCCCCATTTTTCTTGACCCTCACATCTTACATGTGTATCATCAGCACCATCTTCAGGATCCCTTCCAGGAGCGGGAGACAAAAAGCTTTCTCCACCTGCTCCTCTCACCTTGTGGTCGTCACAGTTTTCTATGGGACCCTGATCATTGTCTACATGCTCCCAGATACAGCAGCACTGAGCAACCTGAACAAGATATTCTCTGTTTTCTATACTGTGCTGACACCCATGGTAAATCCTCTCCTCTACAGCCTGAGAAACAAGGAGGTCAAGGAGGCCTGGAAGAAATCTCTGAGCAACATGATGGATGTCATTCATAATCAATTGCAAACTATTTTGTGGGAATTAACTGTAAGTTCCAATCAAATGTGTTCAATGGAAGCTCATTGTATAGTGCAATAAGGATGGTGAACCACTGGCATAGGTTGCCTAGGGAAATGGTGGAATCTCTGCTCTGAGGTGCTTAAGGCCCGGATTGACAACGCCTCAGCTGAGGTGATTTAATGGGGGGGAGCTGCTTTGAGCAGGGGGTTGGATTAGATGACCTCCTCAGAACCCTTCCAACACTGATCTTCTATGATTCTTGGTTCACATTGGAATCGCTAGGCGTTAGAATTGTTCTATAGTAAAATCCCAAGACTAAGGAAGGGCCAGTTTTAAGTAAGCACTCCAGGGCCAGGGATTCACTGACTCCTAACACAGAGTCGGGATGGACTCTAGATCTGCCTGGGGTAATGTAGGCTAAAACAGCTGCACTGCAGAGCAGGTTAATTCTGGTGATGTCAGTGGATACTGAAGGGGTTTAAACAGCAATGAAATTCTCCTCATTACAGAAGATCTACATGAGTCATACATTGTTTGCAGTGTTGATGTAGTTGCAGGGGCATTGCTGACCCCAAAAATATTCAGGGCACACAGGCACCCACCTGCCTCACACATCCCTGGGCCCAATCCAGCCCCAAGTCCATCCAGCTGCTCCTCTAGCGCCCTGGGGTCAGTTCATGGACCAAGCAGACCAGACAAGGCTGCACCACTGGGCTGAGCCATGTGCTGGGCCATGCTGCCAGGCCAAGCCCTGGGCCAAGCAGCACTTGAGGCGTGCCACTGGGCTGTCTGGCTAGAACCACACTGCTGGAGGAGCCTCCAGAGGGTAGATGTGGCTGGAGACCAATTGTTTAAATTTCTTGCCCTGCTCCACCCTAAACTGTATGCCTGGGAGCAGGGCAGGAAATTTAAAATGGACCCATCAGCTCCAGCTGCTCAGTGAGACTCGGGACACTGCTGTGCACATTCATGGCACGTGCCCCTTGTGCCCTATAGCAGTGACACCACTGTGTAGTTGTGTTTGTCTGATGATATTAAAGAGCCAAAATGAGGTAAGATAATATCTTTTATTGGACCAATTTTTCCTGGTGAATGAGAGTAGCTCCTGAGTTTAGAAAGAGCTCTTATTCAGATCAGGGAAAGGTATCATAGAATCATTGAACAACAGGGTTGGAAGGGACCTCAGGAGGTCATGTAGTCCAACCTTGTTTTCAAAGAAGGACCAATCTCAAGTTATTAATCTAAGCCAACGCTTTGTCAAGCTAGGCCTTAAAAGCCAAACCAGAAACCCTTAAAAAACACTAAGGATATAGATTCCATCATCTCCCAGGTAATCCATTCCACTGTTTCACCACCTTTGGAGATTGGATGTACTTCAAGTCTAGCAGCTAAACACAAGTGTGGGATAAGAAGAGTGATAACTCATGTTTCAAGAGGCCGTACAAGGTGAAGTGTAAAGTTAACATTTCTACACTCATAGTACAAAGCAGTGACAGGGGATTCCAGATTGTAGTAATGCTCTAGCTATCTCATATCATTGTAGAGGCCATGCTTTCTGCTGTCTAGCAGATTAATGAATTTTATCACAAGCTATACTCACTTTGGACAACATCCTAAAGGAAAACTTTCCCTATGCCCTACTTTTGGTCTTCAAACACCCCCTATGTCTTGTCAGGCTCATTACAAGCAAGCTTCCCCCAGACCAGGACCACCAATTCAAAGTGGCTCTAGCCTCCATCATTAAAACAGGTGCAAAACTTGTAGACGGATCTCCACTGCTATGATAATCAATGTCCCCCCACATCACATTTTCTAAGACCTATGGACCTTACACATGCTTAGTATAATGTGGTGTACTTCATTCAGTAGGGGATCTCAGGGCTAAGAAGAATCATAGGGTATGTCTACACATCTCTCTTATTTCAAAATAACACTGGTTATTTTAAAATAAAAGAGATTAGGTCCACACAACATTTTCTTATTTCAAAATGACAGGATCTGTTATTTGAAAATAAGAACCATCGTTTCGAAACAGCTTAAACCCCATTCATTTTGAAACAGCTGTTATTTTGAAATGGTTATTTTGAAATAAGGCTGTTTGGACATGTTGTTTTGAAACAACACCATTGTTTCGAAACAACATGTCCAAACGGCCTTATTTCAATATAACCATTTTGAAATAACAGCCGTTTCAGTAGCAGGCTTTCCCTTAATTCAAATTAACATTTTCTTAATGCGAATTAACTTATTTTGAAATAAGGATTTTATTTTGAAATAACTCATTTTGAAACACTTATTTTGAAATAACGATGTGTGTGTAGACATAGCCATAGAATATTAGGGCTGAAAGAGACTTCCTGAGGTCATCTAGTCCAACACCCTGTTTAAACCAGGACTGCTTTCACTAAATCATCCCAGCCAGGGTTTTATCCAACTGAGTCTTAAAAGTGTCCAAAGATGGAGATTCCACCACCTCCCTAGGCAAAACATTACACTGCTTCACCACCCTAATAGTGAGCAAGTTTTTCCAAATATACAACCTAGACCTCCCCAGCTGCAGCTTGAAAACATTGCTCCTTGTTCTGTCCTGTGTCACCACTGAGAACAGCCTAGCTCCCTCCTCTTTGGAACATCCCTTTCAGTAGCTGAAGGTTGCTATCAAATCCCTCATCAGTTTTCTCTTCTGCAGACTAAATAAGTCTCATTGCCCTTATATTCAGCAAGAATATGGTCAGCCCCTAATTCAGTTTCTCTGTCTCTCGAGAATTAGAAGGGATTTGACCAGAAGTTTTCCTTGTTTTGGCTACCTATGATAACCACTGACCGAAAGGTTGACTTTTTGATAGTACATTACAGGAAGGCTGTGTTCAGAAGTGAGTTTTATTTTGCAACAACAGCCATTGTTTTGAAATAAAATTTCTCATGCCCACACGATGTACCGTTATTTCAAAATAACGGGACCCGTTGTTTCAAAATAATAGCCGTTGTTTCAAAACCATTAAACCTAGGAGGAAATTGAAATAGCTGTTGTTTCGAAACAGTTGTTTCAAAACAATGGCGTTTGGACACGTTGTTTTGAAACAACACCATCATTTTGATACAACTGTTTTGAAACATGTCCGAATGGCCTTATTTCAAAATAACCATTTTGAAATAATAGCCATTTCGAAAGCAGGCTTTCCCTTAATTCTAATTAACTTATTTCAAAATAAGGATTTTATTTCAAAATGAGTTATTTCGAAATGGGTTATTTCGAAATAACAGTTACCATGTAGACATACCTGGAGTGTCAGTTTCACTGTACACACACAAATTGACAAATATATTTCCTTTGATGAGTATAGAAATTTGTAGCTAGGAAAAGTAAGACAAGTGCTGTCTGAGGAGCTATTAGAGTTTAAAATCTGAGGTGATTTATCATGTCTATTTTATTATGTGATGTTGCAAAGTTGTGACTTACTGGTTATGATTTCTATAATCATCTTCTCTTGTCATTAAATAATTATTGTCTGACCCACCCTCTTGTCTGTGCTGCCACTAATTATTTCTCACAACTGTGAGCATTTTAATGTATAAAAATCAGGAAAAAAGAAACCCATAAAACTCATGATTTTCTACAACAGTGGACATGTAAATTGATAGAAATAGGAAAAAAATGCTTCTGAACAAATTATGCATCAAAATTATTGAAAAATAAAAATAAAATTTTACAAAACCTAACTAAAGGCTCTTCCATTGTGTCCTGTTGAATGTGCTCCACTGTTTGGTGAATGTGAAACATCTGTTACCATTAATTCCATGATTTGAACTTCTGAATGCACTATGTATGTATAAACTGCTGTTTTGTGAAAGGTCTTGACTTCATCATAATCTCTTCTAGACTAATTTTTTCTTCTGCTCATCCTACTTGAAGGATCAGTGAGCTGGTGGCTGAGATCTGACAGACAGGCAAACTTCAATGTGACAGTTGTGCCCTACTGTTCCCAGAGGCACTGATTAATTTGTTGTCTAGCAGAATGATGAATTTAAGCTCCCAAAATAGGTTTTTGGAGAGGCCAGATGTGGTGTGATCTTTTTTAAAGCATTTGCCCATGAGTAATAGGGTGTTTCCTTTTATTATTTTTCTTTGTGAGTTAATTAATTGTTGGGAGGGGTGTCATTTGTGCTCTGGATGAGGTACACCACTTGTTGTGATTATTATGCCATTTATCTTGAAAGTTAAGCTCCACTGGGAGTTGTCTCTATTGTCCCCTTAAATTATCTGAAGAAGGGATGTTAAGATTTCCTTTTTATATATTACTTTTTTTCCCCCAGTGTTCTTATTCACTGGCTATGTTCACACACACAGGGCTTGTTTCGCAACAAGCCCTTTCAAAATAACTTGTTTCGAAATAACATGTTATTTCCAAACATATTATTTTGAAATAAAAAAAACACTGTCCAAGATATAAGCAAAAAGCGGAAATCGAAATAGCAAGTCCAAACGGTGGGCATGCTATTTCGATTCCAGGGCAGGGCACCACGGGAGGTGTGGCAACATGGCACCCCTGCAGGCCATGTTGCCACTGAATCCCCTGTCTGACTCTCACCCGCAGAGCCAGGCAGGGGAAAAAGCCCCGAAGAGCAGGGATCCCCCAGCCCTGAGCCGCAGCTGCTAGACCCCCACCTGCTAGGGGTGCCCCTAGCCCAGGCGGGCTGGTGGGAGCCCCTGCAGCAGCTCCAGCCAGCCCCTGGGGGCTAGGGGCTTCCCCAGGTAGCAGGGGTCTAGCGTGGCTTCACCGCAGGCCTTGTCCCCAGCCCCATGGCAGGGAGCCCGGCGCTCCCTTCTTCCCAGCCGCGGGGCTAGTCCCCAACACCACAGCAGGGAGCCCGGCGCCCCCTTCTTCCCAGCCACGGGGCTTGTCCCCAGCCCTGCAGCAGGGAGCCCAGCGCCCCCTTCCTCCCAGCCGCGGGGCTTTTCCCCAGCCCCATGGCAGGGACCCCGGTGCCCCCTTCTCCCGCCACCCAGCGGCGGGAGAAGGGGGTGCTGGGCTCCCTGCTGCGGCACTGGGGAAAAGCTACATGGCTGGGAAGAAGGGGGCGCCGGGCTCCCTGCCAAACAGGCTGGGGACAAGCCCCATGGCTAGGGAGAAGGGGGCGCCAGCCTCTCTGCTGCGGGGCTGGGGAAAAGCCCCGCGGTTGGGGAGAAAGGGGCGCAGGGATCCTCCTCATCACCCTGGCCAGGGTGCTGAAGGCTCCCTGGCCAGGGTGCTGAGGAAGGTCCATAGTTATTTTGAAACAACAATTGTTTTGAAATAACATGTCCGCACAGGGTTGTTTCAAAACCACTGGTTTCGGAACAACCTTGTTTCGACTGGAAATGGGGGTTCATCTATTTTGAAAGTACGGCTTCCATTTCGAAACAAGGGGTTTCCTTGTTTTGAAATGGCCGTACATCATGTGGCCATGGCAATTCTTATTTCGAAACAACCTCGTTGTTTCGAAATAAGAATGTTGTGTGAACACACGCACTATCACATCAATCTCCCTTCTATGATAATAAATCTTTTCAAACAAAGGGGTGATCCAGAGTTGAATCTCACAAGAGAGAATGAGTGCCATGGAGGCTGGAAGTGGAATATCAAGTTGCTAGAGGTTGTTGGTTTCAGGGAGCTTACCCACATCAGGCACAGACAAGTCTTACTTGCACTAAGAGATTGTGTTAGCCGTTGATACTGGACACTCAGTGGTCCGTGGGAATATCAGTAAAACACTATATGCCCAATTTGCAGATCAATACGAATTAATGTGCAAGATTTTCTATAAATATACTGGTTACATTCAAAACATAATAAACAACAAAGTATCATACTCACTAAATGTGAAGAGCTAAGATGTCACTCAGAATACTGTATACAGGACTGACTTTCTTCAGAGGCCCCCTTCAGAAAGTCAGTGTATCCTTTGTTCTGGTCAGGAGCATCTCCCATGAAATTAGGCATCAGTTGTGCATAACCCTTGGCCTAAGTGGTGACTCTCTAGTCTATACCTTTCTATGCACAACTTTCACTGCCTATTAATTATTCTATATTCTATTACTCACATCAGTTTTTCAGCCTTGACTACATTTCTTTCTCATCATGAAAACTGCATTATTCCAAAAATATCTGATGATATCTGGGGAAGTGAGAAAGTATGCCCCATGTCATTGGAAAAAAAATCCCTAGTTTTTCAAAGATTAATTGTTATTCCCTTCACTATCATTTGCATTGTCCAGCATGATCTAGCAAACATTGTATGTATTTCATCATCTTAAGTGTCATACGATGGAGACATTGAGACATCTGCCAGGTTACTTGGTATTCCTATGGGTATGTCTACATGGTAACTGCTATTTCAAAATAACTCATTGGCTATGTCTAAGCGGCACTTTTATTTCGAAATAACACTCGTTATTTTGAAATAAAAGAAATTAGGTCTACATGACGTTTTCTTATTTCGAAAGGACAGATCCCATCCTTTTGAAATAAGAATCGTCATTTCGAAAAAGTAAAACCTGCCCCACCCTCGAAACGGCCGTTATTTCGGAAGGGATATTTCAAAATAAAGCTGTTTAGACCTGTTCTTTCGAAACAACATTGTGTAGACCTGTTGTTTCGAAAGAGCTGTTTCGAAACAACAGGTCCAAACGGCGTTATTTCGAAATATCCCTTCCGAAATAACAGCCGTTTGGATTGCAGGCTTTCCCTTAATCCAAATTAACCTTTTGTTAATTCGAATTAACTTATTTTGAAATAAGGATTTTATTTCGAAATAACTCATTTTGAAATCCTTATTTCGAAATAACAATGCATGTGTAGACATAGCCATTTTGAAATAAAATCCTTATTTTGAAATAAGTTACTTCAAATTAACAGTTTGTTAATTCGAATTAAGGGAAGCCCTTCAAACTGAAATAGCATGCCCTGTGTGTGGACATGCTATTTTGATTTTAGGAGAGGGGCAGCATGGGTACGTCCACACGAGTCTTTTATTACGAAAAAACACTAGTTGTTTCAAAATAAAAAACTGAATGTCCACACGATGTTTTCTTATTTCAAAATGACAGGGTCAAGTGGGTTAACTGTTTTTAATTAAACTACCAAGGGGATATGGGAAGGCAGAACTGGGGAGACAGGAAGGGTCAAGAGGGGGCACAACCGGGGGCACAGGCATGTGGGGTGAGGGTTTCGAAATGGGACAGGGGATGTGGGGTGAGGGTTTGGAACTGGGACAGGGGATGTGGGGTGGGGGCATCGAACTGGGACAGGGGATGCGGGGTGGGAGTTTGGAGACAACTGGGGGGGATTTTAGGTGGGAAGCACCCCTGGGGCATGGCCTGCAGCACCACGGTCTTCGCCAAGGCCACCCCAGGTCCGGGGGCACCGGCAGCGAGGGGCAGCTGGGTCCCTGGGCACAGCAGAGGCAGTGCCAGGCTGGGAGGCAAGGTGTGACCCTCTGTGCTGGACTTCAGCATGGATATTCTCCAGCACCATTGCCTGGCACTCCATCGCCGCCGCCTAGCACTCCAGGGCTGCCATGATGCGGTCATTGGCGTCAGCAGCATGCTGGAGCTGCCAGACAGCAGCATCCTGGCGCCTGGCCTGCTCCAGATGCCATGCCCGGGTCGACTCCTCAGCCTGCTGGCAGAGCTTGAGTGTGGCTGCCAGGATGTTGTCATGCGTGCGGCGGGCTCTCCTCCTACGCCTGGTAGCCAGTGGCGGGCTCCCAGGAGAAGGCTGGCGGGTGGGCGGATGAGCTGCAGGGGCAAAAGGGAGAACAGTTAGGTGTCAGCCTACTAGCTTTGGTGTGTGCAGCCTGTGAACTGCAAACATCCCTGCCCTGACAGCTAGTAGGATTCCAAGGCTGGGTGGGCTCTGTACACTGCAATCGGGGGGCACGAGGCCTCATGGCCCATGGTAGGTAGTGAGCTGTTCTCGGCAGCATGTGGCGCAGGAAGTCTCCTGAGCCATGTGACTGCCATGCTGGCTGCAGGGTCTCTGCTCTGCATGCTGCCACGTCTGCCTATTGCCACTCCTGTGTTGAGGAACCCCCATCCTGCTTGGGCAGGGGACCCTGTCTCCACATGTCTCCCTGCGGCATGCCTGCACAGGAGAGTCTGTGCCCCCCCTGGGCCCAAGCGCCACCATCCCAGGGCCATGCCCCCCTCAGGACCCATGCCCTGCACTCCTGGGCCTCCCTGCCTTGTGGGGGAGACACTCACCAGCTACGATGCCTGATGTCCGGCACGATGTCCCGTCCGAGCCAGCTGCCTCCAGCTCCCCTGGGTGCTCCTCGGGGCTGCTGGTCTGGGTCTCCCCTTCCAGGATCAGCTGCGGGCTGGCGGGTGGAGCTGTGCTCAGGTGGCTGCCCACATCCAAGGGCTCTTCTGTTTCAGAGGGGGCCCGTGGTGCGCTTGAAGCCCTCTTCTGCCAGCGCCTGGGCGATGTTGGAGTACATATCGACATTCCTGTAGCTGGCCCTGAAGAGCTGCAGGATGTCGTCCCTTGCCCAGATGCAGAGGAGGGCAAGGTTCTCTGTCTGGGATCAGACAGATCCCCTACGCCACCCCTGTGAGCGAGCCGCTTGTGCCTCGGCCATGGCCCTGCTAGGCAGCCTGACAGCATGAGGCATGAGCCTAGGGGACACTTCCTGGCCCAGGGCACCCTGTGGGGAAGAAGGTCACCTCAAACTGCTTTTGAAATAGCGTTGTTTCGAAACAACTGGTTTTTGGACCTGTTGTTTTGAAACAGCCGTTCGGATGCATTGTTTCAAAATGGCCGTTCGAAACAACATGTCCGAACACCGTTGTTTCAAAACAGCCATTTTTGAAATAATGGTCGTCCCGCCATTTCGAAATAACAAAACATCGTGTGGACATGGCAACTTTTCTTTCAAAACAACAGCTGTTGTTTCAAAAGAAAAGTGTTGTGTGGACATAGCCTATATGTCTCTACAAACCTGAAAATATTAGGCTGCAGAGGCCAGGATAGTTGAGCAAACAACTTAAGTTATACTAGGCTTCAAGACAACTCAAATTGTTGTGCAACTGTGGTCAGATAACTCAAATTACACTGGCCCCCAACAGTGGTTTGGTGTCTCTCAATTCCAGGTTTCTCTGGGAAGAATCACCCAGGACCATGGGAATTTAATCTTCATGTTACACCATATGTTCAGAATTCCAGCCATTCATCTACCCTGTCGCATGAATGATCATGGTATATGAAAGACATAGGGCCAGAAAGTTTGTGAGACATCTAGCTCACTGGAAGGACTGGTGGGAAATTTTCCAGTAAAATGGTGTGTGTGTGTGTGTGTGTGTGTGTGTGTGTGTGTAGGAGGGGTATTTGGACAGAAAATGGCTCTTTCATTAAAATAGAAATTTCTTTGAAAGATGTCTATTTTCATTTTTTAAAAATAGGGGTTGAAAATCTTCATAGATAGTGTAACAAAGCAGGAACAGTGAACGTCTGCATCTGCCCCTGTTAGGGTATGTCAGCTTGGCGTTCCAGGAGCAGTTTGCAGTGAGTCTGAACTCCTGGAAGTTGGCCCCAGATTTCCTGGGGACCAGGGGGTGTAGTGGAAAGCCAACCACAAGGATTTCTGGTCAGCCTTTCCTGGATGTGTACCAGGCGCTTACAAAGTCACCGCCAGTTACGTGTGAAATTTTGTGTTCTTTTCATAACTGGTGTTTGACTGCTGCCAAAAAGCCCTTAAATATACACTAGGGGTTAGCTTCTGCTTGAGGGCCTACATCCAGGCAGGCAGCAGCTGGGACATGATTGGGCCAGAGCTCTAATCAGGAAGATAAAGAGCAGCTGAGGACCTCGCCTAGGATATAAACTAGCCCAGCACACAAAACAAGGTAGGTGTTGTCAGCAAGGCAGGACAATGTCTCTGGTAGCTTGATAGAGGGTGTGGAGTTTTGTGCCTCAAGCCCTGAGAGCATTTGGGGGCACACACATGAAATGGGACCATCACATTTTTAAATAAATGAGCATGTGATTTGCACTGAAGATGCACTGTAGTGAGTCTCTTGGGTTTGATTGGGGAGCAGAGAAGGTGGAGAAACAGGGGAAGAAGTGTGTGCCCCATGACAGTGGGCGCTGGTCTGGGATCCCCAAATGCTAGCCATTGATACCAGTGTAATGATCTTGAAGGTTCATTAAAGATGATACTACAGAATGAGTAAGGAATAGAACTTTAACCATACAGACAGGCATCCAGATGTGTACCTGGGAGCAGCCATGTTAGATCTTCTCTGGGGCACGTCTCTCAATTTACACAACACTGGCCCATGCTAGGGAGTGTCTCTAAATTCACAACCTTCTACAAGCATTTCACTACATCATCCTCTCTAAGGAAAAGAAGTAAACAGTTAGATACGTATAAAAGCTAGCTAATAATATATGCACTAACATCTAACAACACATAACAGCTATCTAAACAAAAACATGCAGAAGAACAGTCCATAAACCCAGGATATGAACTACTTAGAGAGGAGAGGTTACTAGCACATCATAAGAACACCATGGACAGGCTGCGTTTCATTTTAGTGCCACAGGAGGTGACACCAATTTTGGGCTTGGCTGCCTGTGAGAAACTGAATCTGGTAAAAAGGGTGCTCTCACTACAAGATACGGCTGCATCTGGCTATGAGGAACTCCTTGAAGAATATCAGAATCTGTTTCAGGGATTGGGTTGCTTGCAAGGTGAACATACAATCCGCATAAACAAGCAGATCCTTCCAGTCATTCATCCATGTAGAAAGGTGCCATTTGCACTCTGTGATAAACTCAAGGCAGAGCTTGAAAGGATGGAAGCAATGCAAGTAATACAAAAAATAGAGGAGCCAATCAAATGGGTGAGCTCCCTAGTTATAGTGCAAAAAAGTAATGGCCAGCTATGCATATGCTTAGATCCCAGAGACCTCAACAGAGCTATACAAAGAGAACATTTCATACTACCAACTAGAGAAGAGATTATGTCTCAGTTTGCAAATGCTCAATACTTCAGTAAATTGGATGCATCCTCTGGATTTTGGCAGCTAAAATTAACAGAGGAAAGCGCAAAATTATGCACATTTAATACTCCTTTCGGAAGATACAGATTTTTACTCTTACCCTTCGGTATAGCTTCAGCACCAGAGGTGTATCACAAAACTGTACACATGATCTATGAACATATTAGTGGTGTGGACACCTCCATGGATGACATCATCATCTGGGGCTCTACAAAAGAGGAGCATGATCGTTGGCTTCAGCAAGTGTTGGATGCAACTAGAGCCGCAAACCTCAAACTAAATAAGGACAAATGTGTGTTAGGAGTTAGAGAACTGACTTTTATTGGGGACGTTGTTTCCCATCAAGGTGTAAAACCGGATAAGAGGAAGATTTCAGCCATTGAAATGATGCCACGTCCCCAGTCAAAGAAAGATGTCCAACAGTTCCTGGGAATCGTTAATTATCTTGGAAAATTCATACCCAATCTTTCTGCCAAGGTGGCACCATGAGGCAACTCCTACAGGACAAAAATGAATGGTTCTGGGATGCTGCACAGGAGGAATCATTGAGAAGTTTAAAACAAGACTTGATACAGGAACCAGTACTGAATTTTTTTGCTCCAGAGAAGCCCGTTAAAATTTCAGCGGATGCATCACAGTCGGGGTTGGGTGCCATGATTTTACGAAAACATGAAGATTGCTGGCAACCAGTGGCATATGCGTCTAAATCACTGACTGATGCAGAGACTAAATATGCACAGATTGAGAAGGAGATTTTAGGAATCTTGTTTGCCTGTGAGAGATTCAATCAGTATATTTATGGACAGAGAGTGGAAGTTGAAACAGATCACAAGCCCTTGATTGCATTATTTAACAAACTATTAAATGACTGTACCTTAAGGATTCAAAGAATGATAATCAATTGCAGAAATACAATTTATTGGTGACCTGCACACAAGGCAAATTTATGTTCACAGCAGATGCACTTTCCAGAGCAGTAGCACCCATGGTACCTGAGAAGACACTGGAAACGGATGTGCAATCCTATGTACATATGATTGTGAGCGCAAATCCCACTTCTGACACCATGTAATGATCTTGAGGGTTCATTAAAGACGATACTACAGAATGAGTAAGGAATAGAACTTTAATCATACAGACAGGTATCCAGGTGTGTACCTGGGAGCAGCCATGTTAGATCTTCTCTGGGGCACGTCTCTCACTTTACACAACACTGTCCCATGCTAGGGAGTGTCTCTAAATTCACAACCTTCTACAAGCATATCACTACAGCCAGTGGCTGCTAAAATGGAAGAGACTCTTTAGTGGCTAGTCAAAGCCGTGAAAGAAATGCAAAAGTGCCACAAGGCACAGCAGCAGATGCAAATAATATCAGGGGTTAAAAATCATGGTGGAACACACCAGAACAGAGTTCTAGGGCCCATAAATTTGAGGGGCCAGCATTCCAGGGCCTTGAAAAATAAATAAATACCCCCCCCCCAAAAAAAAATCAAGTGGAACACATGTTCAGCCTCAGGGCCAGCTTAAGGTGACGCATTCAGGAGAAGTTTGCCCAGCACTGTGGAGCTCAGCTGGAAAGACAGAGGCAAGGGGAGTGGGTGGGCACCTAAGTGAAGTGGCTCACTGTGGGAGGGGACTTGCACTGCTTGCTTGGCCTCACCTGTCCCCCAGCTGGGCTATGTTAGCTTGGCAGCACATATGGAGCAGGAGGTAGCACAGGTGAAGACTCCTGGCCAGCCTGGCTGCCACAAGCCTCCCACTGCTGCTGAGGCTCTAAGGGCCAAGCATGGATGCTGCATTAATATGTTCATAGATCATGTGTACAGTTCTGTGATACACCTCTGGTGCTGAAGCTATACCGAAGGGTAAGAGTAAAAATCTGTATCTTCCAAAGGAGGTATTAAATGTGCATATTTTTGAGCTTTCCTCTGTTAATTTTATCTGCCAAAATCCAGAGGATGAATCCAATTTACTAAAATATTGAGATTTTGTAAACTGAACCATAATCTCTTCTCTAGTTAGTAGTTTGAAATGTTCTCTTTGTATGGCTCTGTTGAGGTCTCTGGGATCTAAGCATATGCATAGCTGGCCATTAGTTTTTTGCACTGTGACTAGGGAGCTCACCCATTCGATTGGCTCCTCTATTTCTCGTATTACTTGCATTGCTTGCATCCTTTCAAGCTTATCCTTGAGTTTATCACGGAGTGCAAATGGGACTTTTCTACATGGTTGAATAAGTGGAGGGTCCTGCTTGTTCATACAGATTGTATGTTCACCTTGCAAGCAACACAATCCCTGAAACAGGTCCTGATATTCTTCAAAGAGTGCCTCATAGCCAGATGCAGCACTATCTTCTAGTGAGAGCACCCTTTATAGTTGATTGAGTTTCTCACATGCAGCCAGGCCAAAAATTGGTGTCACCTGCTATGGTACTACAATGAAAGGCAGCCTGTAGATGGTGTTCTTATGGTTAACACTAAGAAAGCAGCTTCCCTGCACACAGGGCCATCTCTGTGATAGGGAGACCAAGGCAGCTGCCCAGAGGCCTGCACTTTGGGGTGGCCCTGCATGGCCACACCCCTGCCCCTCCCATGCCAGGGACCGGGCAAGCCAGCAAAAAGGGCATGTAGAGGAATTCTCAGAAAGGGGGGGCCACAAACTTAGTGAGGAGTGGAGCTTTATTCTACACAGCTGTGGGCCCAAGGGCAACTACCCAAGAGCCCCGAGAATAGTGTACATTATTCGTATATAGTGACATATTACATCATGTTACAAAGCATAATTTATTACTGTATAGCCAAATAAGTTCTGGATCCAGCCTTTTTGCACCAAAATTTCCCCAATTACAACCTATTCTCTTTGACCCGCCTTATCCCACATACCCTCCAATCATAATTTACCTGCACCATAGATCTTTGGCCTAGTCCTTGAGCTGACCAAAATGGGCTGACTTTCAGAAATCTGCAGGCAAATCCAAACACCTTCTCTGTCTCCAAATTTCAGTACACTGTCCTTGAAGGACAGCTCTCTACAGCTTCCTTATCAGCTAGTTGCTTCTACTGGCCCTCTTCCAGGTGTGCTAGCGGAACAGAGAAATGCAGCTCTTCCCCCGCCCCCAAGGGCTGCTGAGCTATCCATCTGTGTCTCAACACTGTTAGGCCTCAGCACACTGTTAGGCTCGGCCCCTGAATTCCTCCACAATTCCCCCCTCTGAGGCTATGCCACCTAGTGGCAATAGACGCACCTTCTCTAAGCCTAGTTCTTTTCCTTTACTTTCTGTATTATCCTGTGCTGTTTTTCTACTTTGATTTCCCTTTGCAAACATTATTTTAGCACACAACACAAACCTTTACAACTCACATACAGTATGACAATAAGTAAAATCATTGACACCAGTCCAGATATTAATCGTTTTCCCCATACTCCCAGGTCTAGTATCCAAGACCACAACCAGGATAAAAGTGCACTGTCTTCTTGTTGACTCATTTGTCCCTCAAGGGCTTTCAGGTCTTTTAAGCGAGACTCAATCTGGTGTGAATGGTAACTTAGATTAAAGCAACAGAGTCCAATGAACTTCACAGCCATAGGAGGTGTGAAGTAGTAAATACTCAAGGGCCAAGCAGTTCTGTAACACTGATTTTCTAATTTGTGCTTGTTCTTCATTTAAGGTCTGAATTAAGGTAGAAGGAAAATTAATACTTTTAGCTAAAACACACACTAGCTTTGACATATCTAGGCAGGCATTCTCAGCCAAGACTGGAACTGCAAGCAGGGATACTGCCAGTGCTACTACTTCTGTTTAGAGAAAAAAATTAAGTTCATCATTACAATTCATTGGGAGGGAGTGGGTAGATAGCTGATGGGGATACTGGGCTCAGGTTAGGGTGTACAAGGAGGATAACCACCCAAAGGCACAAAGACCCTTATTAGCATTGGCAGGCAATTAGGAATGGGAACTATTTTCACACTGGATAACAAAACCCTCCAACAAGTATATGGGTTGGGAAATAAACAAAATACTAAGAACCTGAGTGCAGTTTAGACCTCCAGGAAGCCTCTGTTGGGGCACTAAGGCACCGGTCCAATATACACATTCAGGGACAGATAACAAGCCCATAAGGCCTAGCTCCAGCTGGCGCTAGTTAGTCCAAGAAGCTGGACTTTCTTTATTCCCAAGGGAATAGATTAAAGGACCCCACTGTTTCAGGGAAGTGAAGCTGGAGATGTCAATGTTGCTGAGGTTGGATTCCCTTTGGTGAGGGGGACACCAAAAAAACAGGTTCTGCATAGGCCATATACTGTAAACTGGGGGGAGACACAAAATTGGGTAGGATTAAAGCCGGCCTGGACCAGCTCCAGGAAAACATTATTATCTGCATTCTACTGCATTTAGAAGGCTAGAATCAGTCCCAATATCAGGACTGGCAGACCGGTCATTATGGTTAGGCCTTTCAACTTTAAGACAATGGGAAGAGTGCATCCAGGCCTGATGTTCTTCACAGTTGATGGCACTGTGGGTTATCAGCAAAACTCGGTATGATCCCAAACAGCGAGGAGCCAGACAATTCTTTCTTCTGAATTCTTACATCAGGACCCAGTCTCCAGGCCGAATAGTATGGCAGGTCTCAGTCTCAGGAGGGAGATGAGCAGTTTAACCTGTGAATGAAAAGACTGGAGTGCATTTGTTAAGGTGATACAATATTGCACAATTTCATTATCTAGCATTGCAAGCCCCTCCCTTCTCAATAGGGCTTTAGGTTCCAGTCCGGCCCGCGTAGGGTGTCCCATTATTATTTTAAATGGAGTGAGGCCATGTCCTTTGCGTGGATGTTTCCGAACTGACATGAGAACAAAAGGGAGGGCGTCTGGCCAAGACATCCTGGAGTCCTGTATTAGCTTGGCCAGGCGGGTCTTAATGTCTTGGTTCTTTTGTTCTACCTGAGCACTACTGCTAGGATAGTGTAGGGTATGAAACTGCAGGGTAATGCCTAAGGCCTTGCAGATGGTCTTTATCCCTTGACTAGTAAAGTGAGTCCCCATGTCATAGTCTATAAAAATTAGTAACCCATATCTGGGAATAAACTCTCTCAACAAGAGCTTTGCAACTGTTACTGTGTCTGCTCTACAAAATGGAAATGCCTCCACCCACCCAGAATGTAAACAAACAACCACCAATAAATATGGGTAGCCCCATGCACGTGGAAATTCTGCAAAGTCAATTTGGAGATTCTGAAATGGTCCCTCAGACTGGGGGCTGAAGATTGAGTAGGCTCTGCTTTGCCCATGTTGTACAACCAAAATGTGGGGTAGGAGGCACACAGCTATTTTGCCTCAATGCTTACAAAGGGAGCAAACCAAAATTTGGAGATATTACTGCATATCCCCCCATTGTTAGAGTGCATGCCCCAGTGAGCCACTTGGACTACATGCTGGACTAAAGCCCGGGGGCCACAGGTCAGCCATCAGGATGTTGCCAGATGCCTTGGTCATCCTTCTAACAGGTGGCTTTTCCCCACAGGTGGAATTCTCCCACTGAAGCTTGTTCTTTCAGGGAGTGTAGGTCATCAAGTAGAGGAGTAGCTTGTAGTTGTAGGGAGGTTGCCAGCACAACAGATCCAGCCAGGTCATTCTGGGCAGCAAACTTGGTGGCGGCAGCAGCACTTCTGTTTCCCTGAGCGTCCTCAGAGGAGGAGGAGGTATGAGCCCTACAGTGAATAAGGCAACAGGTAACAGGATGGCTTCCAACAAAGCTTTAACAAAAGGACCGTAAGAAATAGGGGTGCTGCCAGAGGTGAGGAACCCACATTCATGCCACAATACCCCAAATGAATGACAGACCCTAAAAGCATACTGGGAATCACTGTCCGTGGACTATGGCACAAGCACGAGCTAGGGCTACCAGCTCAGCTGGCTGAACTGAAGTTAATTCAGGTAAGGAAAAGGCTTCCAAGACTTCAGTATCAGAAAATATTGCATAACCTGCTTACAAACAGCCATCTGGTGCCCGTGAGCAACTGCCATCAACACAAAGGACCAGCTCAGGGTTTGGCAGAGTGGTATCTCTGAAGTCTGGGCGAGGGGATATAAGAAATTCAATAGCATTAAAACAGTCATGGGGAATAATATGTTTTATTCCATCACTGGGAATGGGTAGCAAAAAACCTGGATTAAGAGGTGGTGATTGAACAAAGGTAATATTTTCAGGTGCCAACAAGGCCAATTCATACCTGGTCTGGTGAGAGGCGGAGAAATGTTGAGTTTTACTCTGCATCAGAAGGGCTTGAATTACGTGCAGAACAGCCACTACTAGAGCATGCCCTAATACCAGGTCTGATACCTTTGACACAAACATAGCTGCTGCAGCTACTTCTCGCAAACAAGGTGGTAAACCTTGAGCAACAGGATCCAATTCTATACTATAATAAGCCACTGGGCGTATGTGAGACCCAAAAGGCTGAGTTAAAACACTTAGGGCAAAACCCTCAGATTTATGGCAATACAGAGTAAAAGGCTTTTATAGTCTGGCCTGGCTAAAGCAGAAGGAGAGGGCAAGGCCCTTTTTACTGTACCAAAAGCCTCTGCAGCTTTCTCTGACCAGTGGAGTGGATCAGGCGGGGAGTCTGAGAGCATGGCATAAAGAGGCTTGGTTATAGCAGCATACCCATAGATCCATTGTTGACAATAAGTGGCAGCTCCTAGGAAGTGACAAAGCTGCTTCTTGGTGGCTGCCTGGGGAGAGAGAGTAGGGCCTCCACTCAGGACCCCTTTAACTTGCGTTAGAAGCTGAGATAAGATGACCTAAATAGGTAACCTCTGGAAAACAAAATTGAAATTTATCTCTGGAAACCTTATGGCTCTTAAGAGTGAGATGACACAAGAGTTTAATGGAGGCCTCCCTGCAAATAGAAGGGTCATCAACAGCTACCAACAAGTAATTTGCATATGAAACCAATGCTGTCACTTATAGGTGAAGGCAAGTAAATACTGAGATTGAGGAGCCACGGAAACAGAGAAAAAAGGCACTGCTTAAATCAACGACTATAAAGTAGGTAGCTGACCGAGTGATGGAACCAAGGATAGTGGAGGGGTTAGGCACAACAGGGTGCAGGGGTACAACAAAATCATTTACAGCTTGAAGGTCCTGAACAAATCAGTATATCTGTTTTCTCTCTGGGGTAAATCTTCCTTCCTTAGTGTTATGAGATTTGTATGAGACCACAAACTTGTGAGCATAAGTGACTCCGTCTTAGCACTGTTCCCTTAATATTATGTTAACCTCTAGCCTAACTAACAAAAGTATAGAGCCCCTCACATCCTTGAACAGTCTATAAGCAGGAGATTAGGGAAACTGCACCAGTCTCGAGGTCACCTATTAATCAACAATTTCTCTTGTTTATTACATTCCCAGGCTCCGAGGAGCCAGCCTGACCTTCTTTACTAATTTTCCTATCTTATATGAAAACTATCTCTATATGGTACTAATAAATGTATTAATCTTGTTTATATTGAATATATTAACCATTTTTAGATTTCCTTGAATCAAGTTGTTGTACCTAGGTATAAAAGTCTTTTAGCACCAGTCCTTCGGGGCCGGCCACACTCAGTAGCTCTGAGTGTCAATAAACTTGTGATTCTTCCTCCTGTTGTCCGGCTCCTTCATTGACCAGAGCAGAGAACGAGCTTTTCTCTCAACATTAGGAACTGGCAAAATGGGAGTATTAACCGGACTAACAGTGGGTACCAAAATCCTTTGAGACAATAGTGACTCTATAACAGGTGAAATACCCTCCTCTGCCTGGCAGGAGAGGGGATACTGAGGCACAGATGGGAATGACCTGTTGGGTTTAACTTTAACTTCCACAGGCAGCAGCCCCAGTAGGAAGCCCACATCATTGCTGTGGCCTGCCCACAAGAAGTCGGGAACAGCACTGAGATCCTCCTGTTGGCCACCAGGAGGTTCATCCGGTTCCCCCTCCGTAACCAGGGCCATCATGAAATTTGGGGCCTGATCAGTGGGGATGTCCACAAGCACCCCATCCAGAGTACAAAAGATGGTAGCTCTCAATTTACACAACAGGTCTCTTCCCAGAATATTAACTGGTGTAGAATGACTTAATAGGAAAGCATGCTCGCAGGTCAGGGGCCCAATCTGCAGCCAGCAGGTTGGGACACATCATGCAACAGAGGTTTTCCACCCACCCCAATAGCGCTAATTTTTTTCACCTGAAGGACAGAGTTGGGGAACTGCATCTGCTCTCAGACTGGAGCATGTAGCCCCAGTATCTATGAGAAGAGGCAGCTCCATGCTGGCGACAGTGCACTTCAAACAAAGCCCACCTTGATCAATGCATAAGGAAACAGCAGAAATAGGAGTAGACTCAGAAAAGGCGGAGGGACAATATTCTGATTCTAGTCAGGCAAAAAGGTTTGACTCATAAGAATTGGATGTGTCCTGAGTAAGCCCTGGTGGAGGTCAAGGAAATGGTTGAGACGGTTCAGCAGGAGCAAGCTGTAGCAGTTGGGGGGTAGTAGGCACTGGCCCCTTTGGATTAGGATGGCAAGCCCTTGATGAAATCTGTCCTTTGAAATGTCTTGGGCAATCCCCCTTCCAGTGTCCCTCCTGCCTACAATAGTGATACATTTTCTGTCCTAACACATGGGATTGGGGGCCATGTGATGGTTCTTGGGGTTTCCAGAGGGTGAGCTGGAAATGTCGCGGTAGGGTCCCCTTGGGGTTTTACTTTCATTTGCCAGACTTGCAGGGAGCACAGACAGTCTGCTTGCTCTTGTCTTCACGTCTGTTAATCCTCTCTGTCAGCTACAATACAATCCCAGATCCAAGTCCAGGATTCTTGGAAGTTGTCCAGGTCTCGGGATCTCCAATTAAGTACTGCATCTTCCAGCCATTGATGAACGATTTGCAGCAATCCTTGCACATATGCCCCCACTACCAGAGCTCAGGGGGCCTCAGCAGCTGGATCAACACCAGAGAATTTCTGAAGTGCTGATAAGAATTGGGTCCTGTAATCTGCTAGATGCTTGTCCTTACCCTGCTTAATTGCTTCTACCTTTTGCCAGTCATATTGTGCAGGAACCATTTCAGTTATAGCCTGTAAAAGTCTATTTCAATAAGTCGTTAAGCGAGTGCACAGGGCTGCAGTGTCATGGACTGGATCTTGTTCAGGCCAACCATCTGGATTACAATTTTCTTGGCTCCTTGCCAGCAACAAAGCCTTCTGCTCTGGTGTGAGCAGCCCAGATAAGAGCATCTTAACATCCCCCAAGTAGAGTTATAGACAGCAAATAATTGAGCTAACTTCTGTTTGAATTCACCTGGGGACTTTTAATATGACTGCTAGCTTGTAGTTGCATAAGGATGAGTTTTCCTCTTGGGCTCTCTCTCTTGTTGTGTCCTCTAGCTGGGTGACGGGCTGGGCTGCAGTTCCAGTCCTTCCAGAACCAGAGGGCATATCCTGATTCAGTGGGTGTGGGCCCCCAACTGGGCCTGACTGCCTCTGGTCTGGGGAGGCAGTGGTGACAGAGGAACCCAATTCTCCAACAATCATCTGGGACACTAGGATAAATTCTAGGGGCCTGTGAGAGCACAGATGGAAAGGCAGCCACCAGGGGTGGCAGCAGACAAGGGGGAGAGGCAGAAATCATAACAGGGGAGGCCAAAGGACTTCCATTATCTGGCTATGTCTACACAGCACTTTTACTTCGAAATAACACTCGTTATTTCGAAATAAAAGAAATTTAGTCTACAAGATATATCGATATTTCGAAAGGACGGACCTCGTCCTTTCGAAATAACGATTGTTATTTTGAAAAAGTTAAACCTACCCCCCCTCGAAATAGCCGTTATTTCGAAATGGATGTTTTGAAATAACGGCTTTAGACCCATTTGGACATGTTGTTTCGGAACAAATGGATTCCGAAACAACATGATTTGAACTTCCTCCCAGGGTGCAAAGCACCCTGGGAGGAAGAGCCTTCCCCTCAGCACCCTGGCCAGGGTGCTGAGGGGAGACAAGCCGCAGGGCATGGGGCGCTGCCCCCAAGACCAGCAGGGAGCCCTGCAGAGGGGCGCCGATGCCCCGCTCTCCCCGCGCTGGGGCTGCTCAGGAGCCCGGTGGCAGGGTGCCGGGGCTCCCCGCTCTGCCTGCTGCCCGGGCTGCTGCCAAACCCCACAGTGGGGTCCGGGGATGCCCAGCTCTCCCTGCCGCCAGGGCTGGTGGCAAACCCCAGGGCAGGGTGCCAGGGCCGCGGCTTTTCCCAGGCATGGGGGCTGCAGCCAGGGACCAGGTCCCGACCCGGCTCCCCAGCGACTGAGCAGCCGCTGCCACGGGGAGCCTGGTCCCGCCGGCTCCTCAGGCCCTGGGCTCAGTGGGGGCAGCGGCTGCGAGTCCCGCGGCTCCCCCCGCCACCAGCTCGGGGGCCTGCAGCCGCGGGCAGGGTGGCCACAGCCCAGGGGGCCCACAGTGGGCCCACAGTGGCTATCCCCTCCAAATACAGAAGGGAAAGGGAACCAGAAGCCCAACAGAGCTTAGGGAAGGATAACCAGAGCAGGGCGTCCCCTGTGGGAACCAAAGCAGGGCATCCCCTGCAGACACACAAGGAGGGGAGACACAGGAGGAAGCAATACCAGAAGAGCACCAACACTAGGAAGGAAGCTCCAAACTTACCAGTGCTGTATACCAGAATACCAGAAACCAGAAAACCAGACCCTCAAGGAAAACTGAGCTCAACTCGAAGCCCAGACCTGGAACTAAACTTGGAGCTCAGACCAGAAGTTCAGATTCCAACACTAGGCTCAGATCGCACCTTACCTCGGGCTGCACCACAGACTAGCCTGTGTCCTGCTTATCTCACTGCTGACACCAAACTGTAGAGGAATTCTCAGTAAGTGGGGGCCACAGACTTAGTGAGGAGTGGAGATTTATTCTACACAGCTGTGGGCCCAAGGGCAACTACCCAAGAGCCCCAAGAATAGTGTACATTATTCGTATATAGTGACATATTACATCATATTACAAAGCATAAATTATTACTGTATAGCCAATTAAGTTCTGGATCCAGCCTTTTTGCACTAAAATTTCCCCAATTACAACCTATTCTCTTTGACCCGCCTTATCCCACATACCCTCCAATCATAATTCACCTGCATCATAGATCTTTGGCCTAGTCCTTGAGCTGACCCAAATGGACTGACTTTCAGAAATCTGCAGGCAAATCCAAACACCTTCTCTGTCTCCAAATTTCAGTACACTGTCCTTGAAGGACAGCTCTCTACAACTTCCTCATCAGCTAGTTGCTTCTACTGGCACTCTTCCAGGTGTGCTAGCGGAACAGAGAAATGCAGCTCTTCCCTTGCTCCCAAGGCCTGCTGAGCTACCCATCTGTGTCTCAACGCTGTTAGGCCTCAGCCCTGGAATTCCACCACAGGTAGCCGGGTTCAGTGATGCCAATCTGGCCACCCCACTTACCTGCCAGATGCACTGCTCTGGGCTCTGGGCTGGAGCAGCGGGGAAGGGGTGAGAAGCAACATGGAGCTGATATCACTTCAAGCCCCCCCAGCCGTGCTGCCTCCTGCCCAGAGCAGCGAGCATGGCCAGGGGGGTGGGGCAGACTGGCAGCCCTGCACCAGGCTGCCTTTTTGGCCTCTCAATGAGTTGCTGGTATGGGGGGGGAGCAGCACAGTGGTCTGTCCCTCCCCTGGGCTGGCTAGTCCCACCACCCTACTGCCAGGGGTAGGGGTGGGGCAGACCCACAAAGGGTGATTTGCCTGGGGTCCAGCACCCACATAGTATCATCATCTACTTTGATCTGAATATTTCAGGCCACAGAATCTCACCCAACCATTCCTCAACTAGACCCAATGTCTGGTTGAGTTTCTTGAAGTCCTCAAATCATTTAGGCTATCTCTACACTTAGAAGGTTAGTTCAAATTAACTGAATTCAAACTAATTAATTCAAATTATTAGTTTGAATTAAGCTAATTCAAATTAACACAGCCACACTAGAAACCCTAATTTGAACTAGCATGTCCATGCACAGGACTTGCTAGTTCAAATAAGGCAGGGGGTGCTATTGCATAGGGAAAAATCTAGCTGTGGTTAATTCAAGCTAACACTTAGTTTGAATTAACACAGCTATATTGGGTTATTTCAAACTAATGTGTCCAAATTAACCATCAATTTGAACTAAAGGGAGGCTTTATAGATTCAAACTAGGATTTCCTTAGTTTGAAGTAAGGCAATTCCTTAGTTTGAACTAATGAAAGCTAGTGCGGATATGCACTAATTTAGTTCAAATTAAGCCTCCTCAATTCGAACTAAATTGTAAGTGTAGACACACCCTTAAAGACTCCAGGAAACAAAGAACCCACCATTTTCACTCATTTAAATCAGCATGTGATCCAACCCCCATGCTACAGAAAAAGGTCAATCCCCAAACCAAAACACCCCCACAATCTGAGATCTCCAACTATCTGATGAGGAAATCTTTCCCCACCCCAGATATGAGAGCAGTTGGACTCTGAGCATTTTGTAAGACTCATCAACCAGACCCCTGGGAAAGAATTCTCTGTAGTAACCCCAAGCCCTCCCCTGCTCAGTGCCCCATCACCCACAATTAGACATCTTTGTTGCGAGCAGTGGCAAATCAACTGTGCACAATTGAAAGCAGCTTCATTATCAGACTGTCCCCTCCATGAGTTTGTCAAGCTCAGACATGTAGTAAGTTATTGGTTTTCCCCGACCATACCCCTTGGATGGCTGTTCCAGGACCTCATTCCTCTAAGGGTGAGAAACCTTCCAGTGCAGGTTCTTGATTACTTCTTAGGGTGTCTGTGGGGGAGATGAGGTCCTCCAATATTGATGTGTCGCTCCCCTCTGTGAAAGGTGAATTTTTTCCACTTGGATCTTGCTCTGGCTAAACTCCAGACTGGGTGATGGAATGTAACCTGCTAGGCCCCTGATCAGAGAACAATTATGTGGTGTAAACTTTCAGGGTCAGGAAACTGGAGACAATAACAGTTTTCTAAAAAACCTGCTGCAAGTACCCCCAGACTGGTTTATACCAGACCCTGGGAAAGTGATAAGATAAACTACAGCGAACATCTGCAGAGCTCAAGAGAAAAACAAAAACTACTGACCAAGGTCAGTAAGTTTGCAGGCAAGGGGCTGTGATATGCTAACTGGTGTTTTGAGCCATAAAAAGCGGGTTCTGTTTCTAGACACATTGGAGAAATGATAGGTCAGCAGGCTGTTGTGTTGCCAAGGGATCCGGCCACCCCACAGCACTCCCCACCATCCATTAGGAAGGTGCTGAATCCCTTGACTGATCACCAAGGGAGCATGCAGTTCTCTCTTTTTTTATTTGGTCTTTTTTTGCAGATTTTTTCTCTTTTTTTTGTCCTTTTTTACTCTTTTACTAATTTATTTTTTGCCTGGCCATCTTGGATTGCAGGGCCACAGGTCTCTGCATATCAAAGGGGTGGCAGGAGGTATTCAACCAGTTGCAACCAGTCACAGTGGGCTCTGGATTTTTATGGCTGTAGGCAGCCACAGTGAACTGTAAGTTTGGTTGAGCCGATTTTAACACTGGACTGGTCAAATATAGGTTTTTTTGAGAAGCGCACAGTCGGTTGACATGAGACCAGTGGGCTCCTGATTTTTGAGACCACAGACAAGCTCTGTAAGCTGCATTTTGGGTCACAGCTGATTGCTCAACACTGGGCTGCTCTCTCACACTTTACACTCTGTCTCAAATAAACAGGTCTACTGTCTGTCTCTCGGGAGTTAACATCCAGATGTGGTAAATATAACCTGGTCAAATTTGGGATTTAAATTGGGAAATGCTTTTTGGGTTTGTGTGTATATGTATTATCACTGCTCTAAACATACTAACCTCACAGATCAAAATCAAGCTGATGCTTGTTACCTCTAACTCCTCTCCCACAATCTAATTTGGGCAGCAGCAGAATGAAAGAGCATGGTGAAAGAATAAATCCACTAGTATCTTCTGCCCAGCACCCCAGCTGACCCTTGTGACTCCTAGCTGTGAACAGCCCATGGCTAACCCACTGGGCCATGACCCATGTGGTTTGGAGAGCAAGGCAGAGAAAGCAAGGTGTTTGTGCTGTCCTGGGCTGTGCATGATGTTTCAGTGTGTTTGTGTTAAATAGAAAAGGTATTTTGCCCACGGATTGTGCTCTCTTTCTGTCTCCCATGAACCCCGTTCTGCACCAACCAGAATTGGCACTGGTGTTTTACTTCAGGTTTAGGCACAGGGATTGAGATAGGCATTGTAGTGGTATTAGTGCTCTAATTTCTGTTTATTGGGCTATTCATTTGTTCTTGGAGGCTCTTCAAACGCCTTAAAGAAATAGAGTTCTGAAAACGCAGTCTGTATGGGGCTTTGGGATAAGTGGGATTTAATAGGAGTTGCAAGCTTGTTAATTTTAGTAATAGGAATATTAGTAATTTGCTTAGCTTGTCTTAGTAGCAGAGTTTACCAGAAGTATGCAACCACAAGCTGCTGTCACTGAGTTTGATAATTTTTATACAATATTGTTAAACTTCATTAGAAAAAATGTTAACCTCTCATTTAACCTACTTTTTTTCTTTTCTGTAACCCTATCTACCTCACTAAAAGTTACATAAATAGTGATTAAACAGAAAATAGTGGTTTGGTCTCTTACCTCTTGATTGGGACACACTCTCACGTTGTGGGGTCCGCGCCCCTGCACCCCACTCCCTCACAATACCCCCCTCCCCCACAACACCCCCTTCTGAATCTTACTTGTAATGTTCCTACCAGTGGAGGTAGGGGCCTTCTCCAAAACTCATCATAGGCTGTGGGTGGCACCTACAGCAAGGCTGCTCCCTCCCCCAACACCTAGATTTCTTGCACTACAAATCCACCAACCTCTCCTGTATATTTCTTTGGTATGTGCATGGATTCCAGTAGGGGAAACACAGCATGTGACTTCTCTACATAAATAGCTAATCCAAAGTAAACTCGAGCTTGAATCAGTTCTGCTCTAACTTACTGAAGGGGTCTCACCATTTGCTTTGCACTCTGCCTTCTTGGATTTATTCAATCTGTCTGATATAGGAGTAGCCTAGAAAGCTCCGTATCCAGGTGATGAGGATGAACAGGAATTAGCAGGTCTAGTGAGAACGTAGAATCACACTAGCAGCTAATTTTGGATGTGCATTATTGAGTTGAACTAGTGTCTCGTGGCAAAGTTTAGAATCCACTTCCCCTTATAGTACCAGTCCTGCTTTGGGTCTGTGTCAGTGTCCCTTAAGCGCAGTAATAGGTGGTGTGTCTCCTTGTCTTGGACCCCAGTGGCAGGAAGAACTATTTCTTGGAAGAGTTAATAGAGATGCTGATGTGACTCTAGAAGGAAGTGACATAGTTTGTGCTTCCCCTTGTGCTATACTCTCCATCCATTTCTGCCCTTTCCCAGGACTGTGCCGGACTCAGTTCATCCAGCAACAATTGCGTGCGAAAGTGTAGCCAGGAACATCGGAGATGGAGCTGGTGAGTCTGACAGTCATTGGTGGTTTTACAGTTCTTGGCCCCGACTCCACCAGCTGCTCTTTGATAGGGACCCCTGTGGAAAAGACAGAGCATGTGAATTTACCCACAATCCAGTAATCACCTGGTGGGTGAACAGATGTGTCCCATGCAAACCCCAATACTCCCATGGTGGAGCACCCAGAAGGAAAAGGAATACACACAATGGTGTTGTGGTTGCACTCTCATTGACTAGCGTCTCAGCTAGGAAGGCAGGAGAGTCTGAGACCTCTCCTGCCATGTTTGTGCAGAAGATGTAGGTTGGGTGGGATTTGAATACAGGTTTCGGTTCACAGATTGAAGAGCTCAGAGGGCTTCAAAGGGAAATGAAATTGGCTTGTTCCTTATCAAACACTTGAGACACAGAATTCAAGTGTAGCTCTGTTGATGTTGAATCCTAAAATTGTCCCACAGAAATTAGAATGATCTGGATGCCTTTAGGCATGTGATGGGCTCTGAGCACCGTCCCTAGGACTGTCAAAGTGTGAAGGGAAAAGCAGTTCTTTGGTTTGTCTCTCAAGATGAGGCTTCAGCCTTTCCAGGACTGGGACTAAACTAAACAACACATTCTCTGTTCTACACATTGCAGTCCTGTCCCAGGAGGCTGCCAGATACATTCCCAAGAGCGATTACACTAGTGATCAAAAAATATGAGATATCCCAGGTCAGTGTGAGGTTCTTCTTGTCATTCACCATTCACTATATCTCTTTGGTCCTGCCTCGGCCTGGGGGTGGTGGGCAAGATGACCTTTGAAGATCCATCCCACTACACATTCCTATAATTCTGTGATTGACTAGACCAGGTGGATTTCAGGGAGGAAACATTTTAAGGAACAAAGGAATGAATATAGGAACAAAAGGAACAGTTATGGAGAGAGACAATTTATTGCCTATTTTGTTTTTCGAGCAAACATCTGAAGGAATTCCTAATAAAATATTGGTAAATATACTTATGCACGGTTTTCTGTGGAAAACATTAATCCAGGTTCCGAATGAGATAGCCCTCAATGAAAATTTGAGTTCCTAGAGTGCAGTGTTGTATTTAAAGAGGGACCAACAGGAAAATGAAAATTCAAAGCCACATGAAGGGTTTTGTTTAAGCGGGGCTCCTAGATCTGCTATATACATAACTTTACAATGGCTTTTAACTTTTTGTTCTGGAGGAGGAGGACACATTTGATGAGCTGGAATACAGGTGGTTTCTGTGCTTGTCTGTACTGAACTCAGTTCAGATCCTTATTACTATTTTTTTTAACAGAATTGTCATCTAAGTAAGATGCCCACATTCCTCAAAGAACTCATTGGGAACAGAGTTATTGACTTGATTGCAGGAATCATTAATATCTTCCCCTTCCATGGCAAATTGTCAAAGACTACCCATGGGCACAGGTGATGGTGAAGCAAGCCTGGAGTTCCCAAGGTGTTAACGGTGGCCCTGTACCAAGGACCACCCTTCACTCTAATTTTGAAAAGCCACTTCCCATTTTTGTAGGCGTCTCTGCTCTATGTCACTGTGTTTTTGGCATGGTAATAGAATTCAGTGTCTGCAGCTACCAGCGAGGGGATCTGCAGGGAGAACTGGTTCTTGGAAGAGTCTTGTGTGATGGTTGTTTTTCTCTGAACGGAGCTGGCATAGTCAGTGGACAAACTGCTAGGTATCCATACTATCCATTCAAACCCTTTCCCTGCAGGCTGCCTGACCCAGTCCCAGTTGGTGGTGGTACTACAAACTGAGTCCTTAGAGATAGTGAAAGTGACTGTGAGAGTCTCCCTGGGTTTCACATGTCCCGGCCCCCTTTTCCTGAAGGTGCACTAGTTCGAGGACACTTGGGGAGGGAATAAATACATGAAGGAATGAACCTGGCTCCCAACCATTATCACTGGGGATAATGTGACAATACAACAGCTGAGAAAGCACCTAAGGAAATCAGGCATCCAACTGCCATTATTTCCATTTGGGAGCCAGGTATCTCATTCTTTTAGTCTGTTTACAAATCTCATCTGGAGCTACTGCAGTAAGGGATACTCCTCCTCCCCTACCCAATGGAGAGTTCAGTATGGACAGGAAAAGAAGTATCTACTTTGTGTAATATCTGAAGTAAAGGAACTCCTCTCAACTGCATTTCATATTGTAAATGTAAAAGGCCCTTTTCACCAAGGTACTCCATCTTGTACAAAACACTTTCTAAATTTTTAGATCACTAAGTAACTTTATTTGAACAAAGTATAAATGGAGGCTATATGTATGTGTGACTCAGTCCCAACTGCCAACTTGTCCTGCTGAAGTATCATTTCCAACCTAGCAGTGGAACAGTGTGAAAACATGACTTTAAAAGAATGATCCACTCCAAAAGCAAAGAAACTGAATCCAGCTATCAAAAATGAGCTGAAAGTCCAGTCTCCTATTGTCTGGCAATCAACAGTCATACAAAAGTGATGTGATGTTTGCGTGGTAGTAGCAATACCACTCCAAGACCAGGTAATTGATAGCCATGGAGTGTTTTAGGACATGGTTTAGGGTCAGGGAGCTTTAAGGACTGTTGCCCGCCCCCACCTTCGGAACTTAGAGTGCCAGAGTTGGGAGACAGCTGTCGTACTAGGCCTGAGATGGCCAAGCCATCTTGTAACATAAATGACCAAAATCTCATCTTTAAAAACATATTATAGGTAAATACAATGGTAGTGTTATAAGGAAGCTAGACCTTTGTTATGCATGTATAACATTAGTGGTTTCTTGATAAGGTTTACATATACCTATTTAGAGGTTAGCAGGGTAAGTGAACTGCTTTATCTCTTACTATTGTTCTGTTCAAAGCAGTGAAAAGGGAACATTACTATGTAATGGAACTTTGATGGACCAATGTAAATTGTCCATCAGTGGTGCTATTGCATCTAATTACCTGTGGTGCCCAAGAGGTGAATGTTGCACTTCAAAGGACAATATACATTGCTATTCTCCACTTAAGAAAGTACCTGGGAACTGTCATCAAATGCTACATGAAGGAACGACGTGCAAATGCCCATGTTGCTACATCTATAAAAGGAAGTTGGGTACATAATTCCTTTATCTCACATCCTGTGTTCCCTCTAAGCTGTGCATAGGTGCACATGCACAAAGGTTGTGAAATCCATGCGCACAACAAAATAAAGCATGCACAAAAAAATTCAACAGTGCTAATATTTTTATGCTACTTTAAGAAGGCAGCTTCAGGTAGCGTGTTTCAAATAAAGCTTTGTAATTTGTATAATCATTTCCATCACCATAGCTAAATAAAATTTTGATATTATTTGCATCACGCTCACTTGTTTCATTGTGTTCACAAGTTTGACCATACTCACTGGCGTGTGCACATATTTGGACACTGCTTCTGAAAATTTGCAAAAAAGAAATTTTTTGTGCCCATAGCCTACATAAAATTAGAGAGAACATTGCTCACATCCATCCAAGCTTCTCAGGGAAAGTTTTGGCTGCAAGATTGAGATCCTAGCTAACAGCAGCCTGGAAATCACCCTGCTAATTCTCATGGGAGAATTAGGAGAAACTCTACCCCTTGGCTATTTGGTGTCTTTTCCTTAAAGCTGAAACTGAAGCTCATCTAGGTATTGGATGTATGCCTAAGATCCACAGACTTCAAATTCTGCTGGAAACTTGATGTATTGGACTTTCAAATCAGTGTATGTATATGGTGACATTAACTCTTTAACAGTACTCTTAAAGTCTTTCTTTCCTTGTACAAGAAACCTTTAGTTTTAGTTAATAAAGGATTGCCTGGCAATGTGATCCAAACTTATACAGTTCTCTGTAATGTGGCTGACCATTTGGGGGTGAGGACAAACCTTTCTGAGTAAAGAACTTGGAGTATGAAGCAATTTCTTTCTTTACCAGACCTACTGTGTTTATTGGGGACCAGTGATTTAAATGCAGTAAAAGGCCTGAGTATATTTTTCTTAGCTTCTTGATAGTCAGTGTTTGGGTTTCAGAAACATTATTTCTGACTGGATGGGGGATTTATATACAGTTAATCCACCAGTGCTGGGAGAATCTGCTCTCCTTTCTGAAGCTTGCCCTGATCTTTTCATATGCAATTGTTTATCCTAGGAAATCCAGCTCACAACAGCCTTGACAGGTGCCCTTGAGCTGATGGAGGTGCAGTACCACTTAATAGCTACTAGAGGGCACCCATGGCAATATGGAGATACAGTGCCACTTAATGACCACTGTAAAGTGTTTTTGCACAGCTGGGCATGGAGCACAACTTTATGGCCACTGGAGGGTGCCCTTGAGCTGGTGGGGGCACAGTACCACAGGAGGGAACCCTTGAGCTTATGGGGGTGAAACACCACTTAATGGCCACAAGAGGGAATGCAAGAGAAGCTGGGGAGGTGTAATATCACTTAATGGCCACCAGAGAGTGACCTGGGGCTTAAGAGTTTTCAGAACCACTTAATGCCCACTGGAAGCGGCCCATGAGCTGATGTGTATGAAGTACCACTTAAGAGCCATAGGAGGGCTCCTATGAACTGATGAGTGTACAGTACCACTTAATGGCCACAAGGGGGCTCCCAGGGGCTGAAGGGGATGCAGAGCCACTTAATGGCCATCATAGGGTGATCTGGGGCTAAAGAGGTTTCAGCACCACTTATTAGTCACTGGAGGCTGCCCTTGAGCCAGTGTGGGTGCTGTACCACTAAATGGCCATGGGCAGCCATAAGCTGATGGAGGTGCAGTACCACTTAATGACCACCAGAGGTCATCATTCGGCTGATACTTGTACAATACCACATAAAGGCCAGTGGAGGGCTCTGTTGAGCTGGTGTGGGTGCAATAATGCTTAAAGGCTAAAGGAGGTCATCCTAGAGCAGCAAGGGGTGCAGCACCACTTAATAACAACCATATGGCACCCTTGAGCTGATGGGAGTTCAGTACAACTTAATCACCATCATACGGCAACCTTAGAAAGATGTGTTTGCAGTACCACTCAACAGGCACCAGAGGGTGCACTTGAGGAGGTGGGTGGTGCAGTACCACTTTATGGCCACTGGAGGGTCCTGTTAGTCCAGGGCGACAGTTCCACTTAAGGACCAGAAGAGTGAAACTTTGAGCTGATAGAGGCACATTAACATGTACTGGCCACAGGAGGGTTGCCTTGGTCCAGTGGGGTGCAGTGTCACTTAATGACCACCAGATGTGACCCTTGAGTCAATGGTTGTGCAGTTACACATAATGGCCAATGGCGGATGCCTAAGGGCAGCCCGGGGGGGGGGGGTCCAAGAGTACTTAATAGTCAATGGAGAGCACCCTTGAGCCAATGGGGGTTCAGTACTACTGAATGGACACAAGCAAGCACCCTTGAGCCTGTGGGAGTGCATTACCACTTAATGGTCACTGCAGAGCCCCCTTGGGCCAATGGGATTCAGTAACACATAATGGCCACCAGACGGCACTAGGTTGATGGGGGTGCAGTACCACACAAATGCCACCAGTGGGCTCCCTTCAGACAATGGGGAATCAGTACAGCTTAATGGCTCCAGAATGTGTCCTAGAGCAGCTGGGCGTTCAGTTCCACTTAATGGCCCCTGGAGGTCGACCTTTGACTGAAATACCAGCTAAAGGCTACTGGAGGGTGCCCTTGAGCTCATGGTAGTTAGGAGCCACTTAAAACCAAACAGAGGTACACTAGAGCAGATGCAGAAGCACTTCTAATTAATGACCACCAGAGGGTGCCATTGGGCCAATGTGAGTGTGGTACAGCTTAATGTCTGCCAGAAGGCACCCTACAGCAGCTGAGGGTGCAGTACCACTTAATGTCCACCAGAGGTGCCTTTGAGCTGATGGGGATATCGTACCACTTAATGGTTCCCCAGAGGGTGCCTTGAGCAGTTGGGGGATACAGTACCACTTAATGGCAACTGGAGGGTGCCACTGGGTTGATGGGCATGAAGTAAATGTAATGGGCCCTGAACGGTGTCTTTGGGCCAATGGGCATGCAGTACCACTGAATGGCCAGTGGGGGTACCATTGAGTTGATGGGGTTTAGAACCACTTAATGGCCACCAGAGATCATCATAGAGCATCTGAGGATGCCGTACCGCTTAATGACCACCAAGGGATATATTTTAGCCAATGAAGGTGCAGTAAGACTTAATGTCTACCAGAGGGCCCCGTTGGTCTGAAGGGCATGCAGTACCACTTTGTGGATAATAGAGGGTGCCACTGGGTGGATAGGGGTGCAGTGCCACTTAATTAGCACCAGAGGATTCTGTTGGTTCTATGAGGGTGCAGAATCACTTAATGGCCATGTGAGGTCTCCATTATGTCAATACTGGTGCAATAGCACATAATGGCCACAGTGGGCACCCTGGAGCAGACAAAAGTGCAGTACTGATTAATGTCCATCAGAGGGTGCCATTGGGCTGATGGAAGCACTGTATCTGTTAATGGCCAAGGGAGAGGTCCCTTGAGCCAGTGGGGGTATAGTACCATTCAATGACTACTAGAGGATACCTCTGGGTATGTGTGGGTACATTACTACATAATGGCCATCAGAAAGAATACTTTGGCCAATGGGGGTGAAGTACCACTTCAGAAATGTTCTCTGGAGGTTGGCCAGGAATCTCAGAGGTGTGGCCAGGGTGTTGAACTGGTGCCAGAGCATGGACAGGACAAGCTGGTTGATGACCAGTGCCTGCCCCCAAAGGAAGAGGCACTGCAGCAGTTCTGTCCTTCTCCACAGCTGCCCAACAACCCTGCTTTCTAAATCATTCCAGTTTTCATCCAGGGAGAGATGGGAGGCAGAAAGGTAGACAATAAGATAGAGCACTGGACTGGAGCTCTACTGGACAGCTTGCAGTGCAGGTGGGAGGGAGCTTGCCAGCTACCTGGCCCCTACAATCAGGCCAGAGCTCTTGACCCAGGTGACCTGGGCAGAGGAGGCTGCCAAATAGATGGCCAAGAAAGCCTCCAACTGCACCAGGTCCCCTGGGTTCTGGACCATGAGAAGCACATCATAGCTGTACAATGATAGGACGAGCCTCAGCTCTGATGCACAGAGCACCAACCCTGTCAAACTCTAAAATAGGAGACAAAGGAAGGGCTCTATGTCCAGAGCATATAGCTGGCCAGACAGTGGACGGCCTTTATGCACTCCTTGCCCAAAGCTGACACGTTCAGTCAGGGTTCGGCTGAGCATGATGAGACACTCTGCGGAGGCATATAGCACCTGAAGAAGCCCCATGACATGGGGCCCAATGCCAAACGTGCACAGGGTGCCCAGGAGATACCTGTGGGCCATCCTCTTGAATGCTTTCTCCTGGTCCAGGGCAAGGAAGGTGAACGAAAGACTGTTCCTAAACCCAAGCTCCAAGAGGTCTCAGATCAGGTACAGGTTGTTGAAGATGGAGTGGCACGAGATGATGTAGGTCTGGTCATGATGGACCACATCCTGCAGCATGGACCCCAGCCACAGTGAGATGGCCTTGGCTACTATTTTCTAGTCTATGCTGAGAAGCGAGACAAGATGCCAGTTCCAAAGGTTACAGAGGTCCAACTTCTTGGGCAGCCGGGCCAGCACTGCCTATCAGCAAGAAAGGGGGAGTTCCCCCATTCCCTTGGACTTGGCCCAGATGATGGTAAGGTCCAGACCCAGGAAGCCCCAAAACACATGGTAGAACTCTGCACTCAGAGTGCCTGTGTTTGGAGGTTTGTTGGTGGGCATGAGATGGAGGGCTTCTGAGAACTTGGCCAGAATGAAAGGAAGCTCCAGCCGGTCCCAGTTACCCTCGCTGACTGTGGGAAGTTCATTGCAGGGCACCCTGCAGGCAGGAGCTTTGGGCAGATCCAGGGAGAAAAGCCTGGTGCAGAAAGCCCATGCCCTTCCATGCATCTCTTCCAGATCTGTGAGGGGGGCACTGCTGTCGGTGAGGAGGCAGCTGACGTGTTTTTGGCCCCCCTCCATTTCTCAAGAGTGTAGAGGAAGTGGGAGCCGCAATCCATCTCACAAGGGAGAAAGATGTGGGATCAAACTAAGGGTCCCCAGGCCTGAAGGTCCTGAAGGGCATGGATCTCCACCTACTTCTCCTGGTGCCCTCTGCAGAAGGATGGATCCTCAGGGCTGGAGGCCAGATGTCTCTCCAGCTCCAAGACCTCCCGTTCCAGCTGCTTTATCATCGCATCCTTCCGACGGTTGGCCCCCTTAGTGTACTTGTGGCAAAAGAGTTGGGCATGCACCTTCCCCACATCCCACCAATGCCACACCAAGAGAAAAGTGGTCCTGTTCTCCTAGCAGGCCAGCAAAAACTTGCAGAAGTACGCCATGAAGCCAAAATCCTCCAGCAGGCTATTTTTAAAGTGCCACTAGGCCTGCCCTGGCCTCTCTGCTGAGACAGAGGCAGTCATAGTCACCAAATGGTGACTCGAGATTGGGGCCAGCTAGACGCTGGAGGTGTGGGCTCATGAATGATGGAACCTGAACAAATAAATATGATCCTACCGGAAGTGGCACAACAGATGGTCCTCCACCCAGACATAGGTGAAGGTGACCTCATATTCTGGGTGATGGTCTCGCCAGATGTCTGCCAGAGAGCGATGGTTTTGTAGCTCCCTGAGGGTGTCAATGGCATATGGGCACTGCTCAATCTCTGTACAGTCCTGCTTCTCAACAGTAGTGTTAATATCCCCACCTAGGACCAGGCACTCCTGAGGATGCAAGGTGTCAAGGAAGGCGGCTGCCTGTCAGATGAAGTGCATCTGCTCTAGGCCTGATGTTCGGGCATAGAAGTTGACCAAATTCAGTGCTATCCCTTCCATGCGGACTTAGTGTTGCAGCAGGTGGCCCAACAAAACCTCTGCAACTCCTAAGCACCTTGGGCTCTAGGTCGGGGGAGAACAGGGTGTCCACTCTGCTGGAGCACTCTGTTCCCCCATTCTAACCACCACCTGGCTTTGCTGGCTGGATCCATATGGGTCTGCTGCAGGAAAACAACAGAGTACTCCCATCAAGGCTGCTTCCCCACTCTGGCATTCTGAGTGCAGAAGGCGGGGGCCGACAACAGTCCTTAGACCCACTGGCCTTAAAGCCTCATCTTAAAACTCTCCAAGGACTCCAGTTCCTGGCATTGGAGTGGTATTGCCACCATCACCCAAATGCAAAAACTTCTTGAAACCCAGGAAGGTGCACTTGGGAATTCTTTCCTCTGAGGTACCCTCAATCTTTTTTATTAATTGGTCTAGAAAAAAATTGAACCTCAGCTGGGATATCAGCTTAAATTGGGACAGAATCACCTTTTGTAGCTGTCTGTGTAGGCTGAGACACATGCACACAAAGCCTCTTGCCTTTTAGGACACAGAAACGGAGCTTACTTTAAAGGATAATATCTTTTATTAAAAAGAACGGATTAAAAACCACAGAGTTTCTTCTTCAGTAGTTCCTGGGTAGTTGGCAGGAGTACACAGGCTCAGCACAGAGAAATCAAAAAACAAAGAAATGCTCTGATCACATCTAAATAAATGTTCCCTGTTCTACTCACACTTGGTCATTTACAATCTGAGTTTATCTTTGCCAAGGCTGTTGCTCGATCCTTCTTTAGGCCTTTCTACCTGGCCTCCTCCTGATCTTTCCAGGAACTTTGTTGCATTCAAACAGGAACAGGCAAGGCTGTTGCTCCAATTCAAAAACCTGTGTTTTCTTCCTATTGGCTTCCCTGGGACCCACTGACCAGGATGTTAACCCTTCCTCACCAAAGTCACTACACCCCCCCCCCTTCGGGATGGAGGGGGGGCCCCGGGGTCCGGCAGGGACCCATCCTATAGCCCCTGGTGTTTAAGGTTCCAAAGATGGTAGAAGCCATAAGAAGCACTGGGCAGGATCCTCAGGGTGGCAGGATTTCCAGCATCCTCTGTCAGGCCATGCAGCAACCTTTGACCTACCCTGAAAGCCATGAGGGAGTCATGGAAGCTGTGGGCCCTCTGTCAGGCCATGGCATCCTGTCTCCTGGTCCTTTTGGCCTCCTTTAGAATGGCCCTCATGGCCTGGAGGATGAGATGGAAGTCCCCCTATCACTGCAGGGTAAGCCACACCTGATTCCTGGCCCCACAGGTCTCAGCCAGGAATGTGCGCAACTCCTTCTGTAGTGCCAGGGGGTCTGGGGCAGAAGGCTGGCAGCCATCCTTTGGTCAGGTACCCATATTGGCCCCACAGCCAGCAGGGATGGATTGACAGGGCACAGAGCCCCATCATGATGCTGGTGGTGTGAGTTCTGCATTATCCAGCCCAACCTTCAGCATGAGGTGAAGCGATGGTAAAGGAAAGACAGCAGCTCTGGATATAATGGGAGCCATGAAAACCACCCTCCAGTGGTCGGCATTTGGGAAGAAGGACACCACCCGAGATGGCTTTAACAGGGGAGAGAGCTGAGGTAGAGGTAGGGTCAACAGCATGTGTGGTGTTGGGGACAGTGTGAGGGATGAGGACATTGTCAGGGGTGGGAGTGAGGTGCAGATCAGAGATAGGGGGCCCAGTGGTCAAACCATCAGGGAGCAGCTCCTTGACCAGGCATGGGAGTTGTATGTAACAGGTCAGGGGGTGGATCTCCGCCGATGATGGGCATATGTACAAGACAGGACACCCTGTTCATGGCCTCAGTATCAGTTTGGGGTGGCATGGGTCAGGACTGTTGGAAGAGAGAGGAGGTAGCTGCTCTGTGTTAGCAGTTGCCTTTACAGGCTTGGCAGCTGTAGAGAAAGCACTGAGTGCTACCGGGCAAGTAGAGCAGCCTGGGTGTGTCCCTGGGATGACGGTGAAGACGGAAGCCTGGGGCAGGTGCTGGGGCAGTTGGGAAGGAGAGTATGGCATAAACATATCACTGCCCAGATCAAAGTCCACTGGCAAAGGGTCATCCTCCCCTGGAGCAACTGGGGTCAGATCCAGGTCCTCAGTCTCTTCAAAGATGGAGCCCAAATAGCCCTCTGTCCTGATGGAAGCCTCCTGACCAAACAACAGGGCGGATACTGCCTCATCATCATCAGCAGGTTCAGCTGATGTTAGTGCCTTGGGGGAGTGGGGGAAGGTCCATCTGTGGCCTCCCCAGGAACTCTGCCTGGAGGCGTGTACGAATGAGGTACAGGAAATAGACCCCACAGTTGCAGGCCCCTTCCACAGTCAACCTCCCCTCCCTGGTCTGATAGACGGTGATCCTGGCAAGGGTCAGGAGGAGGTTGACAAGGAGGTTCTGTGACTTTGTGGGGCCATGGCTAGGGAGTGCATAAAGGAACAGGTGTGTGGAAAAGTGCAGCCAGAACCTCAATAAGAGGTTCTGGAGGAGCTGGAATAGGGGCTGCAACCTGGTGCACTCAAGTTATATATGCACCAGGATCTCCCAAACACTGCAATAGGGACAGGTGAATAGGGAACGGGTGCAATAGGGAACGGGTGAACCAAGCCAGGTACATGCCCGTGCTCATGGCTCCATGCAGGAGCTGCCAGCTGATGTCCCTAGAGGGCCATGGGGTCAGAGTGCCATACAGACTGGCCCACCAGGAGTCCTTGCCCTCCACTGGGGGAATTAAGTCCCCCATTTTGTATCAGGGCGGGACACAAGGACAAAGAAGTGGATGGTATGCAGCAGGAGTGTGTACAGATATTTGAAGGGTGCGGTTCAGAAACAGTCTAGCAGCTGAGTAAGTGTGTGGAGTGGGGCTGGCTGGGTGGCTCACAGTGCTGGGGACCAATGAAAAACACCAGAGGGCCAGGACTGAGGGAGGGAAACTGCATAGCTTTCAGATGGGAAAGGTTTCATTTGCTGATAGTCAGAGATGGATTTGAAATGGGCATCTGGCAAACTGTCAATCCCCACCAGGAGAGTAGTCCTGTTAAAAAACCAGAGTGGTGGGTGGGCGTAAGCCCACCCACTTCTAAATCCCCTCCCCCAGCATAAGGGGAAGTGGCACTAAACTGATTTTCAAATAATTACTGGGGACAACTAAAGAAATAACAGGGGCAGGTGTGAGGGTCACATGTTCAAAACTAGAGTTTCAGAAGAGGACACCGAGCAGAGAACCCTGGACAGCACCCACTGCTCCTGAAAGGAGTGAAGAGAGCCAAGAGATGCTGCCCAGAGGAACTCCACCCGGAGACATGCATGGACGAGGGACCGGAAATAGGCCTCACAGTTGCAGGGCCCTCCCTCAGCCAACCTCCTCTCCTGAGTGTTATAGGTTGCAGTCTTGGCATACGCCAGGAGGAGGTTGGCGAGGAGGTCCTGCGACTTTGTGGGGCCACGGATAGGAAGTGCATAGAGATACAGGTGTGGGGAAAAGTGCAGCCAGAACCTCAATAGGAGGTTCTGGAGGAGCCAGAAAAGGGGCTGCAACCTGGCGCACTCTAGGTAGACATGTGCCAGGGTCTCCCTCACACCACAAAGGGGCAGGTGTCAGGACGAGGGGTGAACCACGCCAAGTACACGCCCGTGCTCACGGCTCAATACAGGAGCCGCCAACTGATGTCCCCGGTGAACCATGGAGTGAAGGTGGCATACAGCCTGCCCACCGGGGGTCCTCGCCCTCCAAAGGTGGAATGAGGTCCTGCCATTTTATATCAGGGCAGGACAGAAGGGCGAGGAAATGGATGGTACAGATATTTACGGGGCGCGGTTCAGAAAGAGAATGGCTGCAGGTCTGGCAGCTGGCTCGGGGTACGAGGTGGGGGTGGTCAGAAGGGCTGATGGGGCTGAGGCCTGATCAAAAGTTCCAGAGGGCCAGGGCTGAGAGGGGAGGCAGGGAGTACCCTCTCACAGGACACACTTGAGGAAGGCCCAAGCAGTAGAAGGCAAGGCTGCCTTCATCTCCTGGAGTAAGTGCCGGGGGATACGAGGGGTGGAGAGCCCCATGTGCTGAGCCAGCTCATGGGAATCCACCTAGTCCCCCTGGGCATAATCCAGGATGTCTCTGACCTGGGTGACACCTGCCAGGACCAACCTCCGCCTCACGGAGGGGGCCTCCGCCACCTGCACACCGAGATGGAGGTTGTGTAGCAGGGGTTCCACGAGGAGGTCCTCCCCCCCGGTGGGTATAACCGACCTGGAGGCCACAATCAGCCTCCAGGTCTGGAGGAGGTCATGGTAGAATGCCAGTAGCTCGGAGACATCTCGCGGATCACCTCTCAAGTCAAGATAGAAGAGCTGCCAGTCACACCGGCGCCCTCAGTAGCGGCGGAGGAAGGTGCATGCCAAGTGGCTCCACGCCAGACTACCTGCACCATAAAGGAGCCTCTGCAGGGCCTGGAGGCAGAATGTGTGGATGTGACTGTAGATACAGCACAAGCCCTGTCCCCCTTCCTCCAGGGGAAGGCTCAGAATCCCTGCAGAGACCCAGTGCAGTCCTGGCCAAAAGAACTCCAGAATTGTCTTCTGGAGGTTGGCCAGGAAGATCGGGGGCGGGGCCAGGGTTTTGAGCCAGTGCCAGAGCATGGACAGGATGAGCTGGTTGATAACCAGAGCCTGTCCCCGAAGGGAGAGGCACTGCAGCAGTCCTGTCCACCTCCACAGCCAGTCAACAACCTTGTCCTCTAACTCCATGCCAGTTTTCATCCGGGGAGGGATGGGTGGCAGAAAGGTAAACACCCAGATAGAGCAGCGGACCCGCACTCCACCGGATGGCCTGAAGAGCAGGTGGGAGGGAGCTGACTGGCCACCCGGCCCCTACCATCAGGCCAGAGCTCTTGACCCAGTTGACCTGGGAGGACGAGGCTACCAAGTAAATAGCCAGACAAGCCTCCAACCACACCAGGTTGCCCGGGTCCTGGACCACGAGAAGTATGTCATCAGCATACACCGACAAGACCAGCCTCAGCTCTGGCTCACAGAGCACCAACCCTGTCAACATCCTATGGAGGAGACAGAGGAAGGGCTCGATGGCCAGAGCGTACAGCTGGCCTGACAGCAGACAGCCTTGAAGCACTCCTTGCCCAAAGCTGACCGATTCGGTCAGGGTCCAGTTGAGCTTGACCAGACACTCCACAGAGGTGTACAGCACCTGGAGAAACCCCATGAAGTGGAGCCTGAAGCCAAATGCCCGCAGGGTGCCCAGGAGATACCCGTGGTCCATCCTGTCGAATGCCTTCTCCTGGCCCAGGGCCAAGAGGGCAAACAACAAAGCATCTCTATACCCGAGCTCCAAGAGATCCCGGACCAAATAGAGGTTGTTAAAGATGGAGCAGCCTGGGACGGTGTAGGTCTGGCTGGAATGGATCATATCCTGCAGCATGGACCCCAGGCGTAGCAAGATGGCCTTGGTTACTATTTTATAGTCCCTGCTGAGGAGCGAGACGGGACGCCAATTCTGGAGATCGCGGAGGTCCCCCTTCTTGGGCAGCAGGGCCAGCACTGCCCGCTGGCAAGAAAGGGGGAGCTCTCTGGTCTCCCCGAACTTGTCCCAGACGATGGTGAGGTCTGGGCCAAGGACGTCTCAGAATGTATGGTAGAACTCCACGGTCAGTCCGTCCGTGCCCAGAGATTTGTTGGTGGGCATGAGAGACAGGGCTTCCAAGAACTCAGCCAGAGAGAGAGGCAACTCTAGCCAGTCCCGGTCACCCTCGCCGCCCATGAGACAAGTGGCGTGCTTTTTAGCCTGGCTCCATTTCTCCAGGGCATAGAAGAAGCAGAAGCCGCGATCCATCTCCTGAAGGAGCTGGATGCAGGATCGAACAAAGGCTCCCCGGGCCCAAAGGTCCTTGAGGGCCCACAGCTCCTCCTGCTTCTCCTGGTGCACCTCAAAGAGGGATGGATCCTCAGGGCTGGTGGCCAGACGCCTCTCTAGCTCCAAGACCTCCTGCTCCAGCTGCTCCATCTCCACATCCCTCCGCCGGCTGGCCCCCCAAGTGTAGTCATGGCAGAAGAGCTGGGCACGCACCTTCCCCATGTTCCACCAATGTCGCGCCGAGGGAAAGGCGGCCCTCTGCCTCCTCGAGGCCTGCCAAAACTCCCGGAAGGATGCTACGAAGCCCACGTCCTCCAGCAGGCTATTATTAAAATACCAATAGGCCGGCCCCAGCCTCTCCACTGAGAGAGAGGCCATCACGGTCACCAAATGGTGATCCAAGAAAGGGGCCAGCCGAATGCTGGATGAGTGGGCCCGTGCAAGATGATGTCGAGACAGATAAATACAATCCAACTGGGAGTGGCGTGACCGATGGTCTCCCACCTGGACATAGGTGAAGGTCACTTCGTCATCCAGGTGGTGATTGCACCAGATGTCCACCAAGGAGTGATGGTCAATCACCTCCTGGAGGACATCTGCGGTGGCCTGGCTCTGCTCGGTCCCCGTGCAGTCCTGGTCCTCAATGGTGGTGTTAAAATCCCTTCCTGGGACTAGGCACTCCTGAGGATCCAAGGAGCTGAGGAAGGTGGCCACCTGCTGAAAAAATTGCACCCACTCCGGGCCCGATCTCAGAGCATAGACGTTGACTAAATTCAATGTCAGCCCCTCCATGCAGATCCAGAGGTGCAGCAGGAGGCCTGGCACAACCTCAGCAACCCCCAGCACCTCAGGCTGTAGGTTGGGGGAGAACAGGGTGGCCACGCTGCCAGAATGGGTGTACAGATGGCTTAGGTACACCCCGTTCCGCCACTCCAGCCACCAACTGGCCTCAGCGGCTGGATTCGTATGGGTCTCCTGCAGGAAAACCACAAAGTACCACCCCCCCCCCCCCCCGAAGGAAGTAGAGCACCTGCCTACAGAGACCCAACCTACACCCTCTGGCATTTAGAGTTGCGAAGATGACAGGTGTCATGAGGAGGGCTGGGGGAGATCCTCAGAGGTGACGGGAGTGCCAGCAGCCTCCGTCGGGCCACGCAGCAATCCGTGACTGACCCCAAATATCATGAGGGAGTCATGGAAGCTGTGGGCCCTTTGGTAGGCCGCAGCATCCTGCCTTCCCATCCCTTTGCCCTCTTTCAATATGGCCCTCATGGCCTGGAGGATGAGATGGAAGTTCCCCCAGCGCTGCAGGGCGAGCTGCACCCGGCTCCTGGCTCCACGAGTTTTGGCCAGGAACACACACAGCTCTTCCTGCAGCACCAGGGGATCCAGGGCTGGAGGCTCCCGGTCATCCTCCGGTCAGCTCCCGGTATTGGCCCCGCAGTCAGCTGGAATAGAAAGAGAGGGTGCAGAGCCCCGTCTTGGCACTGATGTTGTGGGCACCATATCACCCAGCTGAACCCCCGGCACAAGGAAGGGTGGTGGTGGAGGGAAGACAGAAGCCCCAGGGACAGAGGGAACCACAAATGCTGTCCCCCTGGAATCAGTAAAGGGAAAGGGGAAGGACATGATCCCAGGGGTGGCAGCAATAGGGGATGGGGTCAGGGTAGGAGTGGGGGGAACATCTAAGGTGAGGATGGGAACAGGGTCAGGAACAACAGTGATGGAAACAGGGGGAGTGGTAGGAGTTGGAACAAGGACCCCGGTAGTCAAACCATGAGGGTGCAGCTCCCCTTGACTGGGCACGGGATTTTCTAGAAAGGAGTGTGGAGTGGGGTCTGTGCCGATGCTGGGTGTGGAAATTGAATTTAACTGGTTTTCCACCTCCTCAACGTCGGACATGGGGGAAAGGACAAGTGACGGAAAGGGCAGCTGTCCCACTGGGGACATCACCCAGGGACCTGGCTGCTCGGGGCTGGCTGTCGCCCCAAAAGGCTTGGCGGCCACTGCTGGAATACCCATAGCAGCCGGGCAGGTGAAGCAGCCCAGGGGTGTCCCTGGGATAAGAACAGGAACGGCAGACAGAGGTTGGGATTTGGGTTGGGTCTGGGGCAAGGGAGGGGGTGGCGAAAGATTATTGCCACCCAGATCGAGGCTCACTGGTAGAGGGTCATCCTCCCTTGGGGCTACCTTGGTCAGACCCAGGCCCTCAATCTCTGTAAAGATGGAGCCTAAGTCTCCCCCTGCCTCAGTTATTAGTGGTGTAGCAGGTTCAGGGGAGACAGGGGCGGCTCCATCCACAGGCTCTCCAGGAGGGAGATCAACAGGGGCCTCCTGTAAGGAAGCAGTGCTACTCCCCTCCTCTACTGCACCCATCTCCTCAGCTGGAGCCTCCTGCTGAACCTCAACAGAGGCTGTGTTCTCACACAGCCAGTTATTTT
>ML682106.1:1297178-1313153 GCA_007922195.1 Podocnemis expansa
GGTTGCTCCAGCATTTGTACCAGGAAGTTGTCCTCAACACTCTCCAGAAACTTCCTGGATTGCCTGTGCACTGCTGTATTGGCCTTCCAGCAGATGTCAGGGTAATTGAAGTCCCCCATGAGAACCAGGGCCTGTGCTCTAGAAACTTCTGTTAGTTGTACACAGAATGCCTCATCCACTTCCTCCTTCTGATCTGGTGGTCTGTAGCAGACACCTACCACAACATCCCCCTTGTTGCTCTCCCCTCTAAACTTAACCCACAGACTTTCAACTGGCTTGTTTCCACTTTCATAATGAAGCTCTGAGCAGTCATAGAGCTCCTTTACATATAGTGCTACTCCTCCCCCTTTCCTTCCCTGCCTGTCCTTCCTGAACAGTCTATACCCATCTATTGCAGAGCTCCAGTCATGCAAACTATCCCACCACGTCTCTGTTATCCCAATCATGTCATAGTTCTTTGTCTGCGCTAGTACTACCAATTCCTCCTGCTTGTTTCCCAGGCTCCTTGCATTTGTGTATAGGCACCTAAGATACCCAGCTGATTGCCCTACTTTCCCATTTTGACATTCAATTCTATTGTATCTACCTCCCTGGATTTTCTTTTGGTGTTGACCTCCCCCACCTGCCTCAGGCATTAGGGCTTCATTAGAGCATCTAAGAAAGTTATTTGATTCCCCCCGCATGTTCCAATTATCCTCTCCTCTATCCCTGGAGTTACAGTCCCGGCACCCCCCAAGTTCCATCCCATCCCCCTGGTCTCCCACATAGTCACTTACCTGTGGGCTTTGGTCTCCTTCCCCCTTCAGACCTAGTTTAAAGCCCTCCTCACTAGGTCAGCCAGTCTGCGTCCAAATACGCTCTTCCCCTTCCTCGAAAGATGGAGTCCATCTCTGCCTAGCAGTCCTTCTTCCTGAAACAGCAACCCATGGTCGAGGAAGCCAAAGCCCTCCTGACGACACCATCTTCGCAGCCAAACGTTCATCTCCAGGATGCATCTGTCTCTGCTCAGGCCTCTACCCTTGACCGGAAGAATCGAGGAGAACACCACCTGTGCTCCAAACTCCTTCACCCGCGCTCCCAGAGCCCTGAAGTCACCTTTGATCTGCCAAGGATCACCTCTTGCAGTATCATTGGTTCCTACATGGATGAGAAGCATGGGGTAGTAGTCAGAGGGGCGGATGATTCTCGACAATCCCTCCGTAACGTCTCGGATGCGGGCACCTGGCAGGCAGCATACCTCTCGAGAGATCTTGTCAGGGCGACAGATGGGTGCCTCCGTCCCCCTCAGAAGTGAGTCCCCAACCACCACAACTCTACGTTTCCTCCTAGCTGTGGTGGCTGTGATCCTCCCAGCCTCGGGGGTGCATGGCCTCTCCTCTTCCACCTCCTTCACCGTCTCTAGCACCGCATAACGATTCTTCACCACAACAGAGGGTGGGTTGTGGGCAGCGGTGGAGTACTGCCTACTGCCAGAGGTAACCAGCTGCCAGTGTCCTCCCCCTGCCACAGGCTCCCCATCCAGCTCCAGTGTTGTGGCAGTAGTCTCTGGTACCTGGTCAGTGCCCTCCATCTTGCACTTCTCCTCGTGGATGCTGTCGAGGAACTTCTCCAGGGTGTGGATACTCCTAAGCCGAGACACCTCCTCCTGTAACTCTCCCACCTGCCTCCTGAGAGATTCCACCAGCAGGCACCTGTCACATCAATTCATCTCCCCAGCCTGATCGTTGGAGACAGGGAACTGCAGGCTGCAGTCCCTGCAAGTCCACACCAGGGTCTGGGTAGAGATATCTATGGTCAGGATGTCTGTCTGGCTACAGGCACAAGTAGAAGAGACAGAAGGGGCTCTGGCAGCAGTGCGGCTCCTCTTCACCATCGCGGTTTCACAAACTCCTCCCCAAACTCCCTCTCAAACTCCCCTGTTCGCAAGCTCCCTCTGGTCGCTCAGCCACTGGTTTTTAAAGCCTTCTCTGCCTAGGTCAGGCCTGGCCCCTTGTTAAACACACAGGGGAAGGCTGATCACAAGGCTGATTGAGGCTGGTGCACAAAGGTGATCAGGGAACAATGGTGCAAGCAGCCCCCACCCACAGTAAGAAACAACTAACAGAAGTCAGCTGTAAGGGAAAAGTCAAACAGACAAACACACACAGTTAGCAAACCCTCACCAAAGCAACACTCTGTCCCTTGCTGCTTTCAGCTAGGGGATCGCCTTCACCTCCTTCTCGGGGCTTCACAAACTCCTTCCCTCTCAAACTCCCCTGTTTGCTGCCCCCTGTTCGCAAGCAGTACCACTCACTGGCCACCAAAGGGTGCACTTGGGCCAATGGGGGTACAATACCACATAAAGGCTACCGGAGGGCTCTCTTTGGCTGATTGGGGAGCAGTGCAACTTAATGGCCATTGAAGGGAGGCCACGGGCTGAAGTGGGTGTAGTACCACTTAATTGCCACCTGAGGGTGCCCTTGAGCTGATGGGGCTGCAGTACCACTTAACGGCTACTAGATAGTACCTTTGAGGCAATGGAGGTGCAGTACCACTTAATGGTAATTGGAGGGTGCCCTTTGTCTCATGGGGGAGTACCACTTAATGCCCACTGTAGAGTGACCTTGGGCTAGTAGGGGTGCTGTACCACTTAATGGTCACTGGAGGGTGCTTGTGGGCATATAGGGGTGCTGTTCCTCTTAATGGCCACCAGAAAAATCCCTTGAGCACATGGAGCTGCCGTACCACTAAATGACCACCAGAGGGTGCCCTACAGCAGCAAGAAGTGCAGTACCACTTAATAGCTAGGGGGGCACCCTTGAGCCAATGGAGGTTCAGCACTGCTTCATGGCTGCTGGAGTGCACCTTGGGCTGACAGAGTTGCAGTAACCTTTTATGGCTCCTGGAGGGCACCCTTGGCCAAATGGAGGTACAATACCCCTTAATGGCCATTGGCAAGTGCCCTTGAGCTCTAGGGGTTGCAGTCCCCCTTAATGACTGCTGGAGGGCACCCTTGGTCCAATGGGGGTGCAAGTCCCCTTAAGGGCCATTGGAAGGGTGTCCTTGAGCCCATGGCACTGCAGTATCACCAAGTGGCCACTGGAGGGTGCAGTGCCACTTAGTGGAAATCAGTTGGGGCCCTTGGACAGAAGGGGGTGAAGTACCATTAATGGCCACTTGAGGAAGCTCCTAGGATGCTTTGGTGTAGTACTGCATTATGGCCACAACAGGGCCTCTTGGGCTGAAGGGGGTGCAGTACCACTTAATGGCCATGAGAGGTTGCCATTGGGCCAAGGGGCTGCAGTGCTTCTTTTTGGCTCCTGGAGGACACTCTTGGGCTCATGGAGGAGTAGTACTGCTTAATAATCACCATAGGGTGACGTTGACACAATGGTGGAGGAGTATCACTTAGTGTCCATTCAAGCACACCCTTGGGCCAATAGGGGTGCAGTATCACTTAATGACAACTGGAGGGTGTCCTTTGTCTGGCAGGGGTGCAGCGTTTCCTCTCGGTTCAGCAGACTGAATCAGTTAGGGTTGCTGATTCATCTCTTGAAGCAGGGGCAAGAACCAAGAGCAATTTACCCTGGAATGGAGCTGGAACTTCTGAGGAAGGCTTTTACCTTGAGACCAAAAAAGCTACTAGCTCCACGTCTGGGTGTGCGGGGGGTGGGGTGGGGGGAATGACGACACAAATTCTCATCCTCAATGCCATTGACTGTGCAGTTATTTCAGATGGGAATGATGTAGGGATATGCAGGTAAAACCATTTATAACGGTGTCAATCCATTCATGGTATTCATTCACAGCTTTAATTGTTGTCACGTTCAAAGTATCTGACAAAGTGGGATTTTCTCCCATGAAAGCTCATGCAATAAATAAATTTGTTAGTCTTTAAGTGCAACAGGACTCCTTGCTTTTATAGCCCAGGGAGGTCTGAAAGGCACAGGGGAGCCTAACGTGGAAGAGGGGAGAGGAGAGGCCCAAGAACAGCCATGAGAACATGACTGATCCCAGTCTGAGTCAGAAGAATACTGGCTCTGCAGACAGAAGGGACATGAAGGGATTGAGAGTCCATGTGGAAGGTGGACAGGCCTGGATGAGACAGAAGCCATAGAGAGCTAGAGGCAGGACAAACCTCTTTTTAGTGGAGAGGTGCATAACAAGGCAGGAGTAAGGAAAATCCTCACCTGACCCTCTTAGCCTGTGTTTGAGGGGTTAAGTCTCAGCAGACTTTAGCTGGGAGCTGATTAGGCCAGAGATCTGTTGCTCCCTAATCAAGAAGATAAACAGCAGCTGAGGACCTTGGCCATGGATATAAGCTAACCCAGCACAGGAAATGGGAGAGCTGTGGCTAGCAGCCAGAACAGGATCTCTGGCAGCAGGATGGACTGAGACAACCCTGAGCATCCAAACCCTAAGAGCATTTGGGGCATGAACTGAAAGTGGGACTGTTATGTCCGTCTTCTATGCTAATTTGGTATGTGTGTGCCTGTGTGATGTGATGTGAAATGTACCGTGTGACAGGCCATTGTGATGTCAGAGATGACTCAATCAATTGCTCCTTAGGACCCCTCTGATATCACAGTGGCCTAGGAGAATTGGCATGGCACAGATAGATATCTTATTTTGGCTGCACATCTCATTGTAATTCATAAAGGCAATGTGGCTGAGGATTTAAAAAATTTACAGTAAGATCCAATGAAACTGAAGGATGCCTGGAGTGCCCCTTTGGAACTTTGGACATGCCTGCCCCTTTGGAACTTGTCAAAACATAAAGCTCTTAGCTATGCTTTCAGCTTTTTCCAATATTTCATGCTGAGTCTTCAGACAATTGTATGGGGTGCTCAGTCAGGGAAGAAACCATGAAAATCTGGAAATTTACAGAAAGGACACAAAGTACCAAGGAAAAGTTTTAGCTGACCATAGAACTTTTGCAAAATGTTGTAAATGAAGAGCTAATAATCTATTAACAAATATTTCATAAATTCCCTTTTGATTGTCTCCTGTCATTTTTGACAGGTTACAGATAGTTTGTAAATAAATGAGCATGTGATTTGCACTGAAGATGAGCCATGGTGAGTTTATTTAGTTTGACTGGGGAGGAGAGAAGATGGAGAAACAGGGAGAAAAGAGTGTCCCCTGAGACCGACACACAGATGGAAATGTAACAGAAAAGGGATATTCTAAAAATAAATGTTTTCATGATTGTTGCTGAATGTGAGGAGTTTCCGACTAGTTCTCATTAGAAACCTAAGTCTGATGGATATTTGAATGTTATATTTATAACATTTGTACATAGAATTAAAAAAATACATTTTTCACTGAAATATTACAATGACAGAATACAGAATGATGCAAAATTTCTCAGAATACACAATATTAAAAAAAAAAAAAAAAACAAACCAGAGAGGGAAATAGCAGGCTGTTCACTGTCATAACTCTTGCTACCTTTCTGCAGACTGATGGCTCAAAGCCCTTTATCTAAACTCTGGACTTGCAAATCCCTTACAAACACGGAATGATAGCTTGTGATTTTGATGCAGTTCTCAATATACCACACTGAATATTCAAGGAACACCTGTAAATCTCATTCATTTCAGTAGGACTGATAATCCAGCTAGTTGGCTTCAATGGGGTGATGTTCATGAAGGACTGGAATAAGCCAGGAATCGCAGGATCAGACTCCAAGTTCAGGTCATATGAGTTGCATCACATGGTCTTCATTTCATTTTGGTCTGAAGCCATCAGTTTGAATTCTCTGGACTGCTATTAAAGACCCAAGTTTCTTGAGAACTTTTGTCATGGCCTCCTTTACTTCCTTGTTTTTCAGGCTGTAGATGAGGGGGTTGATCAATGGTGTCAGGATAGTATGGAAGACAGAGAAGACTTTAGTGAGGTCTCTCAATGTATTGATGTCTGGGAGCAAGTAGACAATAATCAGGGTCCCATAGTAAATGGTCACCACCGTGAGGTGTGAAGAGCAGGTGGAAAATGTCTTTTGTCTCCCAGTGGTGGAAGGGATTCTCAGTATAGCAGAAATGATAGAGATGTAGGAAGTAAGGGTTAGTAGAAATGGTAGTAATGTGAATAAGGAAGATAGCATGAAAGCCACAAGTACAACATTGTGGGTGTCACTGCAGGAGAGTTTTATCAATACATTGAACTCACACAAGAAATGGTCAATTTCCCTGGGGCCGCAGAATATTAACGTTGATAGCCAAACTCCTATTATTAAAGCAGCCACAAAGCCACTAATCCAAGACCCAGCCACTAGCTGGAAGCAAAACCTGTCATGCATAAAGGATGCATAGTGCAGCGGTTTACATATTGCTAAATACCGGTCATAGGACATCACTGTGAGGAGATAACATTCTGAACATGCCAAAACACCAAACCAATAAAGCTGTGTGAAGCAGCCATTTACAGAAATGGTCCTGTCCCCAGTCAGGAGACTGGCCAGCATCCTGGGCAGGATGGTGGATGTGTAGCAGACCTCCAGGAAGGACAAGCTCCCCAGGAAGAAATACATGGGAGTGTGAAGACAGTGATCAGTCACAACTAGTCCAATGATGAGGATGTTTCCAGCCATGGTCAGGATGTAGATCACTAGAAACAGCAGGAAGAGAAGAATCTGAAGTTCAGGGACATTCCCAAATCCCAGGAGGATAAATTCCATGATCGATGTTTGATTTCTGCTTTCATGTGTGCCAGGGGGAGTGTCCATGGAGGAGGGAAAAGAATGCTGCAATGATAAAGAAGGTTTTTGTTTTGTTTTGTTTTGTTTTGTAGTACAGTGCCAGCATTATAATTCAATTATTACTCAAAAGCACCCTCAGAGGTGGATTATGGGCCTTGGCACCCCTGGGCCTCACCCACTGTTTCTCCCCCTTCCTGGGGCTCCTCCAGTGTAGGGCCCCACCCCCTGTGGGCAGGCTGTTGCTGGGCTCGGTGCTGGTATGACAGGCTTTCCCAGGCCCTGGGGGTGGTGGGCCTGACTGGTGCATGCTATGAGGCTTCTGGTGCAGGCAGCCCAAAGGACATGCTGCAAGTAGTACTGCATGCCAACTGCTCCCAGCCCTGGAGCAGAGTGACCAGTTGTGCTAGGCAGCCTGATCCCATCCTCAGGGGTGATCCAGCCAGCCCAGGGGAGGTGTGGGAGTGCAGATCCCAGCCTCTGGGCCAGCCTAGCCCACCCAATCCCTCTAGCGCCAGCAGAGTGGAGTTACCCCACATTGAGGGCCCATGCAGTAATCATCCTCTGAGCATCTCTTCAGTGATTACAACCCTTGTCTTGAAACATGGACTAGAATCTTTAGCACTGGCTATCTCTGATACTGGAGGCATCTACACATTTTTCTCAGTGTGTTGCTTGTATATTACTCTTGCCACATGATCTGTTTCTGTGTTGGCATCACCCTAATGCATTGCTAGTAGGTTTCACTATAGTGTGGAACTCAGAAGAACCTTGATTCTCTTTCCAACTTGGTTGCATGACCATTAGGTCAGAAATTTCACCTCTCAGCTAAGAGACCTCATATAACTTTCTGCATTCTGAAACACAGCTGGAAATAACTTCCACTTGCCACCAGGTCTTCTGTATATATTTGTGCCTATGGTTGTAGCTTTTTTTCATATCCATTTTACTCTAATTATTGCTAACAGAGGAAAGATGCACAAATGTGTTGATTTCTCTACACTGGACTTTTCATCAGCTATATCACATTACAATCACACATTTTGTTTTTAGGTTTTCCCTATACGATCCTTGGATTGGAACCATGTAACCACTTGAAGTCAATGGAAATTATTATAGTGTACAAAATTAAACAAAGAATCAGAGCCTTCATTGATTAACAGATAGATGTTTTCTGTCCCTGTAGCTAACCTGTAGGTCTGTGGGTTTCCTCTTGTATGTGGCATTCAAAGATGCATTTAAAAGTACTTTGGGTCTTCCCTTAACATGTTTCTTTCTGTAATGCAGATATTAGAGAAAATGCAGATGTTAGATAAAATGCAAGGTAACAGTGGCCATCTATTTTTTTTTTTTTTTAACTTTTATCAGTATCCATTTGTAAGGCCTGTTGGCCAATTCTGCACCACTGGCATATCTTGAGATGATTGAATAACTCAGAGCAAAGAGGATATTTGATGAATGGGAACTTTTCAGTATTTATTTTCTTTCTTGACTTTTCTGAGGACAGTTAAAAACTTCTCTAATCTTTCCATGGTATAACAATTCTCAAGAAGTTCCTCAGTGAAGAATACTTTGTCTTCAGATCATTTGCAGATAGTGTGCTATTCAAAATGTATACAGTGTTGCTTAGGCACATCTGTTTTGATGAGGTTTCCTCTAATCTTCATTGGATGACTGCTGTGCTTGGCAATTACTATAAGCTGAAACTGGAAAAAATCATTTGTGTTTGGACATGTCTACAATGGCTGCAAATTTCAGCTACAGTGGAAGGGAGATTGTAAGCTTTGTAAAATATGTTGCATTTCTCTCTTCAACTTCCTAAGGCCTATTCACTGTGGCATCTTTAGGTCACTGAGTCAATCAGAAACGCCCTCCCATGTACACACCACTACTCTTCTTGAGGATGTGATATTAACACATCAACTTCCCAACTGATTTAGTGGGTCTTCACTTACTGCTTAATTGATCCAAAAAGACAGAACTGATGGCAGTGAATTTGTCACCATCAGTACAGACATGTCTGTTGCTTCATGTGCTCTGTCTCAGCTAGCAAAGTTCAAGTTATAGCCTCAGCTGATATAATTTACCACCAGTCCATTGGTATGAAAGTAGCTGTGTCAGCTTTAACAGGGACATATCCAACCCTGAGTGCTGAAACATACATGAAATGCAAATACAAAAGGGTTGTGTGACTGAATACACACCAGTATTCATATTCTACACACTCATGTAAATAATCTTTGTGTAACTTATACCTTTTGAGGAGTTATTTCAAGATGAACAACTTGCTGGTCAATAATATCATGGTGCAATGTTCTATGTCGTGTTATGAAATCTCCTGGTATGATGCTGTATGCTTGTGTTCAGAATCACACAGCCCTAAACAAAGACATGAGTGTATACTCAGTTTACAAATTTTGGGCACAGACTGGCTGACCTAGTGAGGAGGGCTTTAAACGAGGTTCAATGGGGGAAGGAGACCAAAGCCCACAGGTAAGTGACAACGTGGGTGATCTGGGGGAAGGGATGGAACTTGAGAGGTGCTGGGACTGTAGCACCAGGAGTAAAAGAGAGGGTAGTTTGAACATGGGGGGTGGTCAAATAATTGTCTTAAATGTTCCACTGAAGCCCCAATGCATGAGGAGAGTGGGGGAGGAGAACTCCAAGAAAAAAAATTCAAGGAGGTATATGTAATAGAATTGAAAATCAAAATGACAAGGTAGGGCAATCGGCCAGGTATCTTAGGTGCCTATACACTAATGCGAGGAGCCTGGGAAATAAGCAGGAGGAATTGGTAGTACTAGCACAGGCAAGGAACTACGATATCGTAGGAATAACAGAGACGTGGTGGGATAGTCTGCATGACTGGAGCTCTGCCATGGATGGGTATAAACTGTTCAGGAGAGACAGGCAGGAAAGAAGAGGGGGAGGAGTAGCGTTATATGTAAAACTGCTCTATGACTGCTCAGAGCTCCATTATGGAAGTGGAAGCATGCCAGTAGAAAGTCTGTGGGTTACATTGGGAGGTGAAAACAACAAGGGGGATGTTGTGGTGGGTGTCTGCTATAGACCACCAGACCAGAAGCAGGAGGTGGATGAGGTGTTCTATGGACAACTAGCGGAAGCTTCTAGATCACAGGCCCTGGTGCTCATGGGGGACTTCAATTACCCTGACATCTGCTGGGAGGCCAATACAGCAGTGCATGGGCAATCCAGGGAGTTTTTTGAGAGTGTTGGGGACAACTTTCTAGTCCAAATGCTAGAGGAACCAACTAGGGGCCTTGCACCTCTCGACCTGCTGCTCACAAACAGGGAAGAATTAATCAGGGAGGTAGAGGTAAATGGCAAACTAGGCAGTAGTGACCATGACATGGCTGAGTTCAGGATCCTGATTAAAGGAAGGAAGGAAAGAAGCAAAACAAAAACCCTGGACTTCAAAAAAGCAGATTTTAGCTCCCTCAGGGAACTGATGGGCAGGATCCCTTGGGAAGCTAATCTGAAGGGGAAAGGAGTCCAAGAGAGTTGGTTATATTTTAAAGAAACCCTGCTACAGGCACAGGAAGTTGCTATTCCAATTAGGAGGAAGAACAAACATGTGAGACAGCCAGAATGGCTTAGCAGAGAACTCTGCTCTGAGCTTAAACATAAAAAGGAAGCTTACAGGAAGTGGAAGCTTGGTCAGATGACCAAGGAGGCATATAAAGATATTGATAGGGACTGCAGGGATAAAATCAGATAGGCCAAAGGACAAATGGAGTTGAGACTAGTGAGGGATGTAAAGGATAACAAGAAGGGGTTTTATAAGTATGTTAGTAACAAGAAGAGGATCAGGTCAGGTTAGGGACTGCTTAAAGAAGCTGGATGTGCCCAAGTCCATGGGGCTGGACAAACTGCATCTGAGGGTGCTAAGGGAATTGGCCTATGAAATAGCAGCACTGCTGGCCATTATCTTTCAAAACTCATGGAGAATGGGGGAGGTGCCAGAGGATTGGAAAAAAGCAAATGTAGTGCCTATTTTCAAGAAAGGGAAAAAGGAGGATCCAGGGAATTACAGACCAGTCAGCCTTACCTCAATCCCTGAAAAAATTATGGAGCAGGTTCTCAAAGAGTCCATCCTCAAACACTTAGAGGAAAATAAAGTGATCAGGAACAGTCAACATGGATTTACCAGGGGTAAATCATGCCTGACCAATCTTGTTTCCTTCTAGGATCAGATGACCAGTTTTCTGGATGCAGGAAGAACCGTTGATGTGATATAGCTTGATTTTACCAAGGCTTTTGATACAGTTTCCCACAGCATTCTCACTGGCAAATTAAGGAAGTATGGATTGGGATAGGTGGACTGTAAGGTGGATAGAAAACTGTCTAGATCAACGGTTTCAGCGTGTAGGAATCAATGGTTCCATGTCTAGCTGGCAACCAGTCACGAGTGGTGTGCCCCAGGGGTCGGTCCTGGGGCCGGTTCTGTTCAACATTTTCATCAATGGTCTGGATGATGGAATAGACTGCATTTTCAGTAAGTTTGCGGATGACACCAGGCTGGGGGGACCAGTAGACACTTTGGAGGGCAAGGGCAAGGACAGGATTCAGGGAGACCTAGATAAATTGGAACAGTGGGCCAATAGTAATCTTATGAGGTTCAGTAAGGACAAGTGTAAAATCCTGCACTTGGGATGGAAAAAACCCATGCACTGCTACAGGCTGGGGAACATTCAGTTAAGTAGCAGCAGTGTAGAACAGGACCTGGGGGGTCATGGTGGATGGGAAGCTAGATATGAGTCAGCAGTGTGCTCTTGCTGCCAAAAAGGCCAATGGCATACTGGGCTGCATCAAAAGAAGTATTACCAGCAGATCAAGGGATGTGATCATTCCCCTCTATTCTGCACTGGTGAGGCCACATCTAGAATACTGTGTTCAGTTTTGGGCTCCCCACTACAAAAGGGAGAGAGTCCAGCGGAGGGCAACCAAAATGATAAAAGGGCTGGAGCACAAGCCCTATGAGGAAAGACTGAAAGCATTTGGCTTAGTTAGTCTGCAGAAGAGAAGATTGAGGGGGAATTTGATAGCAACCTTCAACTACTTGAAGGGATGCTCCAAGGAGGATGGCGCTCGACTGTTCTTGGTAGTAACAGAGGACAGAATGAGGAGCAATGGTCTCAAGTTGCGGTTAGGGAGGTCGAGGCTGGATATTAGAAAAAAACTTTTTTACTAGGCGAGTGGTGAAGCATTGGAATGAGCTGCCTAGGGAGGTGGTGGAGTCTCCATCTTTGGAGGTGTTTAAGGCCCGGCTGGACAAAACCATGACTGGGATGGTTTAGTGGGAGTGGTCCTGCCTCTGGCAGGGGGTTGGACTAGATGACCTATGAGGTCCCTTCCAACCCTATGATTCTATGATTCTATGATTCAAATAAGTAGTAAACAGGTTGCTTGGACAGCAAGGGGGATGGGGTTACATAAGTTGCTCAAAGACAAAGGACAAGCTGATACCTTCAGTCAGATATCATCAAAGTCAACAGGCAACCACCTTTCAGGTGGACATTCTTTGGCAATGAAGGTGGCAAGAACAGATTGATTTGCATTTTAATATGCAACAACATGGGACTTATGTCATCATGAGGCTCCACAGCTCCGTCCTCACAGAGTGCAGGAAGTTTATTTTGTGAAAGCCCTCAGCATTTCAAAAGGTGACTGGAATACAAAGGTGAGGAGCAAAACCAGCCCATGGGATCTCTCCTTTTCTCTGTGCCTTTTTCACTTCAGAAGGAAAAGCAAACAGCTCTTTGGCTTTGAGAGGGATCCTATCCAGAAATTTTACCAATTCTGTTGCTAAGAATGTGCACTGAGGATTGTACCTAGAACCAAATCTAGTTTAAGGTTTACCATTAAAAAGTTTTATATCTTTTTCTCTTGCAAGTATTTCTGACTTTAATGCCATATACTGTACTTCAACTCACTTAAAAACTTGTTTCATTATTTAATCAAAACTAATCCAGAGTTGTGTTTAAGCTGATTTTTTTGTGTAACTGTAGTTAAAGTTACAAGTTCTTGAATACTGAGACCTGATGGATCAATGGGCTGCTAATATTAGAACCATCAAGCAGAGGGCAGGACAGTGCAGCATACAAACTTTTGGGAAAATCCAGACGTGGCAGTGGATTTGGGTCACCAATCCTGGCAGAAGCTAGAGTGTGACTGGATTGTAACCGTCAGGCTGCAGCCACACACAAGACTCAGGGTGTGACTTGTGTTTCTGGTATCAGTTTATGAATGGTTCAGGTTAGCAGCTATAGCTGCAAAGCACTCTGAGACAGCTCAGTTTGCAGAGCAGATGTTGACACAGCCACACACTGGTCTAGAGTGTGAGCAGTTGTAAATATGATGATTTGCTTTAATTTGCAAAAAGTAGTCATAGCTATACCCACAAAATATTAGAATCTCATAAGAAGCAAACACACAAATATGAACATAGAGGCATAAAAGAAGAGTCATTTGTATGTTGCATGCCTGCAAACAGAGAGTCACACACAAATATAAAAAACACTGCAAACATGTGTATGTCCACACAAACCTCCCCTATATTCCAACAACAACTTTCATGCACATCCATGAGACACATGAAAAGACAAGCACAACCAGTCATTTGTTGTAATGAAAAGCAAACCAGAAACATCTGGACACACAACCACGTTATCATAATGATGCAAACATAGATGATAAATATAATCACAGAATGATAGAAATACAGAGTGGGAAGAGGTCTTCAGTGGTCATCTAATCAACAAGGACCATGTGTTGAGGCATTACTAAGCGTTATCTAGATCATCTCTGACAGATGTTTGTCAAGACTTTTCTTAAAAATCCCCAGTGATAGGGATTCTACAGTTTCCCCTGGAAGCCTCTTCCACAGTTTACCTGATCACTGGAACCTATATATTAGTTAAACATTGTACACCCTATTGATTTGTATTATACATCACTATATGTAAGATTTAGAGAAAAGCTTTAGATTAGAATGGTATTATGCTTATTTTTGTTCACTTGCAACACTGCACAAAGCTGAAGTTAACAAAGTAGAAGTCTGTCAGAATCAAATAGATTTTACCTCCCAAGCAACTGGTTTGCAGTGTAGTCTCCAAAGCAAAGATGAGAAAAGCATAAAAAGAAAAACGTGGTACAGAGATTTTACAAACAGGTGGGTTGATTTTTTAATGATTTTTCTATCTTGTGAAAGCATATAAATGTAGCTTGGTACATATTTTTGAAGCATACCTTTTGATTACCATTCCCTTTATAACAGCCTTTAGTATAGTTAACTTATCAGGTCCCTCATTAATCTTCTTTTTTGAAGAGTAAACATGACCAGTTTTTAACCTTCCCTCAGGGGTCAGATTTTCTAAGCTGTTGATCTTTTTTTGTTTCTATCTCCACTTTGTGTATGTCTTTCTTAGGCATCCACAATGGCACAAAATATTCCAGTTGTGTCTTCACCAATGCCAAATAAAATAGGAGAATTATCTCCCATGTCTTACATACAATCTTCCTGTTAATACACCCCAGAATATTAGCCTTTTTTGGAACAGAATCACATTGTGTGAAGTTCAGCGTGTGACCCATGATAACCCTCAGATTCTGTTTAGTAATCCTGCAATTTAGATATTTATTCTGCATCTTTTAATGGCAATTTGTTTTTTTTCTTCCATAGTGCTTTGCTCTTGCCTTTATTGAATTGCATCATATTGATTGCAGACCAAATCTCCAATTTCTCGAGGTTACTTTTGAATTCTTCTCCTGCCCACCAAAGAGCCTGTGATCCCTTCCAGTCTGGTGTCAGCTGCAGATTTTATAAGTGTACACTCCACTTTGTTATCCAAATCATTAATTAAAATCCTGACTAGTATTAGGTCCAGGATGTTCAATAAATCCTCCCATTTGGCCAGAACCACTGATAACCACTCTTTGGTTATGTCTACACAGCATCATAAAAAAAAAAAAAAAAAAAAGCCAAACCACCCATTGGCAGTGTGTCTAAGAGATTGGTTCTGCTGATTGAGGCATGGGGGGTTTCAGGCTAAAACACTACAACTACCCCTGTAGACATTCTAAGTGGATTTGGAGATTGGGGTCTGAAATCAACTACCCTCCCTGGGCCTCAAGCTATGTGGCTGTTTTTAATGTCATGTCATGATCTCTGCAAACTCAGATCTATCGATCAGGGCTCTGAGACTTGTTTACAGATGATTTGTTTAGGTTTTGGTTTTGCTGTATAGACCTATATTTTCAGTGTTATCTTTCAGTCCATTTTTTAACGTGCCCCCCCCCATAGTCATTAAATCTCTGGATCACATGCCCCTGGTTTGCTTATGAGAAAGGCATAGAGGCCTGCATCAGAAGACTTATTACAATCAATATAGACCATATCTATTACTTCTCCCCTAACCACTAGACTAGTTTACATAAATGTGATCAATCAGAACAGTGATACCCACAAACATATGAACTTGTGAGTATAATCACAGAAAAAGCAATCAAATTCACTAGCACAATTCAATTAATATGTACCCCTCCCCAAAATGCAGACACTTACAAATGGAAAAACACAGATGCATATATAAAAATGCATAACCCATAAAGATATAGATAAAACATATTGACTATATATCCCTAAGCCAGCTAGGGGATTTAAATGTTTATTTTCCACTGGAAATTAAAAGCATGGATCAATATTTCAGAAATTCCAGTAGAAATTTAAACCCTTTGATTTGCACTGATGAAAAAATATTTTGGGTTTGACAGACTTTTTCATTGCCCCCCCCACTCTCATGGTGGAAAATGTCAACATTTTATGGAAAAAACAACTCCTGCACCAAAAAACCCCCGCTTTTTTTAGATACTTTTGCAACCCACCCCTAATACTTTCCTCCACCAAACTGGGAAGTATTCTATTTTCAGGTTTTCTAGATGAAGGCTGGGGTGAAGCAGATGTTTTCCAGTTATCCAAAAATCAAAAGCCGAATTTTTCATTTAAAGACACAGTGATGGAACAATATCATTCACCCCATTCTAACTTACCTGCTTTGGAACAAATTACCTTCGCTTCTGCTCAGTCCCGCAAGTGCCAAAATAAATCCACTTATGTACATTTTGTTCACTAGGGAGGTATCCTGAAAGAGCTTTGTTGTGATGTTGCCAAGCAACTGTCACTGTCTTTAGTTATCAGAAATGAAGAGATGAGGCTGACAATCAAGAACTGGCAACAAACAAACAAACAAACAAACAAACAAACAAACAAACAAACAAAC